>CM029014.1:205445444-205687783 GCA_016801055.1 Panax notoginseng | reverse complement strand
TTTTATCGTTATCTTCATCCAATCATTTTCCGTTATGGGGCCCATAAATAGCTGCACCGTCGTACGAATATTACCCGACAGAAAGAATATTCTACGACCAAACGAATATTCTCCGACAAAATGAATATTTTATAACCACTTGTTTTATTTTGCAAAATTTGCACATTTCACCATTTCACCCATAACCAAAATATTATATCAAATTAACACCTTATTATTCATATTAATAATTAAAAAAAATTTAATTTTTATTTATTCATTAATAAGTTGGGGTCTTACAACCTCCCCTTCTTACGAAATTTCGTCCTCGAAATTGACGTACGTACCTGGTGTTTTTCGAAAAAGTGGAGATACCTCGCTTTCATTTCGGATTCTAACTCCCAGGTCATTTCTTCATAGCATGGTTTCTCCACAAAACCTTAACTTGTGGTATAACCTTCGTGCTTAAGACATGCTTTTCCAATTCAAGATCTTAACAGGTACATCCTCGTACGTTAAATCTTCGGCTATCTCGTCTGGTTCTAACTCAATAATGTGGTTCGGGTCCTTTAACATATTTACGAAGAATAGATATGTGAAAAATAATATGAACACGAGACATACTGGAGGTAATGCGAGTCTATAGGCCACATTTCCTATTCGGTCAAGAATTTTAAATGGACCAACAAATCGTGAATTGAGCTTTCCTCTCTTCCCAAATCTTGTAACTCCCTTCCATGGTGCAACACATAACAATACATGATCCCCAATATTAAATTCTACGTCCTTCCGATGAAGATCTGCATTCTTTTTTGTCGATCCTGTGCCGTTTGTATACGTTGTCGAATCGTTTGGATCTTCTCTGTAGTCATTCGTACCAACTCTGGTCCCAACAATGTTGCTTCACCCACCTCGTCCCAGCATACTAGAGAACGATATTTTCTTCTATACAACGCCTCGAATGGAGCCACACCTATACTTGCTTGATAACTATTATTGTAGGAGAATATTCCACCAATGATAGGTACTTATCCCAACTCCCTTTGAAATCTAGGACACTGAGTCTTAATAGATCTTTAAGAGTTTGAATAGTCCTCTCTAATTGTCCGTCCGTTTGAGGATGGTATGCCGAACTGAATCGTAAATCTGTGCCCATAGTTTTTTGCAAGCTAACCCAAAGTCTAGAAGTGAATCTTGGGTCACGATCCAAAACTATGGATACTGGCATGCCATGCAATCTTACAATCTCATTTACATACATACTAGCAAGACGTTCAAGGGAATAAGTCTCCGTATAGGCAAGAAATGGGCAGACTTGGTAATCTATCAACAATAACCCAAATCGCATCTATGCCTTGAGAAACCTTGGGAAGACCCGTTTAAATCCATGGTAATGTGTTCCCACTTCCACTTCGGAATCTCAAGTGGTTGCAACGGACCCTTTGGTACTTGATGCTCTGCCTTTACACGTTTGACAAGTTAAACACCTCGAGATAAACTCCGCGATCTCTCTTTTCATATTGCTCACCAAAATGTATGTCAAAGATCATGATACATTTTGGTACTCCCAGGATGGATTGCAAACGGTGTGTTGTGTGCCTCCATCATTATTCTATGTTTCAAGTCAAAATCGTTAGGAACACAAAGTCTGGAGTTGACTCGAAGTATTCCTTCTTCATTGATTCTTGCTTCTGGAATAGCACTTTCTTGCACTTTCTTCTTCATACGCATCAGCTCCATGCCCGTAGCTTGAGCAGCTTTAACTTTATCGATTAAAGTCGATTCTACTTGTATGTTTGATATCATCACGTGGGTACTTGGAGCTTTCATCTCTATCTCCATCCTTTGCAAGTCATATAAAATGGGCCTTTGTATTAACAACATTGCACTCACGTCACCCGATATGATCTTTCTACTCAATGCGTAAGCTACTACGTTTGCTTTTCCAGGATGATATTGGATGGTATGATCGTAATCTTTCAGCAGCTCGAGCCAACATCGTTGCCACACCATGTAGTTCCTTTTGGGTGAAGAAATATTGAGGCTTTTATGATCTGTATAGATCTTTACTTTCTCCCCATACAGGTAGTGTCTCCAGATCTTCACGCGAAAATGACTGCTGCCAACTCCAAATCATGATAGGATAATTCCTCTCATATTCTTTGAGTTGTCGCGAGGCATATGCTATGAATTTCTCATGTTGCACGAGAACACATCCTAACCCTTTGCCTAAAGCATCGCTGTAGATAACAAATCCATCCGAACCAGATGGTATTGTTAGAACAGGTGCCGAAATGAGTCTCCTCTTGAGTTCTTAAAAACTTTTCTCACAATTCTCGCTCCAACCGAATTTGGTATCTTTATGAGTCAGCTGAGTTAACGGAGTAGCGATTCGAGAAAATCCTTCCACGAATCTCCGAATAGTAACCAGCTAAGCCCAGAAAGCTACGTACTTCGGTCACCAACTTTGGTTGCTCCCAACTTTTGTAAGCTTCAATCTTCGCCGGGTCAACAGATACTCCATGTTTTGACACCACATGCCCAAGGAATGCTACTTCCTCAAGCCAGAACTCGCATTTCTTCAGCTTGGTATATAGCTTGTTGTCGCGAAGCCTTTAAAGTACCAGCTTCAAATGGTGCTCATGATCTTCACAACTTTGGAATAGATGAGGATGTCATCAATAAAGACAACAACGGACTGATCCAAATATTCCTTGAATACACGGTTCATCATATCCATGAAAGCAGCAGGAGCATTAGTCAATCCAAAAGACAGACTAAGAATTCGTAATGCCCGTACCGAGTTCTGAAGGCATCTTGGAATATCCTCAGTTTTAATCTTCAGCTGATGATATCCAAACGAAGATCGATCTTTGAAAAGAATTGTGCTCCTTGCTATTGGTTGAACAGGTCATCCAATGCGAGGTAGTGGATACCTATTCTTGATGGTGACATGGTTCAATTCCCGATAGTCGATACAAAGTCGCATACTACCATCTTTCTTCTTAACGAATAACACCGGAGCACCCCAAGGAGATGCACTAGGACGAAATAAAACCGATATCCAACAACTCCTGTACTTGGACCTTTAACTCCTGAAGTTCAAATAGGAGCCATTCGATATGGGGTTTTAGAATGGGCTTTGTGCCAGGCTCAAGGTCAATAAAGAAATTAACTTCACGTTCTGGGGTAGACCGGAAGTTCTTCAAGAAATACATCAGGAAATTCATTAACAACATAAATTTTATTCAAATCTGACGTGTTTTTGTTCAAGTCCGTGACATGGGCAAAGAAAGTTTGACATCCGTTTTTCAATAAACGAATAGCTTTATGGCTTGAACTGACAGCGATTGACTTTAATGGTTTAGTTGTTTGAATTCGCATAACAGGTTGGTTAGGAATATGAAAACTAACAACCTTACGAAAACAATCAATTTTAGCATGATGCGTGGTTAACCAATCAATCCCTAAAATCACATCAAATGCAAGAATTTTCAACGAAATAAGATCGGCAGGTAATGTGATGATACCAACTTGAATCAAGCAAGATTTATAAACAGTTGATGTAAGACCCCAATTTTTATAAATAAAGATGAATTTTTTATAAAATATCATTTTTGAATATTATGAAGTTAATTTGATATAATGTTATAGTTTGGGTAATATTTATAAATTTTGCAAAGTAAGCAAGTTGTTATAAAATATTCGTTTGGTCGGGGAATATTCTTTTTGTCAGGAAATATTCGTACGACGGCACAATCATTGGTGGACCCCATAACGAAATTATTGTCGGATTGAGAAAACGACAGAATTATCTTTCTATAAAAATAACAGCTGAGATGTTACCGTTAAAATCGTTAAAACTATTGAACTACTTGGTAGTAAAAGTACAGTAATACGCGTGGTTGCATAGTAGCACATGGTATTGATTATTGATGCTTACGTGAGAAGTCACTCAGCTATACTCAATTATTGCTACAGTAATTGCTGCATCATATCTCTTAAATTATTGTCATAGTATCATCTGTATAATATGTTATATTATTGAGACGTTGTGGTAAGTTTGGTTATTTTATGGGGGGCCATATTCATCAACTAAGAGTCTCTTCGTCAATAGTAATTACCGTCGTCAATAGTAATTACCGTCGTCAATAGTAATTTACCTTGGTCAATAAATAGTAAATACCTTGGTCAATAGTAATTACCTTCGTCAATAGTATTTACCTTGGTCAATAGTAATTACTTTCATCAATAGTAGTTGTCCCTTCAATATTACCAAGAGTCATTGACCCTTCGTTAAGACAAAGAGTCATTTGACCCTTCGACCTTCGTTAAGACCAAGAGCCACCCTCAGTTTTTCTATAAATAGAGGCCTAGGGCTTCATTATTTTTCACGAATTCATTCAAGCTATAGAGAGAGAAAGTATAGAGAGAATAAGAGAGAGAGAAAAAAGTATTCTGCTACATCACTTTTTTAAATCCAGTTCTTTTAAGGTAGGGAATATTATTTCTTTTATATTCATGAAGAGAACTTCTGTTATTCCATTTGTTATTATTCTGTTGGAATAACCAGTATACGCGGTCTACCCTATACTTGGTGACATTCTTCTATTATTCTGTTGGAACATCCTGTCTGTGTGTTTTACACCGGACCTGGTTCCGTTTATTATTCTGTTGGAACATCCTGTCTGTGTGTTTTACACCGGACCTGGTTCCGTTTTTATTATTATTCTGTTGGAATATCCTGTCTGTGTGTTTTACACCGGACCTGGTTCCATTATTTATTATTCTGTCGGAATATCCTGTCTGTGCGTTTACGCCGGACCTGGTTCCATTATTTATTATTCTGTTGGAATAACCTGTCTGTGCGGTCTATCGCATGCATGGTGATTTCTTTTGTTATTCCATTCTTTATTGTACTCAGTTGGTTAAGTTTTGACTTCTATACTCCATGAAATTTGTGGAATATCCTTGATAATTGCGTTTCATCCAGTATCTTTTCATGAAAATATTCTTCTAAGCATTCTTGAATTTTACTCCACAAAGCAGTATCATGTTGACAATTTGGACGTTGTTAATTCTTGATAAATTAATTCTTGAACTTGTTTTATTGAATTCTTATATCATTGTCATCATCCTCATGTTTATAAAATGTTGAAAGTCATCTGTGGCCTGTAGTGCATAGATGGACTTGGTATGATTATGACCAGGGATTATTCGGTATAATCATGACCGTAATGTTACAAATGATGTGGTAAAAGTCCTCATTGGCCCGTAGTGCATTGATGGACAGTTGTTGGCATGATCATGACCATTAATGAATACACGAATATCCTTGGCCGTAGTGCAGGGGTGATTCGATGATGTGGATTATTTTATTAAGCTGAGTCTCAGCGATCACAGTGTTGAAAAACTTTTAAATCATAAAAGATAGTAGAGTTTATTTTCTACTTGACTCTTTTAATGGATTGCTTGTTCCGCTACAGTTAAACTTGATGTCTATTATATTTTATCAGTTTAACATTGTTGAAGGCTAATGATAATTTATTCTGCATTATCTTAGTCATAATATTTCTTACTGGGCTAGTTGAGCTCACCCTTTCTTTCACTGTTCTCTTCAGGAAATGAGAACGTAGCTGGGACAAGTCGGGGTACGGAGTGATGGTCCGAATGATAGTATTAGTTAGTAGTCCTCACTATTCTATGTAATGGTGTGTTAATAAATGTAATGAGGACTCCTTTTGAGTATGAATACTCTCTAGAAGATAATATTTGTATTCAAACTCACAGTTTATGTTTTGTCGTATTGTACACGACAGATGTATTAATCAGTTGTATTTGTATTCTGTACTATGTATCTGACGACCCAAGATGGGTGATGTATACCTAATTTTGGGGGCGTCACAGTTGGTATCAGAGCTTAGGGATATGATCCCTGGCTAAGATGTGAGAATAGAACTAGGAGGGGAGAGACGGGGAATTCCTTCGCTAGTATGGTATACCTAAGTTTATTTGCATGGTATTTAATTGGTCGGTCATAATATAAGGATAATATATGACATATCAATTAATTTTTATTTTGTGGCAGTATCTGAAAATGGCATCTGAGAATGTTGAGAATAGCAATGGAGCACATACGACTGTTGATTCACCACATATCAATAATCAGGATAATGTGCATCAGGAAGGTGTCAATCCTCATGCAAACAACAACACTGACCAAATGATGAATGATCAAATGTTCAGAGGCTTTATGCAATTCATGCAACAACAGGTGAAAGCGGCTCTGTCCACAACGTAGGTGGAAATACTGGAAACTCTCAGGCGGTCACCGCTAAACAGTTTAAGGAGCTGGGACCACCGGAGTTTAAGGGAGAACCCAAACCACTTGTAGCTGAAACATGGATAAAGCAGATCACCAAGATATTTGATGTCTTGGGTTGCTCCGAGGAGCAAAAGGTTCCCTTTGCCGCCTTTATGTTGCGAGGAGAGGCAGATTACTGGTGGGAATCGATAAAGCGTACTCAACCTGCCGCACTGAAGATGTCTTGGGAGAAGTTCAAGATCTGTTTAACGACAAATACTTTCCCGAGAGTATTCGTCACATGAAGGAGGTGGAGTTCATCAAATTGGAGCAGAATAATATGACCGTGTCGCAGTACGAGGCAAAATTTGCGGAGTTATCCCGGTTTGCGTCCCACCTGGTGGATAATGAAGAAAGAATGACGCGGATGTTTTTAAGAGGTTTGAAGCCGGAGATACGTCAACATCTTGTTTCTCATAAACTGTGTTTGTATTCAGATGTTGTAAATAGGGCTCAGTTGGTGGAGCGCGATAACGAGACAACGCAACCAAAAGAGAGCAGCCGGCAAAATGATAATACCAGTGAGAGCAGTCATCGAAGCGGTGACAACAAGCGTGGAGGGAATCAACAGGCCAGAAATGGTAACCACTTCGGTGGTAATCAGGGCCAAAACAATAAGAATGGACATTTCAAGAAGAGGAGATTCAACAATGATGGAAAGACGTCAGCACCAGCACCTGTCGTTAAGGAAGGAGAACGACCACCTATCATATGTTTCAAATGCGGAGGGAGGGGCACATCAGTCCAAACTGCGCGATGCCGTCCAAAGCATGTTATAATTGTGGAAGAGAAGGTCATTTAGCCCGATTTTGTCGTTTACCGAAGACAAATTCAGCTAGGATGGAGGCACAAAAGCCGTCCCAGAAAAGTCAAAACCGGTTGTGCAAGGGAGAGCGTTTGTTGTGAACTCCCAGAGAGCAAGGAACCCGAATGAGGTCATCACGGGTAAGCTTATTATAAACTCTAAAGAAGTTTATACTTTATTTGATACCGGTTCAACCCATTCTTTTATTTCTCCTACTTGCGCTCATCGATTAAATTTGATTCCGAGAAATTAGACTTTGACTTATCTGTGGAAACTCCGTTGGGAGAAACCTTCATTACCTCCACTGTTTATAAGTCTTGTTTGGTTCAAGTTGGTACCCACACATTACCTATCGATCTGATTTCATTAAAAATACTTGCATTTGACGTGATTCTAGGGATTGATTGGTTAACTACTCATTATGCAAAAATTGATTGTTTTCGTAAGGTTGTTAGCTTTCATATTCCTAATCGACCTATTATGCGAATTCAAGCAACCAAACCATTAAAATCAATCGCTGTCATCTCAAGCCATAAAGCTATTCGTTTATTGAAAAACGGATGTCAAGCTTTCTTAGCTCATGTCACAGATCTAAACAAAAATACGTCAGCTTTGAATGATATTTCTGTTGTTAATAAATTTCCTGACGTATTCCCGAAGAACTTCCTGGCCTACCCCCAGAGCGTGAAATTGAATTTTGTATCGATCTTGAACCCGGTACAAAACCCATTTCCAAAGCCCCATATCGAATGGCTCCTATTGAACTTCAGGAGTTAAAGATCCAACTGCAGGAATTGTTAGACATTGGTTTTATTCGTCCTAGTACTTCTCCTTGGGGTGCTCCTGTTCTGTTCGTGAAGAAGAAAGATGGGAGTATGCGACTTTGTACTGATTATCGGGAGTTGAATCATGTCACCATCAAAAATAGGTACCCATTGCCACGTATTGATGACCTGTTTGACCAGTTGCAAGGAGCACAATTCTTTTCAAAGATCGATCTTCGTTCTGGATATCATCAGCTGAAGGTTAGAACTGAGGATATTCCAAAGACTGCCTTCAGAACTCGGTATGGGCATTATGAATTCTTAGTTATGTCTTTTGGATTGACTAATGCTCCTGCTGCCTTCATGGATATGATGAACAGGGTATTAAAGGAATATTGGATCACTTTGTGGTCGTCTTTATCGATGACATCCTTGTTTATTCCAAAAGCCGTGAAGATCATGAGCAACACTTGAGGCTGGTACTCCAAAAGCTTCGTGAATACAAACTTTATGCCAAGTTGAAGAAATGCGAGTTCTGGCTGGAAGAGGTAGCATTCCTTGGGCACGTAGTATCAAGTCGTGGAATATCGGTTGACCCGGCAAAGATTGAAGCTATTCAAAGCTGGGAGCAACCTAAATCAGTGACCGAGGTACGTAGCTTTCTTGGTTTAGCTGGTTATTATCGGAGATTCGTGGAAGGATTTTCTCGAATCGCTACTCCATTAACTCAGCTGACTCGGAAAGATACAAAGTTTGGTTGGAGCGAAGAATGTGAGCAGAGTTTTCAAGAACTCAAGAGGAGACTCATTTCAGCACCTGTTCTAACAATACCATCTGGCTCGGAGGGATTTGTCATCTACAGTGATGCTTCGAGCAAAGGGTTGGGATGTTTCTCATGCAACATGGAAAAGTCATAGCCTATGCATCAAGACAACTCAAGGAATATGAGAGGAATTATCCTACTCATGATCTAGAGTTGGCAGCTGTTGTCTTTGCACTTAAAATTTGGAGGCATTACTTGTATGGGGAGAAGGTGGAGATCTTTACGGATCATAAAAGTCCTCAAATATTTCTTCACTCAAAAGGAACTCAACATGCGACAACGACGTTGGCTTGAACTGTTGAAAGATTATGATCATACCATTCAATACATCATCCTGGAAAAGCGAACGTGGTAGCTGACGCATTGAGTAGAAGATCATATGCAAGTACGAGTGCGATATTGTCAACACAAAGACCCATTTTGTGTGATTTACAAAGGATGGAGATAGAGTTAAAGACTCCAGGGACCCATGTGATGATGGCGAATATACGAGTAGAACCGACTTTAATCGATAAAGTTAAAGCTGCTCAAGCTACAGACCTGGAGCTGATGCGTATGAAGAAGAAAGTGCAAGAAGGTGCTATGCCGGAAGCAAGAATCGATGAAGAAGGAATACTTCGAGTCAACTCCAGACTTTGTGTTCCTAACAACCCTGATTTAAAGTATGAAATCATGATGGAGGCGCACAACACACCGTTTGCAATCCATCCTGGAAGTACCAAAATGTATCATGATCTTCGTCATACATTTTGGTGGAGCAATATGAAGAGAGAGATAGCGTTGTTTATCTCAAGGTGTCTAACTTGTCAACGAGTCAAAGCGGAGCATCAAGTACCAAAAGGTCCATTGCAACCACTTGAAATTCCAGAATGGAAGTGGGAGCACATTACCATGGATTTCGTTACCGGTCTTCCTAGGGTTTCTCAAGGTATTGATGCGATTTGGGTCATTGTTGATAGATTGACCAAGTCTGCTCATTTCTTACCGATACGAGAAACTTATACACTTGAACGTCTTGCTCGTATGTACATAAACGAGATTGTAAGACTGCATGGTATGCCAGTATCCATAGTTTCTGATCGAGACCCAAGATTCACTTCACGATTTTGGGTTAGTTTACAAAAAGCTATGGGCACGGAGTTACGATTTAGTTCAGCATATCATCCTCAGACGGACGGACAATCAGAGAGGACTATTCAAACTCTTGAAGATCTATTAAGACTCTGTGTCTTTGACTTCAAGGGAAGTTGGGACAAGTTCTTACCATTGGTGGAGTTTTCCTACAACAACAGTTATCAAGCAAGTATTGGCATGGCTCCATTCGAAGCATTGTATGGAAGAAAATGTCGTTCTCCAGTATGCTGGGATGAGGTGGGCGAAGCAACGTTGTTGGGACCGGAGTTGGTACGTATGACTACAGAAAAGATTCAAACGATCCGACAACGTATAAAAATCTCACAAGATCGACAAAAGAGTTATGCTGATCTTCATCGAAAGGACGTGGAATTTGATGTAGGAGATCATGTGTTCTTACGTGTTGCTCCATGGAAAGGAGTTACGAGATTTGGAAAGAGAGGAAAGCTAAATCCTCGATTCATCGGTCCATTTTTAATCCTCGATCGAGTAGGAACTGTGGCTTATAGACTCGCTTTACCGCCAAGTATGTCTCGTGTTCATAACGTTTTCCACATATCCATGTTACGCAAATATGTGGAAGACCCGAACCACATTATTGAGTTAGAATCGGACGAAATAGCGGAGGATTTGACGTATGAAGAAGTTCCTGTTCAAATCTTGGATAAGAAGGAACATATTCTACGCTCCAAGGTTATACCTCAAGTTAAAGTTTTGTGGAGAAACCACGATGTTGAGAAAATGACTTGGGAGTTAGAATCAGAAATGAAATCAAGGTATCCTTACCTCTTCGACATACCAGGTACGTACCCTAATTTCGAGGGCGAAATTTCATAAGAAGGGGAGGTTAAGACCCCAACTTTTATAAATAAAGATGAATTTTCTATAAATATCATTTTTGAATATTATGAAGTTAATTTGATATAATGTTATAGTTGTGGGTAATATTTATAAATTTTGCAAAGTAAGCAAGTTGTTATAAAATATTCGTTTGGTCGGGAATATTCTTTTTGTCAGGGAATATTCGTACGACGACACAATCATTGGTGGACCCCACAACGGAATTATTGTCGGATTGAGAAAACGACAGAATTATCTTTCTATAAAAATAACAGCTGAGGTGTTTACCGTTAAATCGTTAAACTGTTGAACTACTCGGTAGTAAAAGTACAGTAATACGCGTGGTTGCATAGTAGCACACGGTATTGATTATTGATGCTTACGTGAGAAGTCACTCAGCTATACTCAATTATTGCTACAGTAATTGCTGCATCATATCTCTTAAATTATTGTCATAGTATCATCTGTATAATATGTTTATATTATTGAGACGTTGTGGTAAGTTTGGTTATTTTATGGGGGGCCATATGTCATCATCTAAGAGTCTCTTCGTCAATAGTAATTACCGTCGTCAATAGTAATTACACCGTCGTCAATAGTATTTACCTTGGTCAATAGTATTTACCTTGGTCAATAGTAATTACCTTCGTCATAGTATTTACCTTGGTCAATAGTAATTACTTTCATCAATAGTAGTTGTCCCTTCAATATTACCAAGAGTCATTTGACCCTTCGTTAAGACCAAGAGTCATTTGACCCTTCGTTAAGACCAAGAGCCACCCTCAGTTTTTCTATAAATAAGGGCCTAGGGCTTCATTATTTTTCACGAATTCATTCAAGCTATAGAGAGAGAAAGTATAGAGAGAATAAGAGAGAGAGAGAGACTAAAAGTATTCTGCTACATCACTTTTTCAATATCCAGTTCTTTTAAGGTAGGGAATATTATTTCTTTTATATTCATGAAGAGAACTTCTGTTATTCCATTCGTTATTATTCTGTTGGAATAACCAGTATACGCGGTCTACCCTATACTTGGTGACATTCTTCTATTATTCTGTTGGAACATCCTGTCTGTGTGTTTTACACCGGACCTGGTTCCGTTTATTATTCTGTTGGAACATCCTGTCTGTGTGTTTTACACCGGACCTGGTTCCGTTTTATTATTATTCTGTTGGAACATTCTGTCTGTGTGTTTTACACCGGACCTGGTTCCATTATTTATTATTCTGTCGAATATCCTGTCTGTGCGTTTACGCCGGACCTGGTTCCATTATTTATTATTCTGTTGGAATAACCTGTCTGTGCGGTCTATCGCATGCATGGTGATTTCTTTTGTTATTCCATTCTTTATTGTACTCAGTTGGTTAAGTTTTGACTTCTATACTCCATGAAATTTGTGGAATATCCTTGATAATTGCGGTTCATCCAGTATCTTTTCATGAAAATATTCTTCTAAGTATTCTTGAATTTTACTCCACAAAGCAATATCATGTTGACAATTTGGACGTTGTTAATTCTTGGATAAATTAATTCTTGAACTTGTTTTATTGAATTCTTATATCATTGTCATCATCCTCATGTTTATAAAATGTTGAAAGTCATCTGTGGCCTGTAGTGCATAGATGAACTTGGTATGATTATGACCAGGGATTATTCGGTATAATCATGACCGTAATGTTACAAATGATGTGGTAAAAGTCCTCATTGGCCCGTAGTGCATTGATGGACAGTTGTTGGCATGATCATGACCATTAATGAATACACGAATATCCTTGGCCGTAGTGCAGGGGTGATTCGATGATGTGGATTATTTTATTAAGCTGAGTCTCAGCGATCACAGTGTGAAAAACTTTTTAAATCATAAAAGATAGTAGAGTTTATTTTCTACTTGACTCTTTTAATGGATTGCTTGTTCCGCTACAGTTAAACTTGATGTCTATTATATTTTATCAGTTTAACATTGTTGAAGGCTAATGATAATTTATTCTGCATTATCTTAGTCATAATATTTCTTACTGGGCTAGTTGAGCTCACCCTTTCTTTCATTGTTCTCTTCAGGAAATGAGAACGTAGCTGGGACAAGTCGGGGTACGGAGTGATGGTCCGAATGATAGTATTAGTTAGTAGTCCTCACTATTCTATGTAATGGTGTGTTAATAAATGTAATGAGGACTCCTTTTGAGTATGAATACTCTCTAGAAGATAATATTTGTATTCAAACTCACAGTTTATGTTTTGTCGTATTGTACACGACAGATGTATTAATCAGTTGTATTTGTATTCTGTACTATGTATCTGACGACCCAAGATGGGTGATGTATACCTAATTTTGGGGGCGTCACAGTTGATGTAACGAAAGTTTTCTCTTAACGGAGTTTCAACAGATAAGTTAAAGTCTAATTTCTCCGGAGTCAAGTTCAAACGTTGAGCACAAGCAGGAGAAATAGAAGAATGGGTAGAACCGGTATCTAATAAGGTATAAACTTCGCAAGAGTTTATGATTAGCTTACCCGTGATCACCTCGTTCGGGTTCCTCGCATTTTGGGCAGTCATAACAAACGCCCTTCCAGGAACTACTGACTTTGACTTGTCCGGGAACAGCCTTCGGAGTCACTATCCCCGTTGAACTTGGTTTCGCAACAAGACAATCTTTAGCTATATGACCTTCCTTTTCACAGTTATAACATACCTTGAACTGTTGTGGGCAGTTTGGGCTGATGCGTCCCTCTTTCCCGCATTTGTAACATACGACCGGTGCTCATTCTCCGCCCCTAGAAACAGTTGATATTGGTGCTGACGTCTTCACGTTATCATTGTTATACCTTCTCCTTTTGAAATCTCCTCCCGACTCGCTCCTTCTATTATCACGGCCACGATTACCACCAGAGTGATTACCTCTTTTGTCCGAATGTTTTCCTTCCTGCTGGTTTTCATTGCTTCGATGCCCGCTGCCACCGGTATGACCCTGGTTGTGGTCCCTCGGTTGAACATACTCATTATCTCGCTCTAATAATTGAGCCCTGCTTACAACATCTGAATATAAAGAAAATTTATGAGAGATAAGATATTGTCGAATCTCGGACTTTAGACCTCTCAGGAACATCCTCGTCATTCGTTCCTTATTCTCTACCAAATGAGGTGCAAAACCTGGATAACTTTGCAAACTTTGCCTCGTACTGGGACACCGTCATGTTATTTTCTTTCAGTCTATTAAACTCTACCTCCTTCATATGATGAATACTTTTAGGAAAGTACTTGTCATTAAACAGTTTCTGAAACGTTTCCCAAGACATATTGAGTGCGTCAGGCTGGGTACGGTTCACAGACTCCCACCAGTAGTCTGCCTCACCGCGGAACGTAAAGGTAGCGAATGGAACCTTCTGTTCCTCCGTGCATCCCAAGACATCGAATATCTTGGTAATTTGCTTGACCCACGTTTTCGCCATGATCGGTTCCGGCTTTCCCTTAAATTCTGGTGGCACCAACTCTTTGAACTGCTTGGTTGTGACAAGCCGCGCATTGCTAGCATTTTCACCCGTATTTTGTGCACGAGTCTCCCTCGTCTGATTTTGCATGAACTGCAAAAAACTTCTAAACATCCCATCATTCATTATTTGTTCGGTAGTGTTGTTTACAGAAGGAATATTGCCTTCCTGTTACACGTTCCCCTGGGTGGTGATCAAAGGTGTCTCCACGGTCTGATTCACTCCATTATTAACGTTCTCAGCTGCCATTCTAAAATACTGTCATAAAACAAGGGTTAATAGTCATGTCATATATTATCCCTATACTCTGACCGTCCAAATAAATACCAAATAAACTTAGTCAGGTCATACTAGCGAAGGAATTCCCCGTCTCTCCCCTCCTAGTTCTTGTCTCACATCTCAACCAGAGATCATATCCCTAAGCTCTGATACCAACTGTGACGCCCCCAAAATAGGTATACATCACCCATTATGAGTCGCCAAATACTTGGTACAGAAATAACTACAACTTCATTAATACAATTGTTGTGTAAAAATACAACAACCCAATACTGTGAGTTTGAATACAATTATTCTCTACTAGAGAGTATACAAACTCAAAAGGAGTCCTTATTACAATTATTATCACACTATTTTATAAAATAGTGAAGACTGCTAACACCACTGACTAAAAACATCACTCCGCACCCCGACTAGTTCCCGCTATATTCTCGCCTCCTGAGAAAAATAGAACAAAAAGGGTGAGCTCAACTAGCCCAGTAAAGAATATTATGACTAAGATAATATACAATAAATTATCGTTAGTCTTCAACAGGGAAAATTTGATAAAATATAATATACAACAAGTTTTAGATCAACAACTGCAGCGGAAACAGCAATCCATTAGAAGAGTCAAGTAGAGAAAGAATTCTACTATCTTCTAAGATTTAAAAGTCCATCATCAATATTTTATCCCTGTAACATCAATCAATATACATCTTTAATCAATATTCATCTTTGCACTACAGGCCAAAGATATTCATTTGTATCACCAGTTGGTCATGTTCATCTTAACACCTGTTCATCTTTGCACTACGGGCCAAAGATATTCATTAGGTAATCATTCATCTTTGCACTACAGGCGAAAGATATTCATCAGTTAATCATTCATCTTTGCACTACAGGCTAAAAATATTCAGTAATATCATCATTTAGGACTGAGGATGATGAAAAATATTTTAAAGGAACGAATCCAATGAAACAAAATAATAAATATTAAAGATTCGTATTACAGTTTATCCAAGATCAATAATACTCCATAATAACCAATTTTGAAGCAGAATTCAAGAATAAAGATCAAAACATGGATACAATCAAAGATAGTAACCATAATAGACATCTTGGACAAAAAAGAGAAAATTTTATTTTTTGGTGAATAGTGTCGTATACGTGAATAGTAACCCCGACACAAAAAGTTCTAAATTTAATAAAAAGTTCAAACCAATATTTCGACATAATGATATTGAAGAAAATAATATCATTTAAGAAGAAATAACATCCCTTACCTCAAAATATCAGTACTTCTGATCGGAATATCGGTATAAGGTTAAAGAAAACTTGCACTGATGAATAGAAACTCACAAAGTATCTAAATACTCACAAAATACACTCAATAATCTAGAGAGAGAAAACTTGTTTTTGGTGTGATTTTCAATTCTAACTTAGCCCTCTATTTATAGGAAAATGTTAGCACGCCGAAGCAGACTTAACCTGCAACCTGATAGCTTTACCTGCTACTATTCCCACCCACCACATTTGAATAAAAATCTCAGCACATTTTCACCAACCAAAAATGGGGCCCACCAATTCTAGAATTTTCCACTAAAATGATAAATTCTGAAACTTCAACAATTTCTGAACCAGTCGTCTCTTAAAATTCATAACAAATCATACGTTCATTTTTAACGGTTCAAAATTTGTGGATATATACTCAACTTATATATGTATAACATATCCAAAAATCACAACGATCTAACGGTCGGATTAAAAATTATAACCCCCGCAATATATCTAAAAAATCCTGATTGATTTTTAATACCTCCATTCCGACAAAAATACTGATAGAACACCTCAACATTAACTCCTTCATTTTTAACCACAAAATATATCCAACATTTATATTCACATAAAATAAATATTTCCTTATTATATGAATCAATAATTAATTATTCACAATTAATATTATAGAATCACATTTATGACAACCAGACCGTTCCCAGGAAAGAGGGGGCTTTTGTAAGACCCCGAATTTTATGAAATAAGAGTATTCAATTTTTCTTATAATTACAATTCAGTAAATGGTTAAATTGATAAAAGTTTAAAGTTATAGGTGAAATGTGAAAATTTTTCAAAATAAGCAAGTGGCTATAAAATAATCATTGTTGTCGGGAAATATTCGTTGGTCGTGGAATATTCTTTCTGTCGGGGAATATTCGTACGACGGCGCAACTATTTGTGGGTCCCATAACGGAAAACGGTCGGATGAAGATAACGACAAAAATTGAGTTTTTATAATTAACGGCGTAGTTGTTACCGTTAACACTGTTGGAATACCCGGTGGTTAAAATACAGTAATACGCGTTATTGCACAGTAGCACACGGTATTGCACAGTATTTTTAAAATTATTGATTCTTACGTAAGAAGGCACTACTGAATAATTGTCACAGTAATTACTGTTCAATATTTTATTTTATTGATTCAATAATTGCTGCGTTGATATTTTATATTATTGTTGTTTCAATAATTGTTGCTGCACATCATCTCCATTATCAGATCAATAATTCATATTATTTGAATAATATTATTAGATAGCATTATTGGCAATGTCTAGAAAGTTCTGTCTAAGGAGAGGTTTGGTTATCTAATTACGCGCCAATAAGGAGAAATCCTTATTGGAAAGCCCCCTCTTTCCTGAGAACGGCCTGGTTGCCAGTACTGTGATTCTGTAATATTATTTGTGAATAATTAATTATTGATTAATATGATGAGGAAAATATTAATTTTATGTGGATATAGATGGAGAAAATTTTTTAAGTGACAATTATTAAAAAATAATATTTTATCTTTTCTGATAAAATAATTTATTATTATATTTAATAATATAATAATGGTGATAGTTTTATAATGAATGTGGGATATATGAGTATATGAGGAGGAAGAGTATTTTTGTTGTATTAAACGATTAACACATATTTTGTGTGTCGGTGGACCCCATTTCTTGACTGAAATTTGATTATAGCCTGTAAAATCGTCCGTTTATGGATTTCGGTCAATTTCTGTTTGGGATTTAGAAAAACTTTCTTCTGCAAAGTTGTAGAGAATTGAATTTCTTATAAAAAATCACGATATTCGAATTTTCTGATAAAAGGGTTATTTTCTATGAATTATTGAAATTTCGAAAAATAAAATGATTTTTATTAAATTTGGGTGGGACCCATTTTGGTTGGTGTACAAAAATGTGCTAGAATTATTTTGTCAAATGTGGTGGATGGTCATTGATGGCTGGCGTGGTGGCGTAGGAAATGAGAAAATAATAATAATAATATTATATTTTATTAATTTAGTTTCCTTTGGCGTTCTAGCATTTTCCTATAAATAGGTGCTTATGTTAGAATTGAAAATCACACCAGAAATAAGTTTTCTTTCTCTCTATATTATCAAGCATAATTTTAAGAGTATTTAGATACTTGAGAGTTGCTATTTAGTAGAAGTTTCTTCCGGTTTTTCCTCCGAAGTACTGCTCTTTTGAGGTAAGGAATTTTAAGGGTTGTTATGTTTTTCAGTTCGTACTTCTTCCAACCTTCAGAAAATTCTAGAAAAATTTAAAATGATATTTTGATGAGTTTTCTTGATTGTGTCCAAAAATAGTGATTTTTGGATGTATATATTAAGAGTTATGAATTTTATGAGAAAAGACTATTTTAAAAGTAACTGCTTATAACTTCTTGTGGTTAACTCCAAAATTGATAAAAATTTTATTGGAACTATATCTATATAATATTAGTGTACTCTGTGAATTTCGAAATTTTTGGATAAAAGTACAATTTATGATAAATGTCTAAATATTCGGCGGTTTTGGCCATATGAAAAATAGTAAATGAGTTTTACAAATTCTGAGAAAAATATATGTTCAATATGGGACTATATTCTGCTAAATTCCAGAAAAAAAATATTTTTAGAACTGATTTGGTATTTTTCATGAAAATAGACTAGTTATGAGAAAATGAATTAAATATGTTATGTGAAGTAAAAAAATTGGAAAATAGGATTTTATGGCTTGAGAATCCTATATGAGGTATATGCAGATTTTTGATGAGGGTTTTTGGTTATTGGTGATGAAATCTTATGCGTTTGGCATTTTAGGATGATTAAATGCATTATTTAGTAAAGTGTAAACAATTAAAATAAATTATTTATAAGCTTAAGAAATATTATTCTTTCAATATCATTATACCAAAATATTGGTATGTATATTATTGTGAAATTTCTACCTTTTTCATGTCGGGGTTACTATTCACGAGCTACTATTCACGATAAAATTGGTTTCTTTTTCTAACCAAATTATAGTTGATTTATGAATATTACTCTTGAGATTAAAACTATAAGTTGATCATATTATTTTTATTATCATATATAACATTTTTATAACCCTGATGTTGAAATTCTCTTTCACTTGAGTGTAAAGATGGGTAGATTGTTGGTATGATCATGACTATGGGTTCTCTTTGGCCAGTAGTGCAAAGTTGAATTGTTGACTGGTATGATCATGACCATTGAATTTATAACTGAATATCTTTAGCTTAAGTGTAAAGGTGAATTGATTAACATGGTTATAATTATTATTTATATAATTCTGAAATGATTATATATTTCTTTGAGATATTAATATATTTGGCCTATAGTGCAAATATGAACTGTTGATGAATATCTTTGGCCTGTAGTGCAAAGATGAATTATTGATGAATATCTTGGCCTGTAGTGCGAAGATGAACTGTTGTTGAATATCTTTGGCCCGTAGTGCAAAGATGGTTTGTTGATGAATATCTTTGGCCGTAGTGCGAAGATGGATTTATTAGCATGATTATGAACAGGAACTGTGATTTGGTATAACCATGATCTTTGATGTTTCAGGTAAAGACAGGTGATGAAAATATTCTTCATCCTGGGTGCGAAGAAAAGTTTAGAATCATAATTATGATTATGAGTTATTTATATGATTGTGGAAAGGAACTGTTGAGTGATGTTACAGGAATAAAATATTGTTGGTGAATTTTTAACATGGAGAAGATAATAGACTTTATAGTCTATTTGACTCTTCTAATGGATTGCTCGTTCCGCTGCAACTATGGTTAAAATTTTTATTATCTACAATATGTTCTAAATCTCTGATTTATTACTGATAAAGACTATTGATAATTTATTTATCTTTAGTTATGATATTCTTTACTGGGCTAGTTGTGTTCACCCTTCTGTTTCACAATTCCTTTCAGGTAATAAGAGTGTAGCTGGGTCGAGCGGGGGTAACAAGGGAATGGAACGGTGGTCATCATTTAGTAGTTATATTTGGTGAATCCAATAGGGTGAGGCGAACCCAACGTTGGAAGGGTGTTTTGTCACTATCATACAAGATGTCTAATGACATACAAGCTCGTGTCATCATAAGACAGGGTTGTGCTCATCCACTTGCTGAGTATATCTGCGAGCACTACCTATATAATCTTGGTGTTTGTTTGAAGTATAATTCACGATTAAAGACAGTGAAGATAATGATAAGTCAAGAGAAGACTCACCATTGGGAAGAATATGATAGTAATCTTCTCGTTTTTCTTTGGGGTATATTGGGTCAACCAAGGATAATCTGTGGCCATATGATATCTATCACAACCTAGAAGCATGGCCTCCCATGTACGAAGGTTTCCTTGAGCACTTCCCAAATATTCTAATTTTTAAAACAGTTTTTGACTATACCTTTATGTAAGGTGTCATTGTGAGGTGCTGTCCACGGTTGGGACATGAGTCACATTTGGTATATATTTATATCCAAACTCACAGCATATATATTATTGTATTTTGCACGACAATTATTGTAATAAAATTGTAGTTGTTTTCTGTACCATGTATTTGGCGACTCAGAATAGGTTGGATGGAATGGACCTATTTTGGGGTTGTCACAGCGTTCCAATAAGGATTTCTCCTTACTGACGCGCAATTAGGTGACCAAATCTCTCCTTAGACAGAACTTTCTAGACATTGCCAATAATGCTATCTAATAATATTATTCAAATAATATGAATTATTAATCTGATAATGGGAAATAATGTGCAGTGACAATTATTGAAACAACAATAATATAAAATATCAATGCAGCAATTATTGAATCAATAAAATAAAAATTTGAACAGTAACTACTGTAATAATTATTGAGTAGTGACTTCCTTCGTAAGAATAAATAATTCAAAAATACTGTACAATCCATGTGCTACTGTGCAGCCACGCGTATTACTGTATTTTAACCACCGGGTATTCCAACAGTGTTAACGGTAACAACTACACCGTTATTTATAAAAACTTAATTTTTGTCGTTATCTTCATTCAACCGTTTTTCGTTATGGGGCCCACAAATAGTTGCGCCGTCGTACAAATATTCTCCGACAGAAAGAATAATCCACGACCAAACGAATATTCCCCGACAAAATGAATATTTTATAACCACTTGTTTATTTTGCAAAATTTGCACATTTCACCCATAACCAAAATATTATATCAAATTAACACCTTATTATTCATAATAATAATTAGAAAAAATTTAATTTTATTCATTAATAAGTTGGGATCTTACAATTTTTGTTAAGTATTCACATGAAATAATATTTTCTTCAATACTCTGTAGTATGTAAGTAATATTATTTCGTTTCAGATTTCGAATTCTACACTCATTTTGTTAAAGTTTTGATTTCTATACTCCATGAAATTAGTAGAATATCCTTGATATTTGCGCTTCATCGAGTATCTTTTCATGAAAATATTATTCTGAGCATTCTTGATAAGTTTTAACTTTTCATGCCAGAGTACTATTCACAGGGTTACTATTCCTGAAGTACTATTCACGGGATACTATTCACTCAGTTACTATTTACCCGGGGTACTATTAATGACAAAATTTGATTTCTTTTCGATCCAAATCATTTTTGATACAATATTATTCTTGAATTTTACTCTACAAAGCAGTATCATGTTAACAATTTGGACATTATTGAATTCTTGATAAATTAAATTATAAATCTTTAAAAATTTATCATTTGCTTTATTTTAATTGAATTCTTATATCATTGTCATCATCCTCATGCTTATATTGTTATGAAAGTCATCTTTGGCCCGTAGTGCATAGATGGACTTGGTATGATTATGACCAGAATTATTCGGTATAATCATGACCGTAATGTTACAAATGATGTGGTAAAAGTCCTCATTGGCCCATAGTGCAGTGATGGACATTTGTTGGCATGATCATGACCATTGATGAAAACACGAATATCCTTGGCCCGTAGTGCATGGATAATTTATGGTTGTAATACTAATGAATATCCTTGGCCATAGTGCAGGGATGATTCGATGATGTGGATTATTTATTAAGCTGAGTCTCAGCGATAAAATTGTTGATAAACTTTTTAAATCATAGAAGATAGTAGATATCATGCTCTACTTGACTCTTCTAATTTCCGCTGCAGTTAAACTTGATGTTTATTATATTTTATCAATTTAACACTGTTGAAGGCTAACGATAATTTATTCTGCATTATCTTAGTCATAATATTTCTTACTGAGCTAGTTGAGCTCACCCTTTTCTTTTATTGTTCTCTTCAGGAACTGAGAATATAGCTGGGACTAGTCGGGAAACGAAGTGACGGTTCAGATGTTTACATTAATAGTCCTCACTATTCTGTTAAATAGTGTGATAATAAATGTATTGAGGACTTATTTTGAGTTTGAATACTGTCTAGAAGACAATATTTGTATTAAAAGTCACAGCTCATGTTGTATATTTAAGTTTGTATTTGTATTCTGTACCATGTATTTAGCGACTCAGAATGGGTGATGTATACCTATTTTGGGGGCGGCACAGTTGATATCAAAGCTTAGGGATATGATCCCTGGCTGAGACGTGAAACAAGAACTAGAATGGGAGAGACGGGGAATTCCTTCGCTAGTATGACCTACCTAAGTTTATTTGTTATTTAATTGGTCGGTCAGAATATAGGGATAATATGTGGTGTGTTAATTAACCCTTGTTTTGTTGCAGTATTTCAAAATGACATCCGAGAATGTTGAGAATAACAATGGAGCACAGGAGACCGTTGAGTCACTAACAATTAATACCCAGGATAATGTGTAACAGAAAGACAATAATCCTCAGGTAAATAATAACACTGATCAAATGATGAACGATGGGATGTTCAGAGGCTTTATGCAATTTATGCAACATCAGGCGAGAGCGGCTCCTGTTCAAAATGCAGGTGGAAACATTGGCAACTCTCGGACGGTCACCGCTAAACAGTTCATGGAGCTGGGACCACCGGGGTTTATTGGAGAGCCAAAACCACTTAAGGCAGAGATGTGGTTAAAGCAAATCACCAAGATATTTGATGTCTTGGGATGCTCCGAGGAGCAAAAAGTTCCCTTTGCCACCTTCATGTTGCGAGGAGAGGCAGATTACTGGTGAGAATCTGTAAAACGTACTCAACCTACCGCACTGAAGATGTCTTGAGAGAAGATCCAAAAACTGTTCAACGACAAGTACTTTCCCAAAAGTATTCATCACATGAAGGAGGTAGAGTTCATCAAGCTAGAGCGAAAAATATGACCGTGTCGCAGTACGAAGCTAAGTTTGTCGAGTTGTCCCGGTTTGCATTTCACTTAGTTGATAACGAGGAGAGAATGACACGGATGTTTCTAAGAGGTTTGAAACCCGAGATACGTCAATATCTTATCTCTCACAAACTGTGTTTATATTCAGATGTTGTAAATAGGGCTCAGTTATTAGAGCGCAATAATGATATAACTCAACCAAGGGAGAGCAGCCGGCAAAACGATAATACCAGTGGTAGCAGTCATCGAAGCGGTGACAACAAACGTGGAGGAAATCAACATGCCAGAAATGGTAACCACTTCGGTGGTAATCATGGCCAAGACAATAAAAGTGGACATTTCAAGAAAAGGAGATTCAACAATGATGAAAAGACGTCAGCACCAACACCCGTTGTTAAGGAAGGAGAACGACCACCTATCATATCAGTCCAAACTGTGTGCAGCAGTCCAAAATGTGTTACAATTATGGAAGAGAAGGTCACCTAGCTAGATTTTATCGTACAGGGGAGCTAAGTCCATTTGGAACGGTGACACCAAATGTCGTCCTAGACAAGTCAAAATCAGTAGTTCAAGGGAGAGCATTTGTCGTGACCTCTCAAAAAGTAAGGAACCCGAACGAGGTCATCACGGGTAAGCTAATCATAAACTCTAGCGAAATATATACCTTATTTGATACCGGTTCTACCCATTCTTTTATTTCTCCTACTTGCGCTAAACGTTTAAATTTGACTCCGAAAAAATTAGACTTTAACTTATCTGTTGAAACTCCATTGGGAGAAACCTTCATTACATCCACTGTTTATAAGTCTTGTTTAGTTCAAATCGGTACCCTCACATTATCTGTCGATCTTATTTCTTTGAAAATACTTGCATTTGACGTAATTCTAGGGATTGATTGGTTAACTACTCATCATGCTAAAATTGATTATTTTCGTAAGGTGGTTAGCTTTCATATTCCTAATCAACCTATTATACGAATTCAAGCAACCAAACCATTAAAATTAATCACGGTCATCTCAAGTCATAAATATATTCGTTTATTAAAAAATGGATGTCAAGCTTTCTTAGCTCATGTCATGGATTTAAACAAAAATACGTCAGTTTTAAATGATATTTCAATTGTTAATAAATTTCCTGACTTATTCCCTGAAGAACTTCCTGTCCTACCCCCAGAGCGTGAAATTGAATTTTGCATCGACATTGAACCTGATACAAAACCCATTTCCAAAGCCCCATATCAAATGGCTCCTATTGAACTTCAGGAGTTAAAGACCCAACTACAGGAATTGTTAGACATCGGTTTCATTTATCCTAGTACGTCTCCTTAGAGTGCTCCTGTTCTATTCGTGAAGAAGAAAGATGGGAGTATGCGACTTTGTATTGATTATCGGGAGTTAAACCATGTCACTGTCAAAAATAGATACATGTTGCCTCACATTGATGACCTGTTTGACCAGTTGCAAGGCGCCAAATTCTTTTCAAAGATCGATATTCGTTCTGGATATCACCAGTTAAAGATTAAAACTGATGACAATCCAAAGACTGCTTTTAGAACTCGGTACAGATATTATAAATTCCTAGTTATGTCTTTTGGATTGACTAATGCTCCTGCTGCCTTCATGGATATGATGAACCGAGTATTCAAGGAATATTTAGATCATTTTGTGGTTGTCTTTAATGATGACATTCTCATATATTCCAAAAGCCGTGAAGATCATGAGCAACACTTGAGGCTGATACTCCAAAAGCTTCGTGAGAACAAGTTATATGCCAAGTTAAAGAAATGTGAGTTCTGGCTTAAGGAAGTAGCATTCCTTGGGCACGTAGTATCAAGTCATGGAATATCTGTTAACCCGGCAAAAACTGAAGCAATACAAAGCTGGGAGCAACCAAAATCAGTGACCGAAGTACGTAGCTTTCTCGGCTTGGCTAGTTATTAACGGAGATTCGTAGAAGGGTTTTCTCGAATCGCTACCCCCATTAACTCAGCTGACTCGAAAAGATACAAAATTTGGTTGGAGCGAGGAATGTGAGAAGAGTTTTCAAGAACTCAAGAGAAGACTCATTTCAGTACCTGTTCTGACAATACCATCTGGCTCGGAGGGATTTGTCATCTACAATGATGCTTCGGGCAAGGGGTTAGGATGTGTTCTCATGCAACATGGGAAAGTCATAGCCTATGCCTCTCGACAACTCAAAGAATATGAGAGGAATTATCCTACTCATGATCTAGAGTTGGCAGCTGTTGTCTTCGCACTTAAAATTTGGAGGCATTACCTGTATGGGGAGAAAGTGGAGATCTATACGGATCATAAAAACCTTAAATATTTCTTCACTCAAAAGGAACTCAACATGCAGCAACGACGTTGGCTTGAGTTGTTAAAAGATTATGATCATACAATTCAATACCATCCGGGAAAAGCAAACTTAGTAGCTGACGCATTGAGTAGAAAATTATATGCAGGTACGAGTGCGTTATTATCAACGCAAAGGCCCATTTTGTATGACTTACAAAGGATAAAGATAGAGTTAAAGACTCTAGGGACCCTCGTGATGATGGCAAACATACGAGTAGAACTGACCTTAATCGATAAAGTTAAAGATGCTCAAGCTACAGACCTGGAGCTGATGCGTATGAAGAAGAAAGTGCAAGAAGGTGTTATCCCGAAAGCAAGAATCGATGAAGAATGAATACTTAGAGTCAACTCCAGAATTTATGTTACTAACGACCCTGATTTAAAGTATAAAATCATGATGGAGGCGCACAAAATGTTTCATGATCTTCGACATACATTTTGGTGGAACAATATGAAGAGAGAGATCGCGGAGTTTATCTCAAGGTGTTTAACTTGTCAACGTGTCAAGGCGGAGCATCAAGTGCCAAAAGGTCCATTGCAACCTCTTAAAATTCTAGAATGGAAGTGGGAGCATATTACCATGGATTTTGTTACTGTTCTTCCCAAGGTTTCTCAAGGCATAGATGCAATTTGGGTCATTGTTGATAGATTGACCAAGTCTGCTCATTTCTTACCTATACAAGAAACTTATTCACTTGAACGTCTTACTCGTATGTACATAAATGAGATTGTAAGACTGCATGGTATGCCAGTATCCATAGTTTTTGATCGAGACCCAAGATTCACTTCACGATTTTGGGCTAGTTTGCAAAAAGCTATGAGCACGGATTTACGATTTAGTTTGGCATATCATCCTCAAACGGATGAACAGTCAGAGAGGACTATTCAAACTCTTGAAGATCTATTAAGACTCTCTGTCCTTGACTTCAAAGTAAGTTGGGACAAGTTCTTGCCATTGGTGGAATTCTCCTACAATAATAGTTATCAAGCAAGTATCGGCATGGCTCCATTCGAGGTGTTGTATGGACGCAAGTGTCGTTCTCCAGTATGCTGAGATGAGGTGGGTGAAGCAACATTATTGGGACCAGAGTTGGTACGCATGACTACAGAAAAGATTCAAATGATCCAGCAAAGTATAAAACCTCACAAGATCGATAAAAGAGTTATGCTGATCTTCATCGAAGGGAAATGGAATTCAATGTTGGAGATCATATATTATTATGTGTTGCTCCATGGAAAGGAGTTACGAGATTTAGAAAGAGAGAAAAGCTCAATCCTTGATTCATTGGCCCATTTAAAATCCTCGATCGAGTGGAAACTGTGGCCTATAGACTCGCTTTACCGCCAAGTATGTCTCGTGTTCATAACGTTTTTCACATATCCATGTTACGTAAATACGTGGAAGACTCGAACTACATTATTGAGTTAGAACCGGATGAAATAGCGGAAGATTTAACGTATAAGAGGTTCCTGTTAAAATTTTGGATAAAAAGAAACATATTCTACGCTCCAAGGTTATACCTCAAGTCAAAGTTTTATGAAAAAATCACGATGTTAAGGAAATGATTTGGGAGTTAGAATCTGAAATGAGATCAAGGTATCCTCACCTCTTCGTCATACCAGGTATGTACCCTAATTTTGAGGGCAAAATTTCATAACAAAGGGAGGTTGTAAGACCCCAACTTTTATGAATAAAGATGAATTTTCTATAAATATCATTTTTGAATATTAAGGAGTGAATTTGATATAATGTTATAGTTGTGAGTAATATTTATAAATTTTTCAAAGTACGCAAGTTGTTATATTATATTCGATTGGTCGGAGAATATTTGTTTTAACATGGAATATTCATACGACAACACGATCATTGGTGGACCCCACAACGAAATTATTATCGGAATGAGAAAACGACAGAAATATCTTTTTATAAAAATAACGGCGAAAGTTTTACCGTTAACTGTTGAAATACCCGGTGATAAAAGTACGGTAATATGCGTGGCTGCATAGAAGCATATGGTATTGATTATTGATGCTTACGTGAGAAGTCACTTAGTTTTGTTCAATTATTACTACAGTAATTGCTGCATAGTATCTCACGTTATTTGATTCAATTATTATCGATATTTTATATATTATTAAATCAATAATTGAGACGATACAGTTATTCATATTATTATTTACAATATTGACGATGTCTAGAAAGTTCTATCGAGGAGAGGTTTGGTCACCTAATTGCGCGCCAATAAGGAAAAATCCTTATTGAAAAGCCCCCTCTTTCCTGGGAATAACCTGGTTGTTAAAAATTACGAATAATAATAATGATGAATAAAGGTTGTTAAAAATATTGAGGAAATTTTTTATGAAATATTTGTTGTAAATTTTGGCGTATGTTATGAACCCTCATTTACCCATTTTTCAAAATAATCAGTAAAAAAAATTATTTAATATAATAAAAGTGGGGCCACATATGGGGGCCACATGTAGGGCCCACTGGAAGAAAAATGAATTGGTGGGGGGGGGGGAGAAAACAGGTTTGTCACGGAGGGAATATATGTATTATTATTATTATTATATATATATATATATATATATATATATATATATTTTATTTTATTTAAAAGTTTTCGTTTTATTAAAATATTTTATTGCATAGTGATGCATAATAAATCAAAATTTTTCAAAAGTTTCACTGGCTGAATTCGCCCGTGAATATAGCCATTGTGCGTCCGTGATTTAATATTCAAATAATATCCTTCCACTTTCTTATAAATAGGATGCTTAGTTAGAATTAAAAATCACACCAGACTAAGAGAATTCTTCTTCTATAATATTGAGCGTATTTCTTTAGAGTGTAAGGAAGCTTTGAGCCTAGAAAACAGTATAAGTTTTCTTCAAGAATTTTTCCGCTATACCAGTTGGAATACTTTTCTTTTTAAGGTAAGGGATATTATTTTTGTTCAGTATTCATATGAAATAATATTTTCTTCAATACTTTGTAGTATGTAAGTAATATTATTTCGTTTCAGATTTCGAATTTTACACTCATTTTGTTAAAGTTTTGATTTCTATATTCCATGAAATTAGTAGAATATCCTTGATATTTGCACTTCATCTAGTATCTTTTTATGAAAATATTATTCTGAGCATTCTTGATAAGTTTTAACTTTTTCATGTTGGAGTACTATTCACGGGGTTACTATTCCTGAAGTACTATTCACGGGTTACTATTCACCCAGGATACTATTCATGATAAAAATTGATTTCTTTTCGATCCAAATCATTTTTGATACAATATTATTCTTGAATTTTACTCTACAAAGCAGTATCATGTTGACAATTTGGACATTATTAAATTCTGGATAAATTAAATTATAAATCTTTAAAAATTTATCATTTGCTTTATTTTAATTGAATTCTTATATCATTATCATCATCCTCATGCTTATATTGTTATGAAAGTCATCTTTGGCCCGTAGTACATAGATGGACTTGGTATGATTATGACTAGAATTATTCGGTATAATCATGACCGTAATGTTACAAATGATGTGGTAAAAGTCCTCATTGGCCCGTAGTGCAGTGATGGACAGTTGTTAATATGATCATGACCATTGATGAAAACACGAATATCCTTGACCCGTAATGCATGGATAATTTATGGTTGTAATACTAATGAATATCCTTGGCCATAGTGCAGGGATGATTCGATGATGTGGATTATTTATTAAGCTGAGTCTCAGCGATAAAACTGTTGATAAACCTTTTAAATCATAGAAGATAGTAGATATCATGCTCTACTTGACTCTTCTAGTGGATTGTTGTTCCGCTATAGTTAAACTTGATATTTTTTATATTTTATCAGTTTAACACTGTTGAAGGCTAACGATAATTTATTCTTCATTATCTTAGTCATAATATTTCTTACTGGGCTAGTTGAGCTCACCCTTTTCTTTCATTGTTCTCTTCAGAAAATGAGAATATAGTTGGAACTAGTCAGGGAACGGAGTGACGGTCCAGATGTTTGCTTCACTATTCTGTGAAATAGTGTGATAATAAATATATTGAGGACTTATTTTGAGTTTGAATACTGTTTAGAAGACAATATTTGTATTAAAACTCACAGCTCATGTTGTATATTTAAGTTTGTATTTGTATTATATACCATGTATTTGGCGACTCAGAATGGGTGATGTATACCTATTTTGGGAGCGTCACAAATGTGGAGAAAATCAACATGCCAGAAATGGTAACCACTTCAATGGTAACCCTGGCCAATATAATTGAAGAAATGAGTCAAGTGGAAATTTCAAGAAGAGAAGGTTCAATAATGATGGAAGGACAGCAGCACCTGTTTTCAAGGAAGGAGAATGACCATCGGTCGTATGTTATAAATGTGGAGGGGAGGGACACATCAGTCCAAACAATACGCAGTAATCCAACTGGGACGGAGGCACCAAAGGCCGTCCCAGACAAGTCAAAGCCGGTAGTTCAAGGGAGAGCATTTCTCATGGCCTCCCAAAAAGCGAGGAACCCGAACGAGATTATCACGGGTAAGCTAATCATAAACTCTTGCAAAGTTTATACCTTATTTGATACCGGTTCTATCCATTCTTCTATTTCTCCTACTTGCGCTCAACGTTTAAATTTAACTGTAGAGGAATTAGACTTTGACTTATCTGTTGAAACTCTGTTGGGAGAAACCTTCATTACATCTACTGTTTATAAATCTTGTTTGATTCAAATCGACAACCTCACATTACCTGTCGATCTTATCTCTTTAAAAATAATTGCATTTGATGTGATTTTAGAGATTGATTGGTTAACTACTCATCATGCTAAAATTGATTATTTTCGTAAGGTTGTTAACTTTCATATTCCTAACCAACTTATTATGCGAATTTAAGCAACCAAAAAACTAAAGTCAATCACTGTCATACCAAGTCATAAAGCCATTCGTTTATTAAAAAACGGATGTCAAGCATTCTTAGCCCATGTCACGGATTTAAATAAAAATACGTCAGATTTAAATAATATTTCTATTGTTAATAAATTTCCTGATGTATTCCTTGAAGAACTTCCTAGCCTACCCCCAGAGCATGAAATCGAGTTTTGTATTGACCTTGAACCCGGTACAAAATCCATTTCCAAAACCCCATATCGAATGGCTCCTATTAAACTTCAGGAGTTAAAAACCCAACTGCAAGAACTGTTAGACATCGGTTTCATTCATCCTAGTACGTCTCTTTGGGGTGATCCTGTTCTATTCGTAAAGAAGAAAGATGAGAGTATGCGACTTTGTATTGATTATCGGGAGTTAAATCATGTCACCGTCAACAATAGGTACCCGTTGCCTCGTATTGATAACCTGTTTGACCAGTTGCAAGGAGCTAAATTCTTTTCAAAGATCGATATTCATTCCGGATATCATCAATTAAAGATTAAAATTGATGACATTTCAAATACTGCTTTCAGAACTCGGTACGGGCATTACGAATTCCTAGTCATGTCTTTTGGATTTACCAATGCTCCTGCTGCCTTCATGGATATGATGAACCAAGTATTCAAGAAATATTTAGATCATTTTGTGGTTGTCTTTATTGATGACATCCTCATATACTCAAAAAGTCGTGAAGATCATGAGCAACACTTAAGGCTGATACTCCAAAAGCTTCGTGAAAATAAGCTATATGCTAAGTTGAAAAAATGTGAATTTTGACTTGAGGAAGTAGCATTTCTTGGGCACGTGATATCGAATCATGGAGTATCTGTTGACCTGGCAAATATTGAAGTAATTCAAAGCTGGGAACAACCTAAGTCAGTGACCGAAGTACGTAGCTTTCTGGGCTTAGCTGGTTATTATCGGAGATTCGTGGAAGGAATTTCTCGAATCGCTACTCCATTAACTCAGATGACTCGAAAAGATACAAAATTCAGTTGGAGCGAGGAATGTGAGAAGAGTTTTCAAGAACTTAAGAGGAGACTCATTTCAGCACCTATTCTGACAATACCATCTGGTTCGGAGGGATTTGTCATATACAGCGATGCTTCAAGCAAAGGTTTAGGATGTGTTCTCATGCAACATGGGAAAGTCATAGCCTATGTCTCACGACAACTCAAAAATATATGAGAGTGTAGGTAAGGAAACCGTACTTTACTAGGGTTAGGGTTTCGTGTTGACTGAGGAGGAGAGAAATTCACAAAGAGCACGGTCTTGATTGAGTGGTTGAAGAGGGGAGAAGAACAGGTAAGCAATTGCTCGAGTAACACGTGGCAGAACTCTTAGAATTTAAGAGCCTTCTTCAAAGTCTCCAGTTCAGAGAGAATCCCCAAAAGTCCCCTCTATCGAAAATGAAAGGGAGTATTTATAGAGTTTCCTAAATAATGGTCACGTGCTTTGCACATGTCTGGGTCTTGTGCTTGACATGTGATTTCAGAGGAAATTCCAAAAATACCCTTAATTACTTAAGTAATGCCTAAATCATCCTGTCCTTCTAGCCACCAATCCAATCCCTCAATCAATTCCCAAATGAGTCGTCTCCACGAGCCTTCTGCCTCGGGACACGTGGAGACTTCTCCCGGTTCATTTAATTCTTTAGATAACGCGTAAGCCCTAATTTTATATTTGGGCTCACAATTGCCCCCTGCACGTGAGTCACGCCTTCGAAGTGACGATCGTGCAAAAATATTTCGAGTCTTTGAATCCTGCTTCAAATTTTCTGAATAATCCGCGGAGCTCGATTTTTGCAAGCCTCGAAAAGAAACAGAAATATTATGAGAAATAAACCTTAAGAGAATTTTCCCAAAATATCCTGAAAATCATTTATCAAATTTGTTTCCAAATCTTGCTCAATCAAATTAAATCTGAAAACTTGACAGTGAAGGGATTAGTCGCAACAATTAATAATATATATAAATTATTCATAATTCGTAAATAAAAATGCATAATAGAATACTTGACAATACTTGGCCATATGCATTAATTAGAAGGGCAAATGTAACAATAAAATATGCACAAGAATTTAATTTTGTGGGTAAAAACAAGTGACATCAGTGTTAACATGACTCGTGAACTCCTTAATCAGGTTTTTTTTTTTGCCAAAATATAATAATTTGGACACAATAAAGGCATTTCAAAAGTCGGAAGCTGCATTTTTATTTTTTTGAAAAATAAATAAAACGTTAGGACATATAAATATATGTATTCTATTAAAAAAGCAGTGCTTAATTAACACGTTTTTTTTAAATACATATATATATATATATATATATATATATATATATATATATATATATATATATATATATATATATTATTTATTTTAAAATTGATTCAAACTTCAAACACCCACAATTAGAGTTCTAAAACAAAACAATTTCAGAGAGATTGATTTTTTGTAGAATAACAAGTTTATTAGGATACATACCCTGCATTTTCTTGTGTATATATAGAAAGGAAAGGATTGAGTTTCTTCTTTGTGATTGATGAAGTAATAAAATATCAGTAGTATTGTATTGGAGAGAAGATTGAAGAAACAAAAAAAAAAAATTGCGCGATCAAAAAGATTCGTTTTCAAGTTCAGGTAATAGCAACTTGAGTTTCTCGGTCATCGCTACGCGAACCTACTCTGCACAACTGGAATTGATTTTTTCTAATTATTTGGTTGCACCAGATTCGTTAGAACCAATGTCAGTGTGAGATTTTAATTCCATGAACTAGCATAGCTGAAGGAATGAATAATATATTAAAAAAATGATAAAGCCTCCTAAAAGTAGAAAATCTACTTTATGATTGCACCTCCTTTTTGATCCAACGCCTTTCATGATTCATGCTCTGTAGGAATTTTTATTTTTTTTTAATTTAATGCAGGCTATATTCTTAATGATGAAACTGCCACCAGTAAATTGAAATTTTAGAAGAAATAGCTATTAACTTATAATCCTGCAAAAAGCTTGTCAATTTTTTTTTTATGCAGGTTCTATTTTTATGATGCAGGTTTTATTTTTATACTAAATGATGAGATAATGCGACCTGCAAATTGAAGTTCACAAACGTGATGTATGATCAATTTTATTTTTTATTTTTTTATTATTTTTTTTTTAAATATAAAAGAAAAACTTACTTTTAAAGAATTTCAAGCGGCACTTCGTTCCGATCAATTAAACAACAAACCAAGAATGGAAGCAATGTATCATAGTTGGATCATCCTGGGCGAGCGAACCCTAGTAGGGACCGAATCCCAGGGTGGTTAAACCTTAGGAAGCCGAATCTCAAATGTGGTCGAATCCCGAGGTGACCGAACCCTAGAGGGTTTTTCGTCGTTTGATAATTTTGTTCCTTCTTCTTTTCAGGTGTCCTTAATCTCTCTTTTTTCCGGGTTAAATCTTGTTATTCGAGTTTAGACTTTTTCGCACCGAACATTGTCAAAAGGAGATTGTTTTCAAGGCGACCTTGTTGTTCGGTATTCATAATTTCTCTTTTACCATGGTAAGTACTATATTTCGAATGCTTTCCACTTCGTTTTCTTGTTTCGTAGAATTCTTATATTAAATCCCCCTTGTTGTAGGCCAACTCTGACGAACGTTCTGCTGTCCCGAAAACTACCAAGGAAATTCCCTTCATTAGTGAGTGGGGAAAAGCTCCCTTCTTTGGGCCTTTTGACGATTTCTGGGAACGAACGAAGAATTTTGATCGTGCCACTTTTCATCCACCTGACAAAGGGGGTGTATTTCTATATGATGCAGCTAGCGAAAGTGCGGATAGCTTTCCCTGCTCTGCTCACATTCTCCGCATGTGCATCGAAAAACAAGAGTACCCTTTTAGTCCCGTTCGCTTCCTGCCTGACTCATCTAGTCGCCTTCAGGGATGGCAATCTTGGACCGACGAGATCCTCTGAAATTCCGATTATGTGAAGTTGTTGGACAAAGCTGGGATTCTGCGTTGTGTTCAACTATGTAGAGATCTTCGTATCCAACAGGACTATGACGCCCTTACCTTATTGATTTCACGCTGGTGCTCTTCTACATGTACATTTGTCACCGCTTGGGGGGAGTTCACCCCTACTCTAGAGGATGTCTATGCCATTTACCAGTAATTCTTTCTTCTGTTTTGTATATTCATCCTCATTTTTTCTTGGGTTATGTATTTATTTTGAACTACGTCTTGTAGCCTTCCTGCTGCTGCTTCATCTTCTGGTGGTTTATCCAGCATGTCCTCTAAGGATACCGAATGTGTCACGTATTTGACAGAAGCTTTTAAGCGGGCTTCCAATTACACCACGAGGTTCCAAGGCAATATAATCCTTTCAGACTTTGAGACGCCCAACCATCCGGAGACTTCCTGGCTATCTTGGGTTCATTATTTCTTTCGGGATTACAAGCCTGGCCACTGGAATAGTTCTGTTTATAGAGAGTCCGTTCTTGCTTTTCATAAGGAACCTTGTCCTTTTCCTTTAGCTGCATATTTGGCTATGTGGTTGTCCCACTTTATCTTCCCTGGGTTACCTATGGACGGTCCCTCGACCCGTATGTTTAGCTTAGCAGCTTTGTTGTCTCGGGGTCTGGATGTTCCTCTTGCTGCTCTCTTTTTGGGAACCTTGTATCGTCGCTTAGATGAAACTGTTCTTGCTATGAGAGAATCTGTCGGAAGGTACCCCTTTTCAGTTTCACTCATTTATTATATTTATTATATATATATATATATATATATATATATATATATATATATATATATATTGTTTATCAATATTTCTTTCATTTATTCAGGTATGACGTGAATTGCTTTGTTCCATGCTCCTTTCTTCAGATCTTCCTCTTCGAGCACTTTTGGGGTCATTCTACATCTGTGCACTTGTCCCAGAAACGAAGGAAATATCCATCCCCTTTTTTATCACCCAATATTGTTCCCCGCAACGCTCGTTGGATTGATCATAGGATTACTTCAGATTTGCGGCTTTATATTGATAATTTTTTCTGTTTCACTGCCCGTCCGTACACCATTATTCCAGAGGGAGGTTCTATGCCTCGCTTATATAAAAGGGACTTCCGTTATTTTTCAAATGTCAGGGAATTGACTGGTTCTTCACTTTCTTGGTTCATATTCCTCCGAGCTGCGGAACTTCCCTATCTTGTTGAGGACGATGGTTTTGGTACCGTACTTTACTCTCCTCATAGAGCCATGAGGCAGTTTGGATTTGACCAGAATAGACCTTTCGGCCGCTCTTGCTAGAGGGATTACGAAAGTGCTCTCCCCAATTTTGTCCCCACATCATCCTCATTTGCATGGGAGTTTCCAAAACCATCTATTGCTCCTTATGACCCTCTTCATTTTGTTATACCAGATGATTCTCGACAAGGGCGATATACTAATTTTGAACGCAGCTACTGGCTCATCAACCTTAAAAAATGGCAAGATGATACTATGATTTGTTCCCCGCCAATTTCTCCTCCCGAACGTCTTCAATGGACAAGAATGTTATGTTCTCCCAGAGCTAATACTCGTTCGGAGCGTTGGCCAACAAGTAGTCGGCTTCTTGAGCGTAAGGCTTTAATGTCTGAGTCTCTTCTTCCCCGGTCAGCAGACCCAGACGTTCCTCCCGTACAGGTTCTTACTACTTCCTTGAATCTTCCATCACGGGTTTCATCTCGGATACTTCCTCCAGTTCCTCCCCAGGGATCCTTTGCTGCTGAGGAAATCAAAGTTACTTCTTCTAAAATGAGAGCATCTATTATTACTAACTCAAAGGTGATGCCCCTTACAGATTCTACTATGGTTCTTGCTAGTCGTTCTGTCACTAGACGAATGCCAAATGGGCAAACACTTATCTTAAAGCCTTTGGCAAAGCGCCCTCTTGATAATGCTAGCTCTAATATGTCGGCAGTTGAGGATCCGGTCAAGAAACAACGCAAAATTTTGGTAAAATTTGTAGCATTTTCATTTGTCTTTCAACCATTCATAGAGTTATTTTTGCGTTTCCCTATGTCATCATTTCCTTATTTTTTTTAGATTACCGATGCTGATGAAGAAGATGATGATGTTCCTATTGGGTTTCTTGCGGGTGCTGTAAGTGAGACGGTCACGACTTCCACTACTTGTGAGCCTCCTCAGCCTATCACTGTTGCTATCGAATCTTCTTCCCCGCATGATGATCGTGTTAGTCTTGATGCTGAGGATTCTTTATCTGATGTTAGTTCGGGTCATGTTGTGGGTTGTACAACTCTCTCTTCACGTCCTCTTATAGCGCCTCCTCATGAGAGTCTAGAAGGTACCAATGATGCTCCTATTTTCTCGAGGAGGAATCCGTCTGAGCTTATTGCTGATATCCCGCTTTCAGTGGCATCTCACGACTCTTTATCCATCAGTGTGAGTATTTTCTTCAGTTGACATATACATTTTTTTTATAATATATTATGTTTTATCATTTTTTATTTTTATTTTTATTTTTATTTTTTTTATTTTTTTTTAGGGTGAGAAGAAAGATTTGACCTTATCTGTGGAGTCGCTTGCTTTATTTGATGCTCTCAATCCGGGTGTCGCCACCTTACCGTCTAGTGATGACCTTGGTTATCCTCCTACTGACCAAGGCTTGAAGGATTTATTAGCAACACAACAGTCGCCAGTTTTTTCATCCTTTGTTAAGGAGTCATCATCAGCACATCAGCCACCTGTTTCCTCATCCTTTGTCTCGAGTGGTTTTATGGTGGCTTCTGAAATGGCTTCTACTAGAGCTTCCTTCAATCCAAGTGGAGATCTTATTTCTTGGAGAAGTTTTCAGATATTGTCTTCCAGCCAGGAAATTCTCGATCGTCTCTTAACTCGGTTTTCGCAAATACTTGACCGTCTGAATATCTGCATGGCCCCCGTCCAGACTTTCTTTTTAGATCGACTTGCTAGCCTTATTCTCGAGTTGCACAGCCTTTCTTTATATTCTTTGCGAGCCGAAGATTTAGATAGATTTAACAGTGAGCTTAATGACTTCTCCATTGTTGGCTTTGATATGTCTTCTTTTCGTGCTCGGCTGGATCTTCTTAGTTCCACTTTTCAGATTGTTGCACTACGGTCGGAGGTTACTATGTATCAATGTGAGAATAACTCATTTTCAGAACAACTTTCGGCTCTTGAGAAAACTGCAAACGAACTGGAGACCCAACTTCAGGGTTTGAAGTCAAATATTCAAACTTTTCAGAAGCTGAAAACCGCCAATGTGAAGGCTCGTGACGCTGCCATTGCTAAATTAGAAGCTTTAGCTTTGGCCCCGCTTCAGTTTGATATGTCATGGCCTTTAGATCATGACTTTTTGTAGTTTTTTTTTTAATTCCTGTATCAAAAAACTCATTTACGTATATTCTTTTTATCGGAATAAAGTTTCTTTAGCCTTATTAATTGTCTTTAATTTGAATTTATTTTTTTAAGACTCAATGTTTAACATTGAATCTCAAGTTATTCAAATTAATATTCTAACACAACAATTTGAATAATAATAAAAAAAAAAAAAGCAAACATGAACGTGAATAAAACACGTTTTTTTTTTCGCAAACCAACACTTGAATCCATACTTTTAAAATCAGAAAGAAGAAAAAAAAATATTCAAGTATAAGTGAAAGTTTGACATTTTATTGATAATCATGTTGCTTTTAACGAAAAGCATAACGTTTCAGATTGTCATAATAATAAATCTTGCTTTTATCGGTGAAAGCATAACGTTTGCCACTTTTAGAGATAAAATGTAACTTTCTTGGATTTAAGGACTTAAACTCAGGTGCCTTAATTACTTTTAAAGTTGAAAGTATAACTTTTCTGTGATAACTATCTCATGTATAATATTTTTTTACCCATTTCAGGTTCAATGGGCCTGAGATAGCATCTGATCCCACACGAGATATTTTGCAATATCCGCTTTGGGAGATCTCTCGCACCCTATACGGGCCTTCCCATTTGGGGAAAAATTTGGTGGTTGGTGTTTCCCTCATGACTTGATTCGCTGTCTTGAGCACCAAGTCCCCCACCAGAATTTGTCGAGGTACCACTGCAGTATTGTATTGTTGTCGCAGTTTTTCATGGTACCGTTCTAATTTTTCTTTAGCTTTGTCTCGAAAGTCGGCTAAGGCTTCGAGAGCAGCTGGTAGGTTTTCTTCATCGACTAAGCTTCGGAGTCTCATCCTTGCCGAAGGGATCTCTATTTCAGCAGGCAAAATAGCTTCTTCACCATATACTAGCGCGTATGGGGTTTCACCCGTAGGCTTTCTTTTTGAAGTTCGATAGGCCCATAGTGCTATTGGTAACTGTTCTGCCCATGTTTTCGGGTGATCATCCAAAGTTTTCGAGAGAATCTTGATCAAAGTTTTGTTTGTGGCCTCTGCCTGTCCGTTGCCTTTCGGGTAGTAAGGAGATGATTTGTAATGTTTTACCCGGTATCTATCTATCAGGCTCTTGACGTCCCTATTGATGAAGGGAGTTCCATTGTCTTATAAAATAACATTCGGGATCCCGAAACGACAAATAATATACTCCTTGATGAAATTTGCCACTGCTGGTCCTGTAGCCCTCTTTAAGAGTATTGCTTCTACCCATTTTGTGTACATCTCAGTGGCGGTTAAGATCCAGATGTTACCCTTTGAATTGGGATGAATAGGACCTATAAGATCCATTCCCCATGTATGAAAGGGCCATGGTGTTGCTAAAGTCCGCAAATCCACAGCGGGAGCATGAATCAAGTTTCCATGAATTTGGCAAACGTGACACTTCTTAGCAAACTCTAAGCAATCCCCTTCCATTCTAGGCCAGTAGTAACCATGATCAATCAACTATTTATACAACTTGGCTCCTCCTTGGTGTTCATCTTTATGCATTTGGTAAACCAAATCCTTGGCCTCTCCTAATTCCAAACACCGTAAGGGCTTGCCGTTAAACCCTCTTCTAAACAGCTCTCCGTTTTGTAAGAAGAATCGTTGTACTTTCTTCTTTATCGTGACTGCATCCTTCTTTTCGGCAGGAAGACTACCGCTTTGTAAAAACTCCATATATGGGATTCGCCAGTCTGCTATGTCATCGATGAAGGCACATTCCTCATCCCCAGGGTATTCTAGGCACGAAAGACATTGTCGTTGAAGTGCATCTGCTTCTTTCTTCATTTCGGGCCAATAATACCCTTGGCGTTGCAACCTTCGATACAATCCAATATCTGCCAATCCGCAGTTTTCTTCATGTACCTGATATAAAATCCTATTTGCTTCATCCTTCCCCAAGCATCTTGTCAAAACACCATCTGCTTCTTTATGGTACAATACTCCTTTAATGATGCGGTATTTCTGAAGCTCCACCAGTGACATGTTCCCTTCTTTTGTTTGTAATTGATGAGAGATGTCATGTCTCCAATCTTCTGTCAAATCTTTGGGGAATAATTCCAGCACCGTGGTTGGGAGGATTCTTTTGATTACTTTTACATCCAAGTCTTCTCCTTTGACATACACTCTAGATGCTACTGTGGCTAATGCATCAGGTTGTCTGTTTTGTACTCTTGGCACGTACTCAATCACTACCTTCTTGAAGGCTTTCATCACTTTTTGTGCTACAGTTCGGTATGGTGCCAAGATAGGTTCCTTTACTGCGAATTGACCTCTTATTTGTTGAACTATCAGATTTGAATCTCCCTTTACTTTGAGGCACTTGGCTCCCAATTCTCTAGCCGCTAATAATCCCAATATGAATCCCTCATATTCTGCTTCATTATTCGTGCAAGGGAAATCCAGTTTATATGATAGGGCCACTTCCTTTCCATCCTTAGTAGTTAATACTACACCTGCTCCTCCTTTTCCTTCTGCGGATGACCCGTCAAAGGCCAAGTTCCACCACTCCGAATCTTCATCCACCACGTCAATTTTTTCTACTTCTCCCCCTGGAAGATCCTCTGAAGGAGGTTCATATTCCCTATGCGGAAACTGAGCGAGCAGGTCTGCTAATGCCTGACATCTGATTGCCTTCGGTGTTACACACTTGATGTCATATTCTGAAAGGATCATCATCCATCTTGCAGGTCTTCCTACCAACGCTGGCCTAGTTAGCAAGTATCTGATCGGGTCAGTTCTCGTTGCAAGTTTCACTTCGTGTGCCAAAAAATAATGACGCATTTTCTGTGCGACAAACACCAGTGCCAGATAATGTCTCTCAAATTGTGAATACCTGGTTTCTGGTCCCCTGATTATTCGGCTGATGTAGTATACAGGCTTTTCTTCCCCATCTACATCTTGTGTGATCAATCCTCCTACAGACTTTGCGGTAGATGTGATATACAGCTGCAATGGTATTCCTCTCTGTGGTACTACCATCGTTTTTGCCGAGGCCAAAATTTCTTTAACTTTCACGAAGGCTTGTTGTTGGTCCTGCCCCCAGTCCCATTCTGTCTTTCCCTTTAGCAACTTTCCGAAAGGTTCCGTGACTTCTACTAATGCGGGCATGAATCTCCTCATGTAGGAAACTTTTCCTAGAAAGCTCTTCAACTGTTTCTGCGTTTTTGGTGAGGGCATATCTGTAATAGCTTTTGCCTTGTTTGGGTCTACCTCCAAACCTCTGTTGTGCACTAAGAAGCCCAAAAATTTTCCAGCTGTCATCCCAAATGCGCATTTTTTCGGGTTCATCTTTAACTTATATCTGCGACAACGTTCAAACACCTTTCTTAAATCCTCTACGTGGGTTGTCTCCTTTTTAGATTTCACCACTATGTCATCCACATAGTCTTCCACAATGTCATGAATCATGTCATGAAAGATGGCGTGCATTGCCCTTTGGTAAGTTGCTCCTGCATTCTTCAACCCAAATGGCATTACTACATAGTAGAAATTCCCAAACGGGGTACGAAAGGCTGTCATCTCTGCATCCTCTATGGACATCTTTATCTGATTGTAGCCTACGAATCCATCCATGAATGACATCATCTCATGATTTGCTGTTGCATCTACCAAAGTGTCTATATTGGGTAGCGGATACATGTCTTTTGGGCACGCCTTGTTCAAATCTCTGAAATCCACGCATATTCGCAACTGCCCATTAGATTTCTTTACAGGTACTATGCTGGATAACCATACTGGATGTTGAATTGGTTTGATGAATCCTACATCTAACAACTTCTTTATCTCTTCTTTTATTTGTGTTTCAACTTCTGGTGCATAGGTGCGAGGCGCTTGCTTCACTGGTTTAGCTCCTGGGCTTATGTTCAGATTATGCTCTACCAACTCCTTGTCAATCCCGGGCATCTCATTATAGTTCCAAGCAAACACATCCCTATACTCTCGTAGTAGCTTCACCAGCTCTTCCTTTTGGTTGGCGTTCAGCTCTTTGTTAATGTAAGTCGGCTTCGGCGTTCCTTCTCCTGTTGCCAGATCAACTTCCTCCAATTTATTCTGCTGAGGTTTTGGCCGGTCTTCAAAACATTCCGGAGCTGGTTCCACCTTCTGCTGTACAATTTTTTTCTTTTTATTGCTACTGGAGTGGGGGGCCTCTCCTGAGCCCTCAAGTTTAGGTGTACCTTTGAGCTCCTCCCCCTTGCACCGTCACAAGCGAAACACTATCTTTCCATCGGGTTTGATTACTCTTTCCCACTTTGTCTTCTGTTCTTCTTTTCTTTTATTTACTTTGTCAGCTTCTGATTGGGCTGTCCGTTTGGCATTGATTATGTTTCGGGCATCCTTCGAGTCTGCTGCCCGCTTCTTCGGGTCTTTTTCCTCTTTCTCTACATCTACTAATACAGGTTTCTTATTTTTGCAACATTCACCTTGTTCTAAAGTCTGCTTCTTTTCCTTTTTCACAGGCACAAACTTGTCCTTCTGTACATCCTTCCATCTTGCTAGCTTCAGAGAATCAGGCTTGGCAATATGGTTTTCTCCTTCTTCGGCGACGTCATCGAAGAAAGTTGCTTCAGTGATATGTGCCTCCTCCTGCCCAAAAGGGTTCCTTGTCGCTGATACCTTAACCTCCTTGCCTTTCCAAATTGCCTTCATGCACTGGTGAAAAACTGATGGTACCACCCCATAATCATTCTGCCAAGCTCTTCCTAGCAACACATGATATGCTGCGTCAACCTCTGCTACATGGAACATCACAGGTCCTCGAATCTTCCCCACTTGCATATCCACCTTGATGTATCCGATGGTTCTCGTGCTTTGATTAGCGAACCCCGTGATGTTTGTCTTTTCCTTCACGATCTTCTTTTCTGGCATACCTAAATGTTTAAAGACAGTGTAGGGCATGATATTTACAGATGCTCCATTATCGATGAACGCTCTTCGCACTTCTATGCCATTAATTATTGCTGTCACATATAGTGGTCTATTATGTGGATATCTCACCTCTCTATCAGCCTTAGAGAAAGTAATTTTGTTCTCTTCCTCCTCCACCGTCTTCACAAACCCTTTGCTGATTGCCATGCAAGTCTCTTGTGCCTCGGCAGCTTTGATGATTAACTTGGTCGCTTCTATCCTTGCTTCCTTGGTCAATCCGATCTGATCAAAAAAAATTTTGAACTTAGCTCCGTTCATCAATGCGGTCACCTGCAGACCTGGATCAGAATCATCCTCCATCCTTTCTGTGTTCTCCATCATCTCCACCTCTCTTCCCTCTGGTGATTCACTATGAGTAATAGTGTTACACGTTTCTTTCCCCTTGTGGTTAGGAAGTGGCTTGTCCAGTACGTTGTTTCCTCCTTCCAATTCGATTTCTCCTGCCGCCAATTTCTCATGGTAGATCCTTCGTAGACTGTAACAATCTATAGTGGAATGTCCGGCGTACTGGTGGTATACACAGAAGTCTGGTCTCCTCTTTATCTCTTCTGTTACAACAAATCTGGGCCTTGGAGGTTTTACAACTCCATGTTCTACCCATTGCTTATACAAATCCCTAAATGCCTTCTCACTGCACGTAATAGCCCCTGGGATCGGCAATCTGGAAAACTTGTCTCCTGGTTTTCCATGGTTCCTTTCATTCTTTCCACTCTTTTCCCTCTTACCCCTTTGTGGCTTTTGCTGAGAATCTGCTAAAGCCACAGTAGCAGTTCTTTTGCCCTTCCACATAACAGTCGCATGGCTTGCGGGCAAAGTCATAATTCCTCCCAAGTCTTGTGCAAATGTTGATAGTGTTGCAAAGGAATCACATGCTTTAGTGACCAAGTGGGGCTTAAAGGTATCTAGGGCACCATTGTTGCATATGCTCACTAGATTCTTCTCCTCAATCGGCTCAACACATTTTTGCGCCTGAGCCCTGAATCTGTCTACGTAATCTGACAGCTCCTCATTTGGCTTTTGTTTGAATCTCATTAACTCCACAATGGTCACCTGTTTCTGCATATAAAAAAACTTCTTAAAAAATTGTAACTTCAAATCGTCCCAATCTTGGACTGAGCCTTTCTCTAGATTGTAGTACCAACTGAAGGCACTATCTGTTAACGTTTTACTGAACTCACGGAGCAAAAGGTTGTGGTTGATTACTTCATCATAACCCAACCACGGAGACATCAATTCTACAAACCTGGCTATATGTTCTCTCGCATTCCCTTTTTCTCCATTGTACTTCGAAAATTGTGGCGGGTGCTCAATATACCCTGCTGGGTAAGGCTGTCTCCGTATATGTGTCGGGTATGGTGGAGTGAAGTCCAATTCTGATGGTCTAGTTGTCTGTCTTTGGAGTTGATTAATTACGTCAAGCATATCATCCTTTGTCACATACTGACTTGTCGTATGGACTTTTTGAGGGGTTGTAATATATTGTTGTGTTGGCGGTGTATATGGTAAGGAGATTGGCTGGTGTACACTGGCATCCTGCAAAGCTTGCATTCCTTGTACTTGTTGGCTTGTTTGTTGGGCGTGGCTTGGTATAGTCGGTATCTGCACTTGCGAAAATGCTGGGAATGTGGTGGGAATGACGATTGGTTGAGGCTGGCTTGTTTGCACTCTGGGTTGTGGTGCATCACCACTGATTTGGGGCTCTAAATGGATGATTGGAATAGGCTGACTCTCCGTTGCTGGAGGCACATTCTGATTTTTCTTGTTGGCATCCACTCCTGCTTGTTCTACCTGCGAACTTCCTGGAAACATAGCTTTGAAGGTTGGAATCTGCATTAACTGCTGATGAAAATTTCCCATCTCTTCCTGTTGCTTCCGCATTTCTGACATCATGGTCATCATCATTCCTTGTCCTTCTCTTGCCTCCTGTAAGGCCTTGAGCATCTCCAACTGCACAGCATTCATGGTTATTTGTTCTCCACTTGCTTCCTCACCTTGTCTTCCTGTGCCTATCTGCCTGACATTGGTTTGTTGTTGATCAGCCATATGTGGTGATGTTGAACTTCCTTCAGAAACGTCTTCTACGAGAGGTTGATCGAGATCCAGATTCGTGCCTTGGAAATGTTGATTTGTCTGCCTCGGAACCGGATCCGGTGAAGTAATGCTAGGTGTCGGTGAAACTCTTCCTATAGTTCTCCCACTTCGAGTCGTGGGCATACCCTTCACAAATTCTACACCTCCCCAGCAGAGTCGCCAAATAAATGTAGGTAAGGAAACCGTACCTTACTAGGGTTAGGGTTTCGTGTTGACTGAGGAGGAGAGAAATTCGCAAAGAGCACGGTCTTGATTGAGTGGTTGAAGAGGGGAGAAGAACAGGTAAGCAATTGCTCGAGTAACACGTGGCAGAACTCTTAGAATTTAAGAGCCTTCTTCAAAGTCTCCAGTTCAGAGAGAATCCCCAAAAGTCCCCTCTATCGAAAATGAAAGGGAGTATTTATAGAGTTTCCTAAATAATGGTCACGTGCTTTGCACATGTCTGGGTCTTGTGCTTGACATGTGATTTCAGAGGAAATTCCAAAAATACCCTTAATTACTTAAGTAATGCCTAAATCATCCTGTCCTTCTAGCCACCAATCCAATCCCTCAATCAATTCCCAAATGAGTCGTCTCCACGAGCCTTCTGCCTCGGGACACGTGGAGACTTCTCCCGGTTCATTTAATTCTTTAGATAACGCGTAAGCCCTAATTTTATATTTGGGCTCACAGAGAGAAATTATCCTACTCATGATCTAGACTTGGCAGCTGTCGTTTTCGCACTCAAAATCTAGAGGCATTACCTGTATGGGGAGAAAGTAGAGATCTATACAGATCATAAAAGCCTCAAATATCTCTTCACCCAAAAGGAACTCAACATGCGGCAACAACGTTAGCTTGAGCTATTGAAAGATTACGATTATACCATTCAATACCATCATGGAAAAATGAACGTAGTAGTTGACGCGTTGAGTAGAAGATCATATGCTGGTACGAGTGCGATATTGTCAATGCAAAGGACCATTTGGTATAACTTACAAAGGATAGAGATAGAGTTAAAGACACCAAGGACCCACGTGATGATGTCAAATATACGAGTACAATCGACTTTAATCATAAAGTTAAAGTTATTCAAGCTACAGACTTGGAGCTAATACGTATGAGGAAGAAAGTACAAGAAGGTGCTATTGCGGAAGCAAGAATAGATAAAGAAGGAATAATTTGAGTCAACTCCTGACTTTGTGTTCCTAACGACTCTGATTTGAAGTATAAAATCATGATGAAGGCGCAATACACACCGTTTACTGTGAGACCCCGAATTTTATAAAATAAAAGTATTCAATTTTTCTATTTTGGTAAATGGTTAAATTGATAAAAGGTTAAAGTTAAGGGTGATATGTGAAAATTTTTCAAAGTAGACAAGTTGTCATAAAAAACCCGGTTGCTATTCACTCTAGTATTATTCACTCGGGTATTTGGGGCACTTTTTGTGTCGGAGTGCTATTCACGAGTTACTATTCATGAATTACTATTCACGAGTTACTATTCCTGAAGTACTATTCACGGGGTAATATTCACCCAAAAAATATATTTCTTTTCGGTCCAAATCATTTTTGGGTACAATATTATTCCATGAGGAGATGTGCTAATTTTTCAGACCGTTGGTTGAAATTATAATAGTAAATCAGTATGGGTCGTTGGTTTAAAGTTTTAATAGTAAAATCTTTTTATATAAAACAGAATATTTTTATAAAATTATTCTATAAATAGAATATATTATATTCTATTATGCATAGTATTTTGCATAGTAAAATCTTTTTATATAAAATAGAATACTTTTATAAAGTTATTCTATAAATAGAATATGTTATATTTTATTATACATAGTGTTGCATAGTGCCTGCATAGTATTTTGCATAGTAAAATCTTTTTATATAAAACAGAATACTTTTATAAAGTTATTTGTTTTATTATATTATAAATAGAATATATTATATTTTATTTAAAATATTTTGTTTTAAATATGGACCATTCGGTTAAAAGTAAATCAATCTAGACCGTTCATGAATTAGTTACTATATAGTCCATTCTCCTATAAATAGAAACTCATTCCTTCATTATTTCTTACGAATTTACTGAAACTCTAGAGAGAGAAACTATAGAGAGAGTTCTTCTTCTATAATCTTGAGCGTATTTCTTTAGAGTTTAAGAAAGCTTTGAGCGTAGTGCAAGTTTTCTTCGAGTATATCCTCGCCCTACTAGTCGGAATACTCTTCTTTCAAAGGTAAGGGATATTATTTATTGTACTCGTAAGGGATATTATTTGTTGTACTCGTAAGGGATATTATTTGTTGTACCTGTAAGGGGTATTATTCTTTTGTATTCATGAAGAGAACTTCTGTTATTCTATTTTTTATTATTATGTTAGAATAACCTGTCTATGCGAAGTACCGCATACATGGTGAAATTCTTCTATTATTCCATTCTTTATTATTATATTGGAATACCCTATCTATGCGAGGTACCGCATACATGGTGAAATTCTTCTATTATTCTATTCTTTATTATTATATTGGAATAACCTATTTATGCGAAGTACTGCATACATGGTGAAATTCTTATATTATTCCATTCTTTATTATTATGTTGGAATAACCTGTTTATGTGAAGTACCGCATACATGGTGAAATTCTTCTATTATTCCATTCTTTATTATTATGTTGGAATAACCTGTTTATGCGAAGTACCGCATACATGGTGAAAATTTTCTATTATTCCGTTCTTTATTATTCTGTCGGAATATCCTGTCGGTACGAATTTTGCCTGACCTGGTTCTATTATTTATTATTTCGTTCTTTATTATTCTGTCGGAATATCCTGTCTGTACGTTTACGCCGGACCTGGTTCTATTATTTATTATTCTGTCGGAATATCCTGTCTGTGCGTTTTACGCCGGACCTGGTTCTATTATTTATTATTCTGTTGGGAATAACCTGTCTGTGCGGTCTATCGCATGCATGGTGATTTCTATTGTTATTCTATTATTTATCATTCTGTTGGAACATCCTGTCTGTGCGATTACGCATGACCTGGTTTCATTATTTGTTATTCTGTTTGAATAATCTGTCTGTGCGGATTACATACGCATGGTGAAATTCTTCTATTATTCCATTCTTTATTATTATGTTGGAATAACCTGTTTATGCGAAGTACTACATACATGGTGAAATTCTTTTATTATTCCATTCTTTATTATTATGTTAGAATAACCTGTCTATGCAAAGTACTGCATACATGGTGAAATTCTTTTATTATTCCATTCTTTATTATATTGTTGGTTATTAGTTTTATAGTTGTATGTCTTTGGCATGTAGTGCAAAGATGATATGTTGTTGAATATCTTTGGCCTGTAGTGCAAAGATGATCTGTTATTTGATAGCTTTGACCCGTAGTCCGAAGATGGACAGGTGTATGACATGATCATGACCACTAGTGATACTAACGAATATCCTTGGCCGTAGTGCATGGATAATTCAATGATGTGATTGGCAGGATCATGACCATTAGTTAACAGTTGAATGTCTTTGGCCGTAATGCACTGACAGGCAATTGATTGGTATGATCATGACCATTGGTTTTATAGTTGAATATCCTTGGCCCGTAGTGCAAAGATAGACAACTGATTGGTATGATCATTGTTATTACATTTGAATATCTTTAGCCTTTGGGGTAAGGATATTGAGTGAATGTTCTATTAAGCATTTGTGGCAAGAAGGAACTGTTAATTCACATTATTATAAATATGAATTGGGAATTTAACTAACATCTTTGGTGGTTCAGGTGAAGACAAGTGATGAAAGTTCTATTTGTCTTGAGTATAACAAAGAACTGTTGATGAGTAGTACAGGAATAAAATATCAACGATGGACTTTTAATCTAGAAGAGATAGTAGATATTATGCTCTACTTGACTCTTCTAATGGATTGCTTGTTCCGCTGCAGTTAAACTTGATATCTGTTATATTTTATCAGTTTAACATTGTTGAAGGCTAACGATAAATTATTCTGCATTATCTTAGTCATAATATTTCTTACTGGGCTAGTTGAGCTCACCCTTTCTTTCACTGTTCTCTTTAGGAAATGAGAACGTAGCTGGGACTAGTCGGGGAACGGAGTGACGGTCTAGATGATAGCATTAGTAGTCCTCACTATTCTGTTAAATAGTGTGACAATAAATGTAATGAGGACTCCATTGAGTGTGGATATTGTCTAGATAAAAATATTCTTATTAAAACTCTCAGTTATGTTTTGTCGTATTCTACACGACAGTTGTATATTTAAGATTGTATTTGTATTCTATACCATGTATCTAGCGATCCAAGATGGGTGATGTATACCTATTTTTGGGGGCATCACATTTGCAATCCATCTTGGGAGTACCAAAATGTATCGTAATCTTTGACTTTTGGTGGAGTAATATGAAGAGAGAGATAGTAGAGTTTATCTCAATGTGTTTAACTTGTCAACGTGTCAAGGCGGAGCATCAAGTGTCAAAAGGTTTATTGCAATCACTTGAAATTCCAGAATGGAAGTGGGAGCATATTACCATGGATTTCGTTACTGTTCTTCCCAAGGTTTCTCAAGGCATAGATGCAATTTGGGTCATTGTGGATAGATTAACCAAGTCTGCTCATTTCTTACCTATACGAGAAACTTATTCACTTGAACGTCTTGCTCGTATATACATAAATGAGATTGTAAGACTGAATGGTATGCCAGTATCCATTGTTTCTGATCAAGACCCAAGTTCACTTCATGATTTTGGGTTAGTTTGTAGAAAGCTATGGGCACAGATTTACGATTTAGTTCGGCATATCATCCTCAGACTGACGGGAGAGGACTATTCAAACTCTTAAAGATCTATTAAGACTCTGTGTCCTTGACTTCAAAGTAATTTGGGACAAGTTCTTGCCATTGATGGAATTCTCCTACAATAATAGTTATCAAGCAAGTATCGGCATGGCTCCATTCGAGGCGTTGTATGGACGCAAGTGTCGTTCTACAGTATGCTGAGACGAGGTGGGTGAAGCAACGTTGTTGGGACCGGAGTTAGTACGCATGACTACGAAAAAGATTCAAATGATCCAGCAACGTATAAAAACCTCACAAGATCGACAAAAGAGTTATGTTGATCTTCATCGAAGGGACATGGAATTCAATGTTGGAGATCATATATTGTAACGTGTTGCTCCATGGAAAGGAGTTACAAGCTTTGGAAAGAGAGGCTCAATCCTTGATTCATTGGCCCATTTAAAATCGTTGATCGAGTGGGAACTGTGGCCTATAGACTCGCTTTACCGCCAAGTATGTCTCGTGTTCATAAGGTTTTTCACATATCTATGTTACGTAAATATGTGAAAGACCCGAACCACATTATTGAATTAGAACTAGACGAGATAGCGGAAGATTTAACGTACGAAGAGGTACCTGTTAAATCTTGGGTAAGAAGGAACATATTCTACTCTCTAAGGTTATACCTCGAGTCAAAGTTTTGTGGAGAAACCACGATGATGAGAAAATGACCTAGTAGTTATAATCTTAAATGAAATCAAGGTATCCTCACCTATTCGACATACCAGGTACGTACACCAATTTCGAGAACGAAATTTCATTAGAAGTGGAGGTTGTAAGACCCCAACTTTTATGAATAAAGATGAATTTTTCTCTAAATATCATTTTAAATATTAAGGTGTGAATTTGTTATAATGTTATAGTTGTAGATAATAATTTCAAATTTTGTAAAGTAAGCAAGTTGTTATAAAATATTCGTTTGGTCGCGCGGGGAATATTCGTTTTTATCAGGAAATATTCGTACGACGATACAATCATTGGTAGACCCCACAACGGAATTACTGTCGAAGTTAGAAAACGACAAAAATAACTTTTTATGAAAATAACGGTAAAAATTTTACCGTTAACTGTTGAAATAATCGGTGATAAAAGTACAATAATACGCGTGGTTGCATAGTAGTACACAGTATTGTACAGTATCTTTGATTATTGATGCTTACGTGAGAAGTCACTCAGTTTTATTTAATTATTGCCACAGTAATCGCTACATAGTATCTCACATTATTGATTCAATTATTGTCACAATATTTTATATTATTAAATTAATAATTGAGAAGACAAATTTATTCATATTATTATTTACATTATTGACGATGTCTAGAAAGTTCTGTCGAGGAAAGGAGTTTGGTCACCTAATTGCGCTCCAATAAAGAGAAATTCTTATCGAAAAGCCCCCTCTTTCCTGAAAATGATCTGGTTGTTAATATTATGAGATATAATATTAATAATGAATGTTATTAAAAATATGTTTTGAGAAGCCAAATAAATTGAGATAAATAGAGAGAATTTTTATGAAGCATTTGTTATAAGTTTTGCTTATTGCATGAACCCCCACTTACTCATTTTTCAAAATCATCGGGAGAAAGTTATCTCAGTATATATATATATATATATATATATATATATATATATATATATATATATATATATATATATATATATACTCCCTCCCCCATACGTTACCCATATAATATATATATTATAAGTTTTGTTTTTTATATAAAATAAAATATATTATATTTTATTGTGCATAGTACTGCATAGTATTGTATAGTGTTGCATAGTGCATCATAGTAAAATTAAAAAATTTCATTGAATTGCCCGTGAACTTCGTCCGTGAAAACCCGTGATTTTATTCAAATAGTACCTTGTCATTCTCCTATAAATAGGACACTTAGTTTAGAAATAAAAATCACACCAGAATCAGAGAATTCTTCTTCTATAATATTGAGCGTATTTCTTTAGAGTTTAAGGAAGCTTTGAGTGTAGAAAATCGTACAAGTTTTCTTCAAAAATATCCCCGCTATACCAGTCAGAAGTACTCTCCTTTTAAGGTAAGGGATGTTATTTTTGTTCAATATTCGTAAGAAATAATATTTTTTTCCATACTCTGTAGTATGTAAGTAATATTATTTTATTTCAGATTCTGAATTCTACACTCATTTTGTTAAGTATTGCTTCTATACTCCTTGAAATTAGTAGAATATCATTAAAATTTACGCTTCATCGAGTATCTTTTCACGAAAATATTTTTTTGAACATTCTTGTTAAATTAAAATCTTTTCATGTCGGGGTAATATTCACGAAGTACAATTCATGGGGTACTATTCACCCGAGTACTATTCACCAAAAAAGTTGATTTTTTTCTGTCCAAATTATTTTTGATACATGGATATTATTCTTGAATTTTACTCCACAAAACAGTTATCATGTTGTCAATTTGTACTTTTTTTTAAACTTTGGATAAATTAAAAATCTTTTATATTTATCCTTGATTTTGTTTGATTGAATTCTTAAATCATTGTCATCATCTTCATGCTTATATTATGATAAAAGTTATCTTTGGCCCTTAGCGCATAGATGGACTGTTGATTGGTATGATTATGATCATGAAATATTCGGTATAATCATAACTTGTAATGTACAAATGATGTGGTAAAAGTCCTCATTGGCCCGTAGTGCATTGATGGACAGTTGTTGGCGTGATCATGACCATTGGTGATAATAACGAATATCCTTAACTCGTAGTGCATGGATGATTCGTGGATGTGATAATAATGAATATCCTTGGCCTGTAGTGCATGGATAATTCAGTAATGTGGATTATTTATTGAGCTGAGTCACAGCGATAAAATTGATGTTAAACTTTTAAATCATAGAATATAGTAGATATCATGCTCTAATTGACTCTTCTAATGGATTATTTATTCTGCTGCAGTTAAACTTGTTGTCTATTGTATTCTATCAGTTTAACATTGTTGAAGGCTAACGATAATTTATTATGCATTATCTTAGTCATAATATTCTTTGCTATGCTAGTTGAGCTCACCCTTTGCTTTCATTGTTCTCTTCAGGAAATGAGAATATAGCTGGAAATAGTCGGGGAATGGAATGATGGTCCAGATGGTTGCTTTAGTAGTCCTCACTATTCTGTGAATTAGTGTGATAATAATTGTAATGAGAACTTTATTTGAGTTTGGATATTGTCTACGAGACAATATTCGTGTTAAAACTCTTAGTTTACGTTTGTCGTATTGTGTAAATTAAGTTTGTATTTGAATTCTGTACCATGCATCTGGCGACTCAGAATAGGCGATGCATACCTATTTTGGAGGCATTGTATTGGCCCAGTCACAAATTTTGAAGTACTTAATTTTTTGCAATCTAGAGAGGCTGGAAAGGACACCACACGCGTTATTGCTCCAATAGCACCATCAGAGTTCAAGGTTGGATATATTCACTTGCAAATATGTTTCTCATGTATTTCTTGGGTAAAGACAATATTTATCTTAGGTCAGCTAGTTGATTTTGTTTCTTCTTTAGGTTTTTAATTATTTGGAGTAGAGTGTTGCTTGCAATCAAACGCGAGAGAACATCAACGATTTTGTATTGAAAAGCAAAAAGTACAACCTTGCAAAAGCTGAGACTCAATATCATCAACGTTTGACCTTTTTCTGTTGTTGAAATTAACCCAGTAATTCTACCAAAATGGTTTGATCAACTTAGGATGAATATGAATACCTTTCACAAATTGTGATTCATGTTCTAGATAAAAGGCTACTTAAGTTCAACTAAGCACATGGATGTAATCGAATAAGTTGCAATATTCTTGTATATATTGGGACACCATTCAACAAATCATGTTATCAAATTTAACTTTGAAAGATTTGGGGAGTCGATAAGTAGACATTTTCACCAATTCCCTCACTAGACTCTATTTGACCATTGTCCTCGCCACCAGTTGCCCATCGATAAGTAGGCCATGGGTTTGGATTTAACAAAGGGATTGGGCTTTGGTGTTGGGTTCGAGTTTAGGTTCAGGTTCGAGTTCGACTCTAAAATACGAACAGTGTTAATTTCTTTCCCTTATCATTTTTTGAGAGTTTTCCCCACCACGAACGCAAATACCAGCCGTTCTTATATTTTCTTATAGATTTTCCTAATCTTCTATTTTCCCAGGTAATCATCCTCTCTCTATCCATACAGATGTGTATATCTTTTCTATAGTATATAAAAGGCCCAAGGTGTTTTGTTTTTATTTCCTAGTAAAAATTTAGTATTTAGGGCTTTACTTATGAAGGCGGACTCTTCAATTTCAATGAATTACAGTATATAGATAAGATAGATTACGTTTAGTGTATGTAAACCTAGCTGGATTTGGGTAAGAGCTATGATTATACCTATGTTTTACTCTATATATGTTTATGCAGAAAATTGTACGAAAACTATTGTTTTTATTGTGCTTATTACGAATTGATATCGGAATCTCACTTAAAATGGGATAACCAACTCATTTCAATCATTGTAGAGCTTCATCCTTCATTAAATATCATTTCTAGTCATTTCTTTAGACAATTCTTTTGGTTGATTCCACCTAAGTGGGTGTCTAAAGGATTTTTAAAATACTGTGTAGTTAGAAGGTTTTTGACTATAAGAGATTAACGCTTTGCTCTACTATTAGGGCTTGTAGCTTTGTTCTTGTTTATACTTTAGTGTCTTGTGCTTAAGAGTATTGTGTATATTCATCAGTCATTATCTTTCAACAACTAAGCAGAAAAGCCTTGTTGAGTTTTGTTTTTCTTCTGCAGATAAATGTGGGATATTCAATGCTTAAAAAATTTGGGGAGTTTTATGTTATTTTCTTTTTCCTTGGAGTGTATTTAACTTGGCTTGTTTTTGTTTAGAAAATCTCTAGTCCCTAGAGTCGTTAATCTTGAAAAGTTAACTCTCAATTGGAGGATCGTTATTGTGTGTAACTTTAACATTTTATGTGTAATGGTGTAGTTTTTAATTTATTCAGATGGAAATTAAAATTTGTTGCATGTCCATTTTGTTCTGGTGCAGTTCTCTGGCCTGTGCATATTCAAAGTAATATAGTGGCTAATAGGACTCAAATCTCAGTTTTGTGCTGATAAAGATGCAAGTAACTCTACCATCTTACTCATCATTTACCCTTTTGTTACTTTTGAGCTTGAAACTTAGTAGTCATGATTTTGTTCTTCTGGTGATTAAGTTGGCTCAATTTGGACATTTTGCAGATTAAAAGCCAATGCTAGCCCACTCACCAATTTTGAAGTGCTTGATTTTCTATGATCTAAAGGGGCTGGAAAGGACCCCACACACGTTATTGCTCCCATAGCACCATCAGAGTTCAAGGTTGGATATATTCACTTGCAAACATGTTTCTCATGTATTTCTTGGGTAAAGGCAATATTTATCTTTAGTCAGCTAGTTGACTTTGTTTCTTCTTTAGGTTTTTGATTATTTGGAGCAAAGTGCTGCTTGTAATCAAACGCGGGAGAACATCAATGATTTTGTACTGAAAATCAAAAAGTACAACCTTGCGAAAGCTGAGATTCTCAATATCATTAACGTTAGACCTTCTTCTGTTGTTGAAATTGACCCGGTATTCTACCAGAACGGTTTAATCAACTTAGGATGAATATAAGTACCTTTCACAAATTGTAATTCATATTCTAGACAAAAGGCTACTTAAGTTCAACTAAGCACATGGATGTAATCGAACAAGTTGCAATATTCTTGTAACAAAGGAATTGGGCTTTGGTGTTGGGTTCGGGTTCGAGTTCGAGTTCGACTCTAAAATATGAACGTATTAATTGGTATGAAAACAGATCAGATAAGAGAGTAAAAGATGAGAAAGAAAAAAGAGTTCATAAGGTAATATGATAAAATACTGTTATTAAGACATTTTGAAAAAATTAATTATCAAACAACATTTTTTTATTTAAATACAATTCTATTCAAATGCTCTGCATTATTCAAATGTCTAAATTGTTCAGATTTTAATATTCAGTTTTATCAAACACAATCATAATAAGCATATTGTTTCCATCTATTGCACTAAAATCATAATAGTCTCATACTCCCTTCCTCCCGTATTAAATATCTTAATTTCTTTTTTAGGATGTTGCATAATAAATGTATTATTTTTTTATATTTGTAAGTACTTTTTTTTCAATTTTATTATTTATAATCTCATAATCATTTTACTCGACTTTTATTAGAAAGTGAAGAAATGAGAAAAAGATTTACATTGAAAATTGATGAATTATTATACCACTTTATCTCTCATTTTATCAGTATAATATGTCTCCTATTTAATACTTCATCCGTCCCGTATTCAATTTCATAATTTCTTTTTTAGGATGTTCCTAAATAAATATCCTATTTCTATATTAGTAATTATTTTTATCTTATTTTTTCACTTATACCCTCATAATCTTTTTAGTCAACTTTTGTTAGAAACTTAAAAAATGATAAAAATTTTACATTGAGAAATGATGTATTGTTACACCACATTCTCTCTCATATACTTATTAGAATTTGATAATAACAATAAAAATGATAACTAGGAATTAATGCCAACAAATATGGAGTTTGCATGTATGGACATATGTGTGACGCCCCCAAAATAGGTATACATCACCCATTATGAGTCGTCAAATACTTGGTACAGAAACAACTACAACTTTATTAATACAATTGTTATGTAAAAATACAACAACCCAATATTGTGAGTTTGAATACAATTATTCTCTACTAGAGAGTATACAAACTCAAAAGGAGTCCTTATTACAATTATTATCACACTATTTTATAAAATAGTGAGGACTACTAACACCACTGACTAAAAACATCACTCCGTACCCCGACTAGTTCCCGCTATATTCTCGCCTTCTAAGAAAAATGGAACAAAAAGGGTGAGCTCAACTAGCCCAGTAAAGAATATTATAACTAAGATAATATACAACAAATTATCGTTAGTCTTCAACAGGGAAAATCTGATAAAATATAATAGACAACAAGTTTTAGATCAACAACTGCAGCGGAAACATCAATCCATTAGAAGAGTCAAGTAGAGAAAGAATTCTACTATCTTCTAAGATTTAAAAGTCCATCATCAATATTTTATCCCTGTAACTTCAATCAATATACATCTTGAATCAAATATTCATCTTTGCACTACAAGCCAAAGATATTCATTTGTATCACCAGTTGGTCATGTTCATCTCAACACCTGTTCATCTTTGCACTACAGGCCAAAGATATTCATCAGGTAATCATACATCTTTGCACTACAGGCCAAAAATATTCAGTAGTATCAACATTTAGGACTGAGGATGATGAAAAATATTTTAAAGAAAACGAATCCAGTGAGATAAAAGAACAAATATTAGGGATTCGTATTACAGTTTATCCAAGTTCAATAATACTCCATAATAACCAATTTTGAAGCAGAATTTAAAAATAAAAATCAAAACATGGATACAATCAAAGATAGTAACCATAATAGACAACTTGGACAAAAAGAAGAAAATTTTATTTTTCGGTGAATAGTGTCGTATTCGTGAATAGTGCCGTATACGTGAATAGTAACGCATACGTGAATAGTAACCCCGACACAAAAAGTTTTAAATTTGATAAAAAGTTCATACCAACATTTCGGTATAATGATATTGAAAAAAATATCATTTTAAAAAGAATATAACACCCCTTACCTGTGATAACCCGGGATTTCGAATAATCTAAAATTTACGAATAATTTTTTTTTAATTAATATTAATATTAATTATCATTTATGGGACAAGTATCGGTGATACGTGTTTCGAGAAGGTCAATTTATGTATTGACTAATAAAAATAGAGTAGAGTTGTGCTTAACGGAGAATAGAAACCCTAACCCTAAGTCCGGATAGGGTTTCGATATAAAATATAATTAAAATAATTATTTTATTGATTACGTGTTTGTACTGTGTGGTAGTATTGATCAATGATTGATCGGGTAAGGTTTAATATTTATAAACCCTAAGAAGAGATTAAAAAACCTAATCTCAGGATGAGAAACCCTAATGTACCGTTAGAAATCGTAGTCGAAAGCCGGGAAACCCTAATTTCATATTCGAGAATCCTAAACCCTAAATTAGGAAACCCTAATCCTAATTGGTAAGCCTAATGTGTGTATTAAACTTAAATATGATTAGAAAACCCTAATTATATTTTAGTTATCTTAATTTCTATTTTACAAACCCTAATTGTAATTTAGAAAATTTATTTTTCTAATTAAAAGCCTAATTCGTGGGTTATAAACCCTAATGATCATTTTGACCCTAATTGCTAATTTAAGAAATTTTAATTAGGAATATAAATCCTAATTAGCAAGATTGAATTTTATGATTAGGAAATACTAATATAATTATCGAATCCTAATTATAATTTTTAGAAAATTAATTTTCTATTTTGAAAACTGAAATTCAAAAATTTTGAAAATTAATTACAAATCTAAAGGGTTTAAACCCTAAATCCTAACCCAAACCCTAAACCCTAAGGGCTTGTGCATTGGACAAGAATGCCATTAAAATTAAAATACAAATGACAAAAGTACCCTTTATGGATTTTTTATTAGATTGCTTGTAAATCTTGCCAATATAGGAGTTGGTGACCAACTTAATTGACCATTGTGACTTATATGATCAGCCAAACCAGATCCAATTCGCCACCTAGCATGTTGGATTCATTGCATCAATTATTTAAGAGATAAAGAGAGAGAAAGTCACTAATATTATTCATTTTGCTATCAAGCTCTCACCAACTCTCTCTCTCTCACTTAAAGCTACGAAATCCTTAAGTATTTCAGTCCCAAATACTTCCCTTAGATTACCCCATATCAGTTAGGAAGATCAAGATCAAGATTATTCAAGAAAAGGTATAAACTCATAACTCAACCTAGATCTTGTATGCTAGGAGAACTTTTGTGTTTATGTGTTTAGATTCATGTTAAAAGTTGTTTTTAGTTGATCTATGATGATCCATGATGGATCCATAGCATCAAATGGCTTTAAAATAGTGTTTTTCAAAAACTGCTCAAGAACAGAATTCGTGGTCTGACAAGCAATGTTAGTCGCCACAGATCCTTGCTCGTTTAAGATATTTGTTGTTTTAACGGTTGTATTGGTAGCCTGTTATGTTGTCTTCAATCTGGAAGTCGAATCACTGTGATCGAATGGCTAGATTTCATGTTATTAACGGTCAAAACCCATTGACCAACGTTGACCGGTCAAGAATCTGGGCAACCCAGAATCGCTTAAACACCGTTTGACAACATTTTACGAAGCCCAGATCTGTCAGTGTATAAGTGTTTTAATTATTGTTTTTGTACCAAACTTGTAGCCTCTTATATGTTCTTTGATTCCATGTCTTTGTATCGTATAGATAAACCACAGGTCGATCATAGAAGGTGGTCAAAGTAGACCACTCACTCTGTTCTTACGTTTCTGGAAAAACCCAGAAACAGTTTAAGTAATTTTTCTGACCGTGGTTGACCAAGTTGAATCTAGTGAGTTTTTTGTTTATAGAGTGATTTGTTGTTATGTAATTGTTCCTTGGTATGAGTACTAGAGGTATGAAGCAAGAACCCACTTGTTTGATCATCATAACACCAAAATAATTGAGCCACAATGAGGCACCACGAACTGCCTAGGTTTTTGGAAAACCCAGGTAACGCCTGACAGTAACTTTGAAGGGGCAGATCTTGCTAGCTTGTTAAGTTATGACTCTGTTAATTGTTGATAATGGCAGTACTACATGAATACTACACGATGGAAGCCTAAGGTAGTCCAGAACATGCCTGATCTGACAATCATAGCCGGTCAAACGTGACCCCTTGAACACGAGGCTGTCAGTGTTCTTGAGCTCAAGAACACCAACATCGATGATTTGTGTCGCTAAAGGCCTATAGCGACGGTTTTGATTTATTTTATTTTCAGAATTTTTGGTAATTAATTAAAAATAGAAAATAAATTATAAAAATTACCAAAAATGGTTTTAAAAATCATTTTAAATTCCAAAAAATAATTTTTGATTATTTGGGATATTTTTCATTAATATTTATAATTATTTGGATATTAATAATATTTAATTTATTTAATTAGTGTGTTAAATAAATTAGAAGAAAATGATTTAATATTATAAAAAATCATTTTAAATAAGAATAAAGTATTTAAAAATATTTTGAGTTATAAAATGTGACTTTTAATATTTTTGGAGAATTTTCATTAACAAATTAATATTAATGATATTAGATTTATTTAATTATTAAATTAAATAAATAAGTTAAAAATAATTTTATTGATTTAAAAATTATTTTAAATGAGAATAAAGTGTTAGAAAATATTTTGAATTATAAAATATAATTTTCAATATTTTTGGAGAATTCTCATTAATAAATTGATATTAATGATATAAGATTTATTTAATTATTATATTAAATAAATGAATTAAAAATGATGTTATTGATTTAAAAATCATTTAAAAATGAGAAAAATATTTTAAAAATATTTTAAGTTATAGATAGTGACTTTTAATATTTTGATAATAATTTCATTAATATTTAAATATTAATGGTAATGATTTAAAAATAATTTTAATTATTTTAAAAATCATTTAAGTAGGATATTGTTGATTTAAAAATATTTTAAGTTATTAATAATAACTTTAATATTTTGACAAGTATGTTATTAATATTTTTATATTATTAAATATTAATAATGATAAGATTATTTGATAATTAAATCATTTAAAAATGATTTAAGTGTTTGAAAAATTATTATAAATTACAATAATTGTTTATAAATTATTAAAAGCTTCCGAAAAATATTATAAATGATATTTGACTTATCTAAAATAATATTGAAGCTTAGATACCAAGTTTAATTGACAATCAATGTGTTAATTGTCGGATAGGGTGACCAAAACACCGAGATGAGACCAAAGTCCAACCAGACTGAACTAGTTAGACTTGATAAGTGTTTATATAGGTTATAAACACTAATGTGGCTATGTGGTAATGTGCCTAGGAGAAGTTTGACTGTAAATTACTGTATTACGTGTTATAAAATAGTGTGCTAATTATGAGACCGATATTATTGGTTATAGGTCTTACGAACGCAGTTAATTATATTGTGTAGCTATAATCAACGCGGAAGGCAAGTTTCCTAACTCAACCTTGAGTTATATTCATTCAATTATTTTAATGGTTAATTATTGATAATTATACCATGTCCAGGGAATTTATTGTTGATTATTCGCAGTTAGTGCATGATTAAAATTCAAATTAAATTACTGATTTGAAAAATATATATTCGTAGAATTACTGTTGTTGGATATTTATATCTGTAGAAACTAATATTGATAGTACAGATAATTCCTGTTTATTATCAAATTATATTGAGAAATGTCTTAGCTAATTATTCTGGCTAGACGAACATTTGTTAGAACTTGATAAATACGAGAAGAGAAATCAATTGTTATTGATAGATCGATGCCAATTGTTTCGGCTAGATCAATAAGTAGATAGAATTTAAAATCACAATATTTCGTTGTTAAATCAAAAATCTTTATTCTGAGACTGAGAAGAACAACCTTTTATATAAAGGGAACATTTTGGGTCGTATATTCGACCATTGCGCGCTGTTAAGTATTATGCATAATATAGGGTATAATAAAGCTGATCACTTGTTATACTTGCAGAGGGGTATGATTTAATCTTTATGGTTATCTGATACGCCTGCGTATGTATCAAAGTAAATATTTGATAGATACCCGAGAAAATAAGTTCAAAGATCTGGTGAGATCACTCAGCATAAATCTGGAAAATATTCCACTTTGTTATTGCTTAGAATTGATTCTTGTTTATTCAATAGAATATCGTAGAAACTTTGAAAGTGTTGTACTCTTTCATTATCAGATTATTGTGTTGCCTAGAATATGAGAAGACTTGTTATTGATTAACGATTTGTTCAGCTATTTCAAAGTTCCCCGAACTTTGGTTTTATTCTATCACCATAGATAGCTTATTATTCTGATACTTATACATTCATTGTATATCTTAACTTGTGGGGCAAATTTGTTGCTCACCCTTGCTAAATAAAACTTTTCAGCTAGGGACGAAGTTGCAGAAGATGCTGTGAAGAATAAATGCAAAGACATAGTGATTAATTAGTTATGAATAACATTATTATTATGTTGTATTTGTGAACCCTTTTTGTATAACTAAAGGGTATGTTTGTAATGTTAAGGTTAGAGAACCTGGGGTAATGTATTAACTATATCAGTTAATAAAGTGTATGTTCCTATTTATAAATAAATAGGTAGTTAAATGTTATTTATATTGTGGATCGTGAACACCAAACTCGGGGGTCAGGTAACCCAAATTTGGGGGTGTCACATTACCTCAAAATATCAGTACTTCTGATCTGAATATCGGTATAAGGCTAAAGGAAATTTGCACTGATGAATAGAAACTCATAAAGTATCTAAATACTCACAAAATACACTCAATAATCTAGAGAGAGAAAGAGAGAAAATTTGTTTCTGGTGTGATTTTCAATTCTAACTTAGCCCTCTATTTATAGAAAAATGTTAGCACGCCGAAGCAGACTTAACCTGCAACCTGATGGCTTTACCTGTTACTATTTCCACCCACCACATTTGAATAAAAATTTCAGCACATTTTCACCAACCAAAAGTGGGGCCCACCAATTCTAGAATTTTCCACCAAATGATAAATTCTGAAACTTCAACAATTTCTGAACCAGTCATCTCTTAAAATTCATAACAAATCATACGTTCATTTTTAACGGTTCAAAATTTGTGAATATATACTCAACTTATATATGTATAACATATCCAAAAATCACAACGATCCAACGGTCGGATTAAAAATTATAACCCCCGCAATATATCTCAAAAACCCTGATTGATTTTTAATACCTCCATTCTGACAAAAATGCTGATAAAATACCTCAACATTAACTCCTTCATTTTTAACCATAAAATATATCCAACATTTATATTCACATAAAATAAATATTTTCTTATCATATGAATCAATAATTAATTATTCACAATTAATATTACAGAATCACATTTATGAAAACCAGGCCGTTCTCAGGAAAGAGGGGCTTTCCAATAAGGATTTCTCTTTACTGGCGCGCAATTAGGTGACCAAACCTCTCCTTAGACAGAACTTTCTAGACATTACCAATAATGCTATCTAATAATATTATTTAAATAATATGAATTATTGATCTGATAATGGGAAATATTGTGCAGTGACAATTATTGAAACAACAATAATATAAAATATCAATGCAACAATTATTGAATCAATAAAATAAAATTTTGAACAGTAACTACTGTAACAATTATTGAGTAGTGTCTTCCTTCGTAAGAATCAATAATTCAAAAATACTGTGAAATCCGTGTGCTACTGTGCAACCACGCGTATTACTGTATTTTAACCATCGGGTATTCCAACAGTGTTAACGGTAATAACTACACCGTTATTTATAAAAACTCAATTTTTTTCGTTATCTTCATCCAACCGTTTTTCGTTATGGGGCCCATAAATACCTGCACCGTCGTACGAATATTTTCCGACAAAAAGATTATTCCACGACCAAACGAATATTCCCCGACAAAATGAATATTTTATAACCACTTGTTTATTTTGCAAAATTTACACATTTCACCCATAACCAAAATATTATATCAAATTAACACCTTATTATTCACAATAATAATTAGAGAAAATTTAATTTTATTCATTAATAAGTTGGGGTCTTACAACCTCCCCTCCTTACGAAATTTCGTCCTCGAAATTGACGTACGTACCTGGTATTTCGAAAAAGTGGGGATACCTCGCTTTCATTTCTGATTCTAACTCCCAGGTCATTTATTCAATAGCATGGTTTCTCCACAAAACCTTAACTTGTGGTATAACCTTCGTGCGTAAGACATATTCTTTCCTATCCAAGATCTTAACAGGTACCTCCTCGTACGTTAAATCTTCGGTTATCTCGTCTGGTTCTAACTCCATAATATGGTTCGGGTCTTTAACATATTTACGAAGCATAGATATGTAAAAAATATTATGAACACGAGACATACTTGGAGGTAATGCGAGTCTATAGGCCACATTTCCTATTCGGTTAAGAATTTCAAATGGACCAACAAATCGTGGATTGAGCTTTCCTCTCTTACCAAATCTTGTAACTCCCTTACATGGTGCAACACATAACAATACATGATCCCCAATATTAAATTCCACGTCCTTCCGATGAAGATCCGCATAACTCTTTTGTAGATCCTGTGCCGTTTGTATACGTTGTCGAATCGTTTGGATCTTCTCTGTAGTTATTCGTACCAACTCTGGTCCCAACAATGTTGCTTCACCCACCTCGTCCCAGCATACTGGAGAACGACATTTTCTTCCATACAACGCCTCGAATGGAGCCACACCTATACTTGCCTGATAACTGTTGTTGTAGGAGAATTCCACCACTGGTAGGTACTTATCCCAACTCCCTTTAAAATCTAGGACACAGAGTCTTAATAGATCTTCAAGAGTTTGAATAGTCCTCTCTGATTGTCCGTCCGTTTGAGGATGGTATGCCGAACTGAATCGTAAATCCGTGCCCATAGCTTTCTGCAAGCTAACCCAAAATCGTGAAGTGAATCTTGGGTCACGATCCGAAACTATGGATACTGGCATGCCATGCAATCTCACAATCTCGTTCACGTACATACTAGCAAGACGTTCAAGGGAATAAGTCTCACGTATCGGCAAGAAATGAGCGGACTTGGTTAATCTATCAACAATAACCCAAATCGCATCTATGCCTTGAGAAACCTTGGGAAGACCCGTAACAAAATCTATAGTAATGTGTTCCCACTTCCATTTCGAAATCTCAAGTGGTTGCAATGGACCCTTTGGTACTTGATGCTCCGCTTTTACACGTTGACAAGTTAAACATCTCGAGATAAAACTCCGCGATCTCTCTTTTCATATTGCTCCACCAAAATGTATGTCGAAGATCGTGATACATTTCGGTACTCCCAGGATGGATTGCAAACGGTGTGTTGTGTGCCTCCATCATTATTCTATGTTTCAAGTCAAAATCGTTAGGAACACAAAGTCTGGAGTTGACTCAAAGTATTCCTTCTTCATCGATTCTTGCTTCTGGAATAGCACCTTCTTGCACTTTCTTCTTCATACGCATCAGCTCCATATCCGTAGCTTGAGCAGCTTTAACTTTATCGATTAAAGTCGGTTCTACTCGTATGTTTTATATCATCACGTGGGTACTTGGAGCCTTCATCTCTATCTCCATCCTTTGCAAGTCATACAAAATGGGCCTTTGTGTTAACAACATTGCACTCGTACCCGCATATGATCTTCTACTCAATGCGTCAACTACTACGTTTGCTTTTCTAGGATGATATTGGATGGTATGATCGTAATCTTTCAGCAGCTCGAGCCAACGTCGTTGCCGCATGTTGAGTTCCTTTTGGGTGAAGAAATATTTGAGATTTTTATGATCTGTATAGATCTCCACTTTCTCCCCATACAGGTAGTGTGTCCAGATCTTCAACGCGAAAACGACTGCTGCCAACTCCAAATCATGAGTAGGATAATTCCTATCATGTTCTTTGAGTTGTCGCGAGGCATAGGCTATGACTTTCCCATGTTGCATGAGAACACATGTTAACCCTTTGCCTGAAGCATCGCTGTAGATAACAAATCCATCTGAACTAGATGGTATTGTCAGAACATGTGCCGAAATGAGTCTCCTCTTGAGTTCTTGAAAACTCTTCTCATAATTCTCGCTCCAACCGAATTTTGTATCTTTACGAGTCAGCTGAGTTAACGGAGTAGCGATTCGAGAAAATCCTTCCACGAATCTCCGATAGTAACCAGTTAAGCCCAGAAAGCTACGTACTTCGGTCACCGACTTTGGTTGCTCCCAACTTTGTATAGCTTCAATCTTCGCCGGGTCGACAGATACTCCATGTTTTGACACCACATGCCCAAGGAATGCTACTTCCTCAAGCCAGAACTCGTATTTCTTTAGCTTGACATATAGCTTGTTATCGCGACGCCTTTGTAGTACCAGCTTCAAATGGTGCTCATGATCTTCACGACTTTTGGAATAGATGAGGATGTCATCAATAAAGACAACAACGAACTGATCCAAATATTCCTTGAATACACGGTTCATCATATCCATGAAAGTAGCAGGAGCATTAGTCAATCCAAAAGACATGACTAAGAATTCGTAATGCCCGTACCGAGTTCTGAAGGCAGTCTTTGGAATATCCTCAGTTTTAATCTTCAGCTGATGATATCCAGAACGAAGATCGATCTTTGAAAAGAATTATGCTCCTTGCAATTGGTCGAATAGGTCATCAATGTGAGGTAGTGGATACCTATTCTTGATGGTGACATGGTTCAATTCCCAATAGTTGATACAAAGTCGCATACTACCATCTTTCTTCTTTACGAATAACAACGGAGCACCCCAAGGAGATGTACTAGGACGAATAAAATCAATGTCCAACAACTCCTGTAGTTGGACCTTTAACTCCTGAAGTTCAATAGGAGCCATTCGATATGGGGTTTTAGAAATGGGCTTTGTGCCAGGCTCAAGGTCAATAAAGAAATTAACTTCACGTTCTGGGGGTAGACCGGGAAGTTCTTCAAGAAATACATCAGGAAATTCATTAACAACATAAATTTTATTCAAATCTAACGTGTTTTTGTTCAAGTCTGTGACATGGGCTAAGAAAGCTTGACATCCGTTTTTCAATAAACGAATAGCTTTATGGCTTAAAATGACAGTGATTGACTTTAATGATTTAGTTGTTTGAATTCGCATAACAGGTTGGTTAGGAATATGAAAACTAACAACCTTACGAAAATAATCGATTTTAGCATGATGCGTGGTTAACCAATCAATTCCTAAAATCACATCAAATGTAAGAATTTTTAACGAAATAAGATCGGCAGGTAATGTGATGGTACCAACTTGAATCAAGCAAGATTTATAAACAGTAGATGTAACGAAAGTTTTTCCTAACGGAGTTTCAACAGATAAGTTAAAGTCTAATTTCTCCGGAGTCAAGTTCAAACGTTGAGCACAAGCAGGAGAGATAAAAGAATGGGTAGAACCGGTATCTAATAAGGTATAAACTTCGCAAGAGTTTATGATTAGCTTACCCGTGATCACCTCGTTCGGGTTCCTTGCGTTTTGGGCAGTCACGACAAACGCCCTTCCAGGAACCATTGACTTTGACTTGTCCGCAACAGCCTTCGGAGTCACTATCCTCGTTGAACTTGGTTTCGCAACAAGATAATCTTTAGCTATATGACCTTCTTTTCCACAGTTATAACATACCTTGAACTGTTGTGGGCAGTTTGGGCTGATGTGTCCCTCTTTCTCGCATTTGTAACATACGACCGGTGCTCGTTCTCCTCCCCTAGAAACAGTTAGTGCTGACGTCTTCACGTTATCGTTGTTATACCTTCTCCTTTTGAAATCTCCTCCTGACTCGCTCCTTCTATTATCACGGCCACGATTACCACCATAGTGATTACCGCTTTTGTCCAAATATTTTCCTCCCTGCTGGTTTTCATTGCTCCGATGACCGCTGCCACCGGTATGACCCTGGTTGTGGTCCCTCGGTTGAACATACTCATTATCTCGCTCTAATAATTGAGCCCTATTTACAACATCTGAATATAAAGAAAATTTATGAGAGATAAGATATTGCCGAATCTCGGGCTTTAGACCTCTCAGGAACATCCTCGTCATTCGTTCCTCATTCTCTACTAAATGAGGTGCAAACCTGGATAACTCTACAAACTTCGCCTCGTACTGGGACACCGTCATGTTATTTTGTTCCAGTCTAATAAACTCTACCTCCTTCATATGACGAATACTTTCAGGAAAGTACTTGTCATTAAATAGTTTCTGAAATGTTTCCCAAGACATGTTGAGTGCATTAGGCTGGGTACGCTTCACAGACTCCCACCAGTAGTCTGCCTCACCGCGGAACATAAAGGTAGCGAATGGAACCTTCTGTTTCTCCGTGCATCCCAAGACATCGAATATCTTGATAATTTTCTTGACCCACGTTTCCGCCATGATCAGATCTGGCTTTCCCTTAAATTCTGGTGGTCCCAACTCTTTGAACTGCTTGGCTGTGATAAGCCGCGCATTGCTAGAATTTCCACCCGTATTTTGTGCACGAGTCTCCCTCGATTGGTTTTGCATGAACTGCCAAAAACTTCTAAACATCCCATCATTCATCATTTGTTCGGTAGTGTTGTTTACAGGAGGAATATTGTCTTTCTGTTGCACGTTCCCCTTGGTGGTGATCAAAGGTGTCTCCACGGTCTGATTCACTCCATTATTAACGTTCTCAGCTGCCATTCTAAAATACTGTCATAAAACAAGGGTTAATAGTCATGTCATATATTATTCCTATACTCTGACCGACCAAATAAATACCAAATAAAATTAGTCAGGTCATACTAGCGAAGGAATTTCCCGTCTTTTCCCTCATAGTTCTTGTCTCACATCTCAGCCAGGGATCATATCCCTAAGCTCTGATACCAACTATGACGCCCCCAAAATAGGTATACATCACCCATTATGAGTCACCAAATACTTGGTACAGAAACAACTACAACTTCATTAATACAATTATTGTGTAAAAATACAACAACCCAATACTGTGAGTTTGAATACAATTATTCTCTACTAGAGAGTATACAAACTCAAAAGGAGTCCTTATTACAATTATTATCACACTATTTTATAAAATAGTGAGGACTGATAACACCACTGACTAAAAATATCACTCCGCACCCCGACTAGTTCCCGCTATATTTTCGCCTTCTGAGAAAAATAGAACAAAAAGAGTGAGCTCAACTAGCCCAGTAAAGAATATTATGACTAAGATAATATACAACAAATTATCGTTAGTCTTCAACAGGAAAAATCTGATAAAATATAATAGACAACAAGTTTTAGATCAACAATTGTAGCGGAAACAGCAATCCATTAGAAGAGTCAAGTAGAGAAAGAATTCTACTATCTTCTAAGATTTAAAAGTCCATCATCAATATTTTATCTCTGTAACATCAATCAATATACATCTTGAATCAAATATTCATCTTTGCACTACAAGCCAAAGATAGTCATTTGTATCACCAGTTGGTCATGTTCATCTCAACACCTGTTCATCTTTGAACTACAAGCCAAAGATATTCATCAGGTAATCATACATCTTTGCACTACAGGCCAAAGATATTCAGTAATATCATCATTTAGGACTGAGAATGATGAAAAATATTTTAAAAAAAACGAATCTAGTGAGATAAAAGAACAAATATTAGGGATTCGTATTACAGTTTATCCAAGTTCAATAATACTCCATAATAACTAATTTTGAAGCAGAATTCAAAAATAAAGATCAAAACATGGATACAATCAAAGATAGTAACCATAATAGACAACTTGGACAAAAAGAAAAAAATTTTATTTTTCGGTGCATAGTGTCGTATTCGTGAATAGTGCCGTATACATGAATAGTAACGTATACGTGAATAGTAATCCCGACACAAAAAGTTTCAAATTTGATAAAAAGTTCATACCAATATTTCGGTATAATGATATTGAAGAAAAAATCAGTTTAAGAAGAATATAACACCCCTTACCTCAAAATATCAGTACTTCTGATCGGAATATCGGTATAAGGCTAAAGAAAACTTACACTGATGAATAAAAACTCACAAAGTATCTAAATACTCACAAAATACACTCAATAATCTAGAGAGAGAAAGAGAGAAAATTTATTTCTGGTGTGATTTTCAATTCTAACTTAGCCCTCTATTTATAGAAAAATGTTAGCACGCCGAAGCAGACTTAACCTGCAACCTGATGGCTTTACCTGTTACTATTCCCACCCACCACATTTGAATAAAAATCTCAGCACATTTTTACCAATCAAAAGTGGGGCCCACCAATTCTAGAATTTTTTACCAAAATGATAAATTTTGAAACTTCAATAATTTCTGAACCAGTCATATCTTAAAATTCATAACAAATCATACGTTCATTTTTAACGGTTCAAAATTTGTGAATATATACTCAACTTATATATGTATAACATATCCAAAAATTACAACGATCCAACGGTCAGATGAAAAATTATAACCCCCGCAATATATCTCAAAAATCCTGATTGATTTTTAATACCTCCATTCCGACAAAAATACTGATAAAACACCTCAACATTAACTCCTTCATTTTTAACCACAAAATATATCCAACATTTATATTCACATAAAATAAATATTTCCTTATCATATGAATCAATAATTAATTATTCACAATTAATATTACAGAATCACATTTATGACAACCAGGCCGTTCCTAGGAAAGAGGGGGCTTTCCAATAAGGATTTCTCCTTACTGGTGCGCAATTAGGTGACCAAAGCTTTCCTTAGACAGAACTTTCTAAACATTGCCAATAATCCTATCTAGTAATATTATTCAAATAATATGAATTATTGATATGATAATGGGAAATACTGTGCAGTGACAATTATTGAAACAATAATAATATAAAATATCAATGCAGCAATTATTGAATCAATAAAATAAAAATGTGAACAGTAATTACTGTAACAATTATTGAGTAGTGTCTTCCTTCGTAAGAATCAATAATTTAAAAATATTGTGCAATCCGTGTGCTACTGTGCAACCACGCGTATTACTGTATTTTAACCACCGGGTATTCCAACAGTGTTAACGGTAACAACTACGCCGTTATTTATAAAAACTTAATTTTTGTCGTTATCTTCATCCAACCGTTTCTCGTTATGGGGACCACAAATAGCTGCGCCGTCATACGAATATTTTCCGACAGAAAGAATATTCCACGACCAAACGAATATTTCCCGACAAAATGAATATTTTATAACCACTTGTTTATTTTGTAAAATTTATACATTTCACCCATAACCAAAATATTATATCAAATTAACACCTTATTATTCACAATAATAATTAGAGAAAATTTAATTTTATTCATTAATAAGTTGGGGTCTTACAATATGCATGTAATTATTGTGCGGGTTTGGAGAGAGAAATATACTTATTGAAATGTGAGAATAACAATAAAAACGATTTAGAGAATTCATGTGGGAACTAGTAAGAAATAATTAATATTGGGGTCACAGAAAAGTGAATGGATACTTCAATTAATAAATAATTTAGAAGGGGCAATTTAGGTTAAAAAATATATTATTAATTAGAGTGCCAAAATCAATTAGGACGTTTAATACGGGACGAGTGGAGTAGTTTCTAGACTCTCTTTCTCTATTTATTCTAATTTTTAGTTTTTATTGAAAATATGTGAATAATAAAAAGAATGGTCTATAGAACAAATTCACATAGAAAAAATAAATACTTCAATTAATAAATACTTTAAAAGGTCAAATTAGATAAAAAAAATATTATTAATCAGTATTTCGAAACTAATTAAGACGTTTATTTCGGGCTGAATGAAATTAATTTATAACTTGAAGAACTTTAGCACTTATATATATATATATATATATGATTAATGGTTCACGTTAAGTAACCAACTTATACAAAAGCTCTCGGTAAGAATTGTGAATAACATAAAAAGATTAAAAGTTTAAACTCAGGGACGGAGCCACTTTGGGGCTAGAGGGGGCCATGCCCCCCCCCCAAGATTTTTTGGGCCAGACAATAGAATACCAAGTAGGCTAATGACTATTGTGAAGATAAACATTAGCTAATGACTATTGGGCTAAATTCATTAGAATGCCAAGTGGGCCATACAAAAAATAGAATAGTCTAAAATTTTAATATTCTAATCAAACTGATTGTTGCTTATTATAATAGTATTGACTAATGACTATTGTGAAGATAATTCCAAGAGTACATATTTTTCTATTTTCTCATTTAGTATAATAGATGGATTCCGTGATTTGAAAGAACGTCGGGTGCAATTCTGACGAAGCTTTGATATGTTCTAAAAGACTTTTTTTTTGCTATGTTTTGTTGTCTTTGTCAAAAAAAATTATATTACTACATTATCTTTGTTTTAGTAAAAATATGTTTTGTAATTGTGGAACTTTACTTTTTAGTGATGAATATACATTATGCTGTTAAAAAAATTCTTGCCCCCCCCCAATATCGAATCCTGGCTCCGTCCCTGTTTAAACTTTAAAACTTTTTATGTACGAAAGTACGCCTCTTCTCCCAACTTGTGTTAATTAGTAGTCCATCCGTTTAGAGTTTTTGATGTGTCCCTAATTATTTAACGTTTGTTCTAATCTAAGAGAATTGGTCATAATTTTTCTAAAATTACTCCTCATTACTCTGCCTAATTTTTTGATCTTTATTAACAATTACCTATACTTTTAACTCTTTCTCTCTCCTTATCTGGACAAAACTCTTCCATTTTTTTCTTCTCCCTCTCTTTTTCTCTTGTTTATCGTGTCTTTCTCTCTCATCTTCCACTTTTAACTCTTTCTCTCTCCTTATTCACAATTGGATACGTTGTTTTATGGGGATGGATGGGGAGAGAGACCAATGAGTAAACAATCATTCTACATTGATAGGGAATTTCGACGAATCCAATTTTTTTAATTTTTTTTACTTTGACTCCCAAAAAATGTATAGTATTTTTTTCAACTAAAATTTTTATAGAATTTAGTGATTTAGGTGTAATTTGAATACATATAAAAAATAGTGTTGCACATACTCTACAACACTATTTTTTATATATGTCCAAATTATACCAAAATCACTAGATTTTATAAAATTTTCAGTTAAAAAATTACTATACATTATTTGGGAGTTAAAGCAAAAAATAAATAAATAATTTGAACCGATCGCTAGATTGGTCAGAATTCCCGGCCCCCCAAAGATAATTGATGAGCAAATGAGACTAATGAGTTTTTTTAGGAGAGAATTATGAGAAAATGTGTGAGATAGTATGAGATAACTATGATAAGATGATTATTTAATGGTATTATAGACAATTGAATACTATATTTAATATTTTTTAATCATTATCTTAATTCTTGTGCACAACACTAAAACGTCCTATATTAAGGGACGGAGGGAGTAACACACTAGCATTAGTAGTCGGTCGATTCTTAATATAAGTAGAGAAATTGTTTAGTATCTAATATTATCCCAAATATTAAATATAATTTTGGTGCTCTCACTATTTTTTATTCCCTCCGTCCCATGATAAAAGTCCTTATTACTATTTTGGGTAGTCCCATGTTAAATGTACATTTTCTTTTAATAACCAAATTTTTACATATTTTTTCTATTATGCCCGTAGCATTAAATATCTCATACTTTTCTTATTCTAATTCTCTCTCTATATTTAATAAGTATGGAGAGAGAATATTTTGAATTGAATAGCTAGAAAGTCAATCTCTTACCTACATTGAAAATAATTAATGACATATTATTATGGATAATTTTGTCATTTCATTCCTCTTCTTAATATGCGTTAAAAATCCACCAGGACTTTTATCCTAGGACGGATGGAGTATTTAATAAATAATAATCTCTTTTTTTAATACAAAGACGATATAGACAATTGATATTATATTTAATATTATACAATCATTTACTTAATATTTGTACATAATTTTAAAACGATTTATATTAAGGAATGGATGTAGTATTATGAAATGGAGGTAATACGGATTAAATGCAAAGTCGACCATTGAAGTTTTTTAATATTTGGGTGTGGAGCCCTTTTCTTTCGGTCAACGCAAATTGAGCCCCTTTCTATTCAAAAATTTAGACTTTGAACCCTCAGGCGCCACATGTGCGTTGATCTGCTGATGTGGCACACGTGGCGCCTACATGGCACATCTGACACGGCATTTTATATTTTAATTTGACACGTAACAGATTTAATGTGGCTTCTTTAGAATTTTTTTCCAAAAATTTGTCTCTCCCTAAGTTTGAACTCGCAACCTTAAGTGTGAAACATTAGTCATTTGACCACTAGAGCACTACAAGTTAGCTATTAATATTTTACAAGGACTAATCTTTATATCAAAATATTTTATTTCCCCCCAAAAAAATTAAAATACTGCACGGTTACTATAATTTTGCTACCTTTTATATGGGTACTATTTTCTTCAAATAAAGTTTTATTAACAATAACAATAATAATACCCTATTCATGTAATATAAACATAATTTAGAATTTAAAAAAAAAAAGAAAAGAAAAAAAATTTAATTATTTAATGTTGAATGAAATCCAACTACTTAACTTACTGCAAAGAAGCAACAAGTAAGTTGAAGAAATGATTTCATCTTCCAAGATTCCAAATCTCTTTTCAGGAACAATGCCACTACTCCTGATTGTAACGTGGCCATGAAACACATCCAAGCAAACAATGATAAATATTATTATTATTATTATTATTATTATTATTATTATTATTATTATTATTATTAGTACTACTACTACTACTATTATTATTATTATTATTATTATTATTATTATTATTATTATTATTATTATTATTATTGTTATTGTTATTTTTATTATTATTATTATTATTATTATTATTATTATTATTATTATTATTATTATTAGATTATTATTATTATTGTTATTGTTAATGAAACTTTATTTAAAGAAAATAGTACCCATATAAAAGCTAGCAAAATTGTAGTAACATTGTAGTATTTTAATTTTTTTTGGGGGAAATGAAATGTTTTGATATAAAAATTAGTCATTGCAAAATATTAATAGCTAACTTGTAGTACTCTAGTGGTCAGATAACTAAAGTTTCACACTTGAGGTTGTGAGTTCAAATTTAGGGAGAGGCAATTTTTTGGAAAAAAATTCTAAAGAAGTTACATTAAATTTGTCACGTGTCAAATTAAAATATAAAATGTCGCGTCAGATGTGCCACGTAGGCGCCACGTGTGCCATATCAGCAGGTCAATGCACATGTGGCGCCTGGGGGTTCAAAGTCCAAATTTTTTTAATAGAAAGGGGCTTAGTTTGCGTTGACCTAAAGAAAGGAGCTCAATACCCAAATATCAAAAAAGTTTAGTGGTCGACTTTGCATTTAACCCGAGGTAATACTCCTTTCGTCCCTTAATATAAGTCGTTTTAGAGAAATATTTTTGTTTTTTAATATTTGGTGTTTGAGAATTTCAAATAAGTACTAATTGCTTAGTTTTTAATTTTACCCAAAGTATTAAATATAATTTTGGTTCTCCCACTATTTTCTATCCAATAAATAACACTCTATTTTTTCAATATAATGACAATATAGGCAATTGATTTTATAATTAATGTTATATAATTATTTTCTTAATACTTGTGCACAACTCTAAAAATATTTATATCAAGGGACTGAGGAAGTAATTGACTTTTTAAAAGAACAAATTTGTTTCAATTTATTTGTCATTTATAACTTTCTAAGAGAATAAATTATTTACTTTCATATATCACCCTTAACTTTTCTCGTTGTCCCAAAAAATTTTCTCTCTTATATTAGTAGTTTTTAACTTCTCATAAAAGGATGGTGATACAATTTCATAAAAATTTTAATTATTAAACAACAATATTAAATAAATTTCTTAATTCATATGCATGAAATTAAAACGACTATTATTATAAAATGAATATAGCACCATATATACAAACATAAACAACGCAAAACTGATTTAAGGTCAAGTTAATTAAAAAGCTTCAATCACTGCCGCCGGAGACATTATTGCAACTTCCTCCTCCTCCTCCTCATCTTCCTCTATTTCCCACATGAATTGCGCGTACGATCCCAACACCATACTGCACAATTTCACAATAATAGTATCATATAACCATTTATTAATTCCAAGCTGAAATTTTCCAAACTTAAAAATACTTTTTTTTACTGTTTTAAAATTAAAAATATATTTTTATTTGAGGACTATAAAATAATATTACCTCTGTCCCTTAATATAAGTTATTTTAGAGAAGTATTTTTGTCCCTTAATATAAATCGTTTGAAAATTTCAAATAAGTATTAATTACTTAGTTTCTAATATTATCCCAATTATTAAATATAACTTTGATTCTCTCACTATTTTTTGTCCAATAAACAATCCTCTTTTTTCAATACAAGGACAATATAGTCAATTGATATTATATTTAATGTTATACAATCATTTCTTTAATACTTGTGCACAACTCTAAAACGACTTATATTAAGGGACGGAGGGAGTATGATATTCCTAATTTGTCATTAATTTTTTATTATCGTTTTCAATATCAAACCACCACAGTTGTATTCTAAACTAATATTAAGACTATATTTGATAACATAAAATTATTTTTAAAAGTGTCGTTTTATAAATGTATCTATAATTTTAGAACGGACCGAACTATGAAATTTGATAGTGTATAGAGAGATTTATGGATGTACAAACCAATCGTCCGGAGAGGCATGAACGGCCTGATCAAAATAGGATTTGGCTCTATCTCCGTCTCTATGCACCTCCCAAATTAATTTTCCGTAAAAGGAAAGTATTTCTCCGTCTCCAGTCGTAATTCTCCTCTGCTTTCACTGTATTTCCTTCTACCTTTAATTGTTCAACATAATTAAGTAATTAACAAACGCAATTTATGTTTGTAGTATTAACCGATATTGAGAAAAAGTAATTCACATATTTCATCCAAATTTTTTCATATATATCATCAATAATTTATTATATTTGATATTATAATTTGACTATAAATAGTAGAATATTTATGGTAGTAATACATCAAACATAAAATTAAAGAGTTGTATGTGTATCAAAATTATTATAAATTTTTTAATATATGCATGTATATCCTTGAAATAATATAACAAAGAATACTCCATCCGTCTCTTAATATAAAATGTTTTAGAGAAGTTTTTTTGTCCCTTAATATATGACGTTTTAGAATTCCAAGTAAGTATTAATTGCTTAGTTTATAATATTAAGTATTAACAATCTCTTTTTTCAACACAAGGGTAATATAGACATTTGATATTATATTTAATGCTATATAATTATTTTTTTAATATTTGTGCACAAAATCTCATGGAGTTCTAAAAATTTAGTATAATTATGAACATGACAAACATTGTTTTAGTAGAGGGGTGATGAAATCAGGGCTAACTCGTTGACACACCAAAATGATTTGTTGACTAACTCGTGTTTGAAGCATTTGAAACAAAGTTGAGAATCTTATTCGCTTCCTCACAAATATTGTGTTCGGAGACCAAACACAACAGTTCAAAAGTGGTAGACTGGTAGAGTATGTTTAGACTTTCAAACACACTAAAAATTATCGTTGTAAATGCTCAAAATACTAATAACCGAACTGAACTAACTACCCATAATAATAGATGACAGAAATTAAGTGAAAAGTGTAACAAGAGATCCTAGCCCTTCATTATTAACACCATAATATTTTTATGAATGCATCTTTAATTTTAAAATATTAAATTAAAAATAATGTATATCTAATTTTAGACCTAGTAATAAAGTTCCGAGGATTTTACCTCGTGCAAGAACTTGCCGTAATTTGTAAGAAGTAGAGAATTTGTAGGGTCCGTCTTCAACATCTCTTCATAATAAGCACCCATCTTCCTCCGATCAGAATTTCCGCCACTGCCACCGCTGCTTCCTTTACCAATTTCGTTACCAGAAAATCCCAACTCTTCCACCGGAATTTCACTCCTCGGCCATTCTCGGGAATAATTACTTAGACCGGATCCTATTCCAATATCTCCTAGCACAACCTCATGGTCCTCATCGCTATACTCTTCCTCTGGTATTTGCGCCGGAAACAACTGCGGTCGGACACTAGTCAACTCCCTGAAACCGCCGGGAACCTCATTCTCCGGGTTGATCATGTCAGACTCCGACGCCGATCGGCGAATTGGTCGGCGATTGACATTCGAATGCAGAGAAATCCTGGGCGAAGTGTTATTGCTGCAGAAAATGCCGGAAACTGAATCCTGGACGGAAATAGAGACTCTGGGTGAACCGGAGATAAAAGAAGGAGAATGTAAGGGGACTGAACCGGAACCGGTTCGGATAAGAACAGCTTCCATGTTTATTTTGTTGGAGTGAGAGCTGTGAATGATATTTTGCTCAGTGGGAAAGAATAATTATTGTAGGGGATTTTTTTTGTGTTTATAGGCTTTTGAATGACGTTAAATGGGCTGACGGCGTTGATCTCTCAACTTTGGTTCCTTCGGGAGTATAGAGTAGACTAAACGGCTTGCTCTCGTGTCATGTATAAACCGTGAAATTGCTGACGTATTTTTAAGCGTGGGCCCTGATACTTTGAAAATCCGACTGCCTGTGGTGCTCACTCTGTTTACTACTTGGGATTACAGCTTTAGATTGCGGCTATTCTGCGGCTTCCGCCGGTAGGATTGTGACGAGTAAGCAGTTAGTTTGAAATTTATTTTTAAATAAGTTGGTCAATTACGTAAGCGAGGTTGTATGTGTGTCAGTATTTTATTGGCTAGTTGACTAACTTACCAAAAAAATAACTTTATACTAACCGGATTCAGGTTTTATACCTACGAATTGGGTATTTTTCAAACCTAAACAGTTGTTATTTTATGTTATTTTTAGTATTGTTTTACGTGTTGTTCTTTGTTCATATTACAGGGTTACAAGGACAGGTTGAGATGGCAAAAGCAAAAATTGGGGGTAAAAAGGGTAAAATTGAAAATTCCAGAAAGCACACATCGGGGCGACAATCACCAAGCCAAATCACCCGTCGGGGTGGGGGTTCCAGGTGTCAGACAAGAATTTTAAACACCCGTCGGGGCGGGGTTTCTCAGTACAAAATATCCGTCGGAGCGGGCTACACGGCTATCACTTTGAAGTGTCCTAGTTTGGTTCTGACTCTAGAAATATTTCGCTGGTGGATTCAGGACGCGATTAGGAGAGTATTAAAGGCAGATTCAAGGGCAGAGAGGACATCTATCATCATCATTAAAGGAATCCTAACTTTTGGATCGCGTTTTTTGGAGAATTGAAGCAACGATTTGGAGCACGAAGATTACAAAGAGTATTAGAGAAGAGCAGCAGGTTTATTTACAGTTTGAATTCTTTATTTTCATCTTTATATTCAGAATACTAGTATATTTATGGATTTTAGTTTCTTATTGATTTATCATGAACTAATTTATTTTTTAAGTTTACAATAGATTTTTTTGTGTAACGAAAGTTGACATGCTTTTATATTAATTCAATGAGATTAATTTCAGATTTGTCTACTATAATTTATACTTAATTATTTAATTACTTGATCACCAATTACTTGATAATTCATATGAACTCGAGATACGGAGTGTAGGTTTAGATATGATCACCGATTACTGCTTGTGGTGCTCACTCTGTTTACTACTTGGGATCACATCTCTAGATTGGATTGCGGCTATTCTGCGGCTTCCGCCGGTAGGATTGGTTTGGATATTATACTCCGTCTAAATGTACACATTTTTTATCTCAAAAATTATTATAAATTAAATGGTAACTAAATTATTTAAAAAGGACTATTATTAATATAAACAATAAAATACTTATTATTTTATATAAACTTGTAGAGTTACTAAAAATAAATTTGGAACTTTTACTCTCTTTTCTCTATTTTTATTTTTCTTAATGTGTGCAAAATATATTTTGTTCATCCTTTTGGGGACGGAAGTAGTACCAAATTAAATGTCCAATTTTGACTTTTTTATAGTCAAATTAATTGATCATTTTTAAAACTAGTTTTTATATTACTATTTTTACCAAAAAATAGATGTAGAAATTATAATCAAAAGAAAGTATATACAATTTATAAATAACCCCAATTTTTGTAATTTTAAAAATATATTTATATATGCTTAATTATAAATTCTAAAAATAATCAATTTAGCTTAAAAAAAAATCAAAACTAGACATTTGATTTGGAATGAAAGGAGTATAGTTTAGATAATTTACAAAATTCACCGATGAGCTTGTAGCTAGAAAAGTAATTAAAAATGTTAAAACTAAATTTCTAAGATAAGTTGTAGCATCATACAATCATACCTTATAATTTTCTTCTTCAAAAAAAATCATTTTAAATAAATATATCTAATTCGTGTAAAGCATCATAACTCGTAAATAACACGTGTCTGACTTAATTAAATTTTGTGTTAAATTTATCAACCTATTTATGACACGAAAATCAATTATACTCGATACTAACTCTTTTATTATATGTTGCATTCGTATTAGGTTATTGTGTTATGTCATTAGAATGAAATAAATATTTTTGATTAATAATTTTTGTTATATATTATATAATTATAATAATTATATCAATTAAAATTAAATAAAATTCTATCAATTTAAATTTTAATATGTCCGTTTAATTTTAAAAGTCAAATTGTATCTGTAATTTTAAATTCAAATGAGTAAATATAAATAAATTCATTTTTACTCATGCCAAGTACAAACAAACTTGATTTGTGTCAATAATTCATATATCAGTCTCACATACTTGTTAATAAATAATTGTTCATTTAGTTGCTGTATCAAGACAAATTAGAATGCAATGTTACATCCGTGTTTGCATTATTAGTGCTTCTTAATCTTATCTACTTTTTCAGCACGCCTAAAACATAAAATTTTGTTTGTTTGTTTTTTATTTTTGAAACCTCAATTTTTGAAAAGTACAATTTATAATTAAGTATATTATCACTATTACAAAATTAAAAATTAATCAAATCTCATTTTTTTAAAAAATAAGCTTACAAACCAATAAATCAAAAATTTAAGGAAATTGATATTTTCACATGATTTTTTGATACTTCTACATGAAAATATCAAAAAAAAACGTATAGCGATATTTTTCATTTGAAAATATCAAAAAATTATGTGAAAATATCAATGTCCAAAACCTAAAGGTAACCACAAAGCCAAGAGCTTATCGACACATAAAATCTTATTAAAACTTGTGTATTTGTCTTTTGTTATCCAAAGCAACTCTAATAATCATGGTGACGACTTCGCCGAACCACATTAGACATGATATGCCTTTTAAATTTGGTTGGATCAAAATCTATGTTAAATTAACATTATCCCTTGAGTGCTTAAAGGCCCTCATTGCTTCAAGATATTTTTCTTTTAAATAAGGGGACCTAAATTTCATATTATCTTTTTTTTTTAAATTTATTTTATTTCTATTTAAGTCTAAGAATACATTTAATCCTGAGGGCTTGTGAGAAAACTAGGGAGAGGGGTCAGAAAAGAACATGAGAGAATTTAAGCGCCTTGATTAATTTAAATTTTTGTTGAAAGATAAACTCGAATATGTAACTCAAATTAATTTTATGTAATTTTTCTCTTTATTGAGATTTAGATTGTCGCACGGAGATAAAATAGTGTACTCAAAAGCACAGGGGAACTCCGTTCTAATCTCATTTTTGCATCCTCTAACTCTCGTACTCTTTTTATTATCCGGAAAGACTCTACACTCATTATGAGTGAATAAACATGTCCTTTCTAGAATGGTCATAGTCGAAGTGCCAACGTCATCCATGTATTCCGAGCAACCGAGATATTCCAATTTTGGAAAACTAATTTGGTAAAGGTTCTAGTCAAAGTGTGCCCTACGTAACTCAAGATCAGCCTTATAAAAATCTTATATTCCTTTAGCAGTGGTCCGCCGACAGGCTCGTTCTGATCTTAGACGCAATATATTGGAATCCTAAAGCACCACCACGAACGCTACCACGTGTCCACCCTCTCCAAGATTATTAAACCCATCTTTCTCAATAACTCGCTGTAAAAGCTACGGTTGGAATGGATCAGTGGGTCAAAGGCTCAAAACTACCTCGCTTCGCATGTGTTCATAACTATTCATGTAACAGGATCATTTGCACTCAACTTTCGTCACACTCTCTCGCTCACTAGCTGGATGTTGTTTCAGCCTATTACAAGAATCTCGTATCCAGCAACTCAAGATATACAAAAGGGCATCAAAGCCCCTTGTATAGCTAGGAGCTAAAATCCCTTCGTGGATAAGTCCAAAAACTTAGTAGCAATGCGAAATTTAGTTTATCGTCTAGTGAATCTAATCCATAGTTAAGGGGGCAATACATACCAAAAGGTTCGAAAAAGGAACGCACATAAAAATATATAATCAATCCACCCTTCATTGTAGACCCTGATAATTATTATCATCTAACTCACACATCTATCCTTTGCACCTCTCCATATGTATGTGCTAGGAAAAACCTCATACAGGGAACAGACTTTGGTATGTAATTATCACAAAAACTCATTTTGTTATTGCTTGTTTTATAAAACTATTTTAACTTGCATATTTTATTGACATTTTAAAAAGAATAATTCTAAGAGTCTCAAATTTGTCTCCTATGATGTCATAATGAATAAGACAAAATATACTTTATAATATAGTCAAGCATAAGAGATTTACTCAACCAATATAACTACGACACATCATTTGAGATACTTTTTAAAATAAAAAAATTGACTCTTAACATTACCCTTTTAAAAATAAACTCTATTTTAAGAATATTTATGATGTCTACTAACCGTTGCAATGATTAGACGTATTTCTAATTTTAATTCTAAATAATTACCATTTGAATTCCTTCTACTATTGTGACATTTTCATTATTTTTAACAAATTATAATTTTAACATATTTTAGTTTTTTAGACTATTTCGAGAAGGAAAGGAAAAGAGAATAGAGATAGAAGAAGAAAAGGGGAAAACTAGTAATGGAGAACCCGGTTAGGTAGAGCCAAGCCTAATAAAATATGATTATAGGTTAATTTTGATTTATAAAATTTGGATATGGTTTTATTTAAAAACTAAAATCACATTACCTATTTTTAATATGAGTTGTATGGGTTGGAACCATTGGTCAAATATAGGCCAACTCATATTTTTAATTTCAAGTTTACCATTATTATGATCCAATTGTTAGTATTTGAGCCTAAATAAATGTGGATGTCATTAATTATTTTTAATGATTCTATATATTAATGTGTTCTACTCCATGAGTAGATTAAATTAAGTATTTAGAAGTTCAAATCCATGGAGTAATGAATGAGATATTAACTCCCAAAAATCACACTTGAAAATGATAAATGATAATAAATACATATGGGAAAAAACTAAGTCCTACATAGGTTAGGAATTAAAATTTTCATGTGTTTTACTTTTGTGGAAGGGAGAAGACCTAGCCAAGGTTTGGTTCGAACCCACACGTGCGCGTCATCGACCGGCCGGGCTCGTGGGTCTGGATCTAATTTAAAATTTATTTATTTAATTTTATTATCAAAACTGTGTCGTTTTGATAAACGGTATTTATTATATCAAAACTGTGTCGTTTTGATGCCTTTTCTACTAAGGTTAAAACTACGTAGTTCTGATTCTGCTAATGCTAAAACTATGTCGTTTTAAAGGTCCGAATAGACGAGCCCATACTACAAATGATCAAAACTATGTTGTTTTGACCAAATTATGCCATACATGTCTTTTCGGTAGCATCTCATGGCTTTTCAAGGGCTAAGTACACGTCCGAAGGGTCACCAACCCCTCCTATAAATAGATAGGAGGGGGGCAGCCTTTCATTTATCAAGCATTCAAATATATTAGAGCTTTCAAGTCTTTATTTCTTCATCAATTTCATAGTTAATTTTGTGAGAGATAGTCCGTGGTCAACACCAATTAAATAAATTATGTATGATATTTAATTTATATATTCGTTTACCTTCTATCTCTAATATTTTATTAATTTTTCCTCTCTCTAAAATTTTTTATACACCCTTTAAAAATTTTAAATATTCTCTCTAAAATTTTTTGTGCACTTGCTTTCTCTGTTCTAATCAAATTGATGTCCAAAACTTGACTCGCAGATCCATGTGCGGCTGCTTTCACCCTAACCCTTAAGCTCACCTCCCCATAAAATATATAAATACTATACAAATTTATAATAATTAAACATATACTATCCAAATTTGTAAAATAATTAAAAGTGCTAAATGACACTTCTATCGTTCAAGTTATCACTCACTTTTAAAGTCATCCTTAATATTTATTTTTTATCAATTAAATCCATAAAATAATATTTTTTTTTGCTTTCCGTTCTTTTTACCCGATTTGACCCCAATTCAACCCTTTTTAAATCTAACTCCACCCAATTTAACCCTACCCCAATTTCACAAATTAAATTTTTTTTAAAAACTAAAAAGTTTTAAAATAATTATTATTTTAAAAATAAGTTTTAATTATAAAATAATATTTTATTTTATAATATTAAATATAATTATTATTTTAACTATTTTTAAAAATATTTATTATTTTCAGGAAAAAATATTATAAACTTTTTTTTTCATAAAATGAGTAAAGTTTCATAAAATATAGATTTAAAAAAATTAAATACGAAAATATAACTTTATTTTCAAAAAAATAATTTTTTTTCATTTTATATGTAAAAATTTGTTTTCAAAAAAAATTATGTCTGCCATTATTATATGTATTCTTAATATTAGAATTTTTAAAAACTAAAACTAAAAATAGTAATTATAATATAAAAAATAATAAAAGATAAATAAAAAAATTGATTCAATTTTTTTATTAAAAAAAATAAATTAATTTTTTTTAAAAATAATTATTATTTTCAGGGAAAAATTTAGAAATTTTTCGTTTTTAAAAAAATGAGTAAAGTTTTATAAAATATAGATTTTAAAAAATAAAACTTTATTTTCACTGCTAAGTAATTGTCATAATCAAATTAAAACTTATTTGAGCTTGAGTTTCATATTTCTATTAGGATTAGAATTTCAAGTAAATTTTGTCAATATAAAGATTAATATATAATTCTATTAAACTTAAATAATAATAAAATAATTATTTTTCACAGAAACATAACTAAATAAAAATACGCTTTATTCAAATGTTTAGCTTAATAATTGATCAAAGTAACCTATAACATATAATTTAATATTTATTATTTAAATAAATACTAAGTAATCTAATAATTACAATTATCTTCTCAAAATTCTAATTAATATTTATCTAATTAATAATATAATAAATCATTATCGTCAGTCATTTTATATTTCTTTCAAATTTTAAAAAGAAAAAGAAAATAATACTAGTTGCTAACCGTTCAATTGGTTTTTAATTTCTTTATTTATTATGATTAAATAAAAAACTAAGAAAAATGGATAATTAATATTCAATGTATAGTCATGTCTATGCTTTGTTTATATAAATTATGTCACTTTTAAATTTAAAAATAATTCAAATTGACTTTTAAAAAATTAATATTAATCTTATAATTCGAAACTGATGAATTACTATAAATACAGTACTATGTGGCGTCTAACTATTAGACAGAACTCGAGACAAGTGGAAGTAATTGGATAAAAACTCAATAATGAGAGGTAGATGATTCATATTTGTATACTGAAGTATGTGACTTTCAAGATTATACGCATCTATTTACCCGTAGTCACTACATAATCATATATTAGTTACCTTCATCGAATTTGTCGGTCTTTAAGTGGACACAAAGTCAATATACCGAGTGTTTTGATTGTAAAATGCATGAAAAAAATGTGTTTATGTTCTGGTTACTAACTATATATATATTGGTTACTGTCTAATATTAATTTGGTTACCGTATAATGTTTGATTTGGTTGCTTTATAATATTAATGTGTTTTCTACTGATGATTTTTATATTGATGGTTACTTATTACATATATTGGTTACCTTCATGCAATTTTTCTGTCTTTAATTGGTCACAAAGTCATTATACTGAGTGTTTTGATTGTAACCTGCATGAACAAATGTGTTTTATGTTCTGGTTACCAAGTATAAACATATTGGTTACTGTATAATTCTGATTCGGTTACTATATAATGTTGATTTTGTTACTATATATTGTTAATGTGTTTTAATATCGATGTATTTTATATTGAAGGTTACTTATTAGCTATATTTATTACCTTTATACAACTATTAGTTTTTAATTGGTAACAAACTCATTACACTGAGTCATTTGATTGTAAAATGCATTGAAAATTGTGTTTTATGTTCTTGTTACTAAGTACATATATGTTGGATATTGACTAACCTTGATATGGTTACTGTACAATGTTGATTCAGTTGTCAGACAATGGAGATGATTCCAATTGTATTTTATTTCAACGGAACGTGGACTGACAGTAACCAATACAACAAATTTGAAGTTACTGGCCTACTAGTTCCATCAACTACTTCGTTCAGAGAAATGCAAAACGTGGTATGCAGTGCAATAAGGCTAGACACAAACACAACAACCTTGTCAATTAAATTTCAAATTAGAAGCGACATTCCACCGATCACTATATCAGATGAATCAACCTTTAAATTCTTTATGGAAGTCAATAGAAAATCTGATGAGCAAGGCAAGTTTCCACTGATTATAGAGAATGTGTACAACAGGCGATGCACAACAATATTGCAGAACTTGATAAATGTAGAAGAAAATAGGATTCATGATGCAACGCCAATCAGATTAACACAATGGAATTCAGAACTTGTACCACTAACAACATAAGATTGCCAAATTGGAACGCAGTATGCTGATCAGCTTGTCATGGAAGTTATTGAACAACAACAAGACAGACTACATGACAGATCATACACAGAAGAACAATCTGATGATGTAATAACAGATCCGAATGAACGTGAAGTAAAATTACATCAAACTTACAAAGACAAAAAAATCCTATCACAACCAATAAGGCTGCATTCAATCAGGAAAAATAGACAACATAAAGTTAAACGAACAAGTTGTAGAGACTTTGTGTTAGTGTGCATAGATAATGAAAATTGTAGATGAAAGTTGAGAGCATCAAGGTTTCGAAAAACCAGCATGTTCAAGGTTAGAGAATTCAATGATATCCACACATGTTCAATCAACGTACTGCTGGGAGACCACAGACAGGCAAATAGTGAGTTGATTAGTGAATGCATAATACACAGATTAACAAATCTGAAGAAAATATACACATCAACAGATATTGTGGAGGATATGATGACAAAGTATAATGTGTCTATCTCTTACCAAAAAGTATGGAGATCAAAGGAGAAAGCATTGAAAAAGGTGAGAGAAAATCCACACGACTACTCACTGATACCATCATGGTTGCACATGTTGAAGAAAACAAATCTAGGTAACAGTTGAAAATAATTTATTTATTTTTTATAATTAGTTGGTTACCTAAATCAAATGATTTGGTTACCTTAGTATGTAAGTTTAGTTACCAACTGTATTATAAAAAAATTATGTGCAACCATAATTTTTTGTATGTGATCAATATCTACACAAAAAAGTTACAGTTTAATGACATTTTGGACACCATCTGCACTGTATTGAAAACATTAAGATGATAATTAGTTGCATACCCTTAACCATATAAATGGTTACCCTCTACAACAAGTTTAGATACTGTCTGCTACTTGTAATTATATTTATAATGCTAAAATTTCATCTCAGGTTCCATCACAGCACTAGAGTTGGAAATAAATGGTCGTTTCAAGTATCTATTCTTTGCCATTGGAGCATCGATTCAAGCATGGAATCATTGCTTCCCAATTATTGTAATTGATGACACGTTCATTCAATCAACCTACGGGGGGACACTCCTCATAGCAAGCACACAAGATGCAAACAGAAACATTGTTCCGATTGCTTTCGTAGTTGTTGACAGTGAAAATTAATTATCTTGGAGATTGTTTTTCGTAAATTTAAGAAATGCTTGTGGAGTTAGGGAAGGCCAATGCATTGTTTCAGATAGACATGAAGCCATTGTACATGGACTGAATTTTGTGTTCCCGTTCATGTACATACCATGTATTTAAACATATAAAAAACCAAATTCAGAAAGGGAGGAGAAAAACTCAAAAAGGCATACAACGGGGCTTGTAGAGCTTACACTATAGAACAATTCAACAAACACATGAGTGAACTTGATGCAATTGATGCACGAATAATGACTTATTTGGAGGACGATGTTAAGTTGGAGAAGTGCACAAGGCTCCATGGGACTGTAAGCATGTACTCGACAATAACTTCAAACACAACAGAATCTATCAACAATGCAATCAAGGGGATCAGGGAACTTCCAGTTACAACAATGATTGAATGCATCCGTTATATGATTCAAAGATGGTATTTCACAAACAAACAAGCATCCATATCAATATTCACTACCCTTGTGGTATGATTCAAAGATGGTATTTCACAAACAAACAAGCAGCCATATCAACATTCACTACCCTTTCCGCAACAGCTGAGAGAAGACTGCAATCTAATATCACTGAATTAAAGACACTTAAGGTAACTACTACAACTTTTAATTTATTACATCAGAATTTGCATTTTATGGAAACCTCATTACTTATTATTGGTTACATGTATATGATGAGAAGGTTACCAACATTACATATAACTGTCATTCTTTCGATTTAAACAAACTAAATATTTATACATACTAACGACACACTTAAATTGTGTTGTAGGTTGAGACATCAAACCTAGTTATTTTCACTATTTACAACGTCACCAAACAATATATTGTGGACATTGAACAAAGGATATGCACAAGCCATAAATTTCAGTACCATGAGATGCCTTGTCCACACGCTGCTGCTGTTATCAACAAGAGAAATTTGAGCTGTTATGAATTTTGCTCAACAAAATACTTAAAAACAACTTTGGTAGATACGTATTCAACTTCCATCATGCCGTTAGATGACAAAGAGAATTGAGATGTGCCAGAAGAAGTAAGAAACATATGTGTAAAACCAAGGTTTGAAATAGCGCTCGAGGCGTGCGCTGTAGCGAGGCGGAAGAAGGCTGGTGCGAGGCGGGCACTTTTCTAGGTTTGGTGAGACTTGCGCCATTTTCGTCTGATGCTTAAGCCTCGTTGCATCGCGCCTCAAGACGTTGCGAGGCGTACGTCTCAATTTGGCTTAAAAAAAACCCTAAGTATCAAATCTGGCCTAATATTAGATTTGGGCTTACCGATTTGGCTGCATCGACTGTTCTCCTCTTCGCGACTGCTCTCTTCTTCGCGACTTCGCGTCTACTCCTGACCTCTTCAACAGGTATTTTCATTCTCCTCTTTCTTCTCTTTCTCCTTCTCCTTCTTCTCCCGACTTCGCTACTGGTATCTTTGAGTTCTGATTGTTTTCTTTTTCTCCTTTTCCTCTTTCTTCTTTGTCTGCTGCTCTATTTCTTCTCCTTCTTTTTCTCTTTCTTCTCTTTCTTTCCTGAGTGGCGTCTCTGTTTCTTTTTCTTTATCTTTTTTGTTTTCTTGTCTCCTTCTTTATTTTGAGTTCTGACTACCTCTGTTTTGGTCTTTTTCAAACAATGTAATCTCTGCTTTTTTGTCTCTGTTTTTTTTGTTGCTGCAGGTGATTTTAACTTTATAAATCTCTCACATTTTATTTTTTGTTGGTGATTTTAACTCCTTTTTTTTTGCTACAGTTCTGACTACCGCTTCTTTATTTTTTTGTTGGTGATTTTAACTTTCAATAATTTTACTAATCTCATATGTAACAAAATAGTGCTTGACTGATTGTCTGATTCTGCTTGTATTGATTTTACCAAACAGTTTTTGTTGTGTACTTGAGAGAATCTTGATGTATTGCTTTGTTTGTATTTTTATTAATTTCTTTTTGAACAAAGATAGCAAACAGTTTGTGTACATGATAATTCCATTTGGTGGTTTAGACTGTCAATAACAATATCATTATTTGTGTACATGAATTGCTATTTGCTAATGTCACCAAAATAATAAGTTGGGACTTAGGATTGGTAAGTTTATAACAGTGGTCTTGATCTTGGTCATCATGTTAATGTTGTTGGTGATGCCATGTGAACACTGTCCCTGAATCACAATCAAACATAAATTTATATTCAGTTTTTGAACAGTATTAAATTCTATCAATGTTAAGTGTTAACATGATTACATGACTAGTGTTGTCCATAATTTTGTTATCAATATGTAATAACAATTTTTTATTATTATTACAGTGAATTATTATTATGGGTAGAAAAGATCCAGCTTGGAAATATGGCACTGCAGCTCCGGTAGTTAATAAAGCTCATTTATACGTGAAATGCAATTTTTGTATGAAAATTTGTAAAGGAGGGATTACAAGGCTGAAAAATCATCTTGTAGGTAATCATAGTAATGTTGAGGCTTGCAAGAAAGTACGAAGTGAAGTGAAGGAAGAGCTTGCTTCATATATGAAGAAAAATCTGGACTCTAAGGAGGAAAGACAAAGAAATGAAGCTGAAAAAATACAAAGTGGGTCTTATTATGGTGGTCATCCATCCTTGGGAGGTTCAAGTGTGGGTAGTGCCTCCGCGAGGGGAGTTCGGGGGCCCATGGACAGATTTGTTGTAGATGTTGATGCTATTGATGATGATGCTACTACAAATCGTACCGTATTTTCAAAAGAGGCTCGTAATGCAGTCTGTCTTGATATAGGTAGATTCTTCTTTGAAAACGGGATTCCCTTTAATGTTGCAGATAGTCCTTCATTTATAAATATGTGTTGATCTATTAGGAACTATGGTCGTGCTTTGAAACCCCCTACCCTATACGAGCTTAGCTCTTAGATATTGAAAGAGGAAGAAAAGACTACAAAGACCTTTGTTGAAGAGGTAAAGAAGACTTAGGCACATACGGGGGTGTCAATCTTGTCGGATGGTTGGAAAGATATTAGGGGAAGACAGCTAATAAACTTTCTTGTAAACAACCCCCATGGAACTCTATTTTTGAAATCTGTTGATGCATCTGATGCAATTAAAGATGCTAATTTGATGTTTAAACTACTTGATGAGGTTGTTGAGGAAGTGGGAGAAGACATTGCCATTTAAGTAGTCACTGACAATGCATCTAATTATAAGGCGGCGGGGAGGATGTTAATGGAGAAGAGGCCACATATGTGGTGAACACCGTGTGCCGCGCATTGCATTGATTTGATGCTTGAGAAGCTTGGAGAGTTGCATCAACATAAAAATGCTTTGACAAAGGCAAAGAAGGTAATTACTATTATTATTATTGGTTATAATTTTTTTATTCAATGAATACTTGAGGAATTATTATTATTTTTTGATGAATGTCATTATGTAGGTAAGCAACTTCATATATAATCATGGATGGGTCTTGGCATTGATGAGGGCAAACACTAATAAAGACCTTGTTCGGCCAGCCGCCACTAGATTTGCCACTGCTTATTTAACTTTGCAGAGTATGCATAGTTTGAGACAACCTTTGGAGGTTATGTTTACATCTAGGGAATAGGCAAATTGTGCTTGGGCAAAAAAACCTGAAGGTAAGGAGGCGAGAAAAATCATACTGAGTGATAGAAATTTTTGGAGTAACGTGGGATATGCAATTAAGACCACAAAACCTCTAGTAGGTGTGTTGAGGATGACAGATTTAGAGAAGGTGCCAGGAATGAGATTTTTATATGGTGTCATGGACAATGCAAAAGAAGAGATTACAAAAAATTTAGATAATGAGGAGGGGGCCTATAAAGAGATATGGAGCATAATAGATGTTAAGTGGGATAATCAGTTGCATCGGCATTTGCACGCTGCTGCATATTATTTGAATCCTCATTTTCAATATGAAGACAATTTCTATGCCAATGCGGAAGTTAAGGTGGGATTGTACTCTTGTATGGACAAGCTTATTCTCAACGCTGTGGAAAGAGAAAAAGCTGATTTGTAAATGGATGCATTCCGATTGAGGCAAGGGTTATTTGGCTACACAAATGCCAAAAACACGTGTAAGAAACGTGTTCCCGGTAAGTACCGTTGATTAATGTCTGGTTATGCTTTCATTTTGATTAAACGTTTACCGGTAAGATTGATATATGTTTTAATATTGATCCAGCTGATTGGTGGATCGTATATGGAGATGAAGCTCCAGAATTAAGAAACTTTGCAGTGAAGATTCTGAGTTTAACTTGCTCATCTTCGGGGTGTGAGCGTAATTGGAGTACTTCCAATCAGGTATTTATTAGATATAAATCATTTATTAAGATTTTATGAGATCTGACATTGTCACTAATGCTAAATTACTTGTAATATAGATACATACAAATAAAAGGAATCGACTGTCCGCATCCAGGCTTAACTCATTGGCTTACATTATGTACAATAAAAAATTGAAAGATCGGCATATATATCAAGAAAAAGGCACTAACGGAAGAAGATTCATTGGTTGTTGAAAATGTGTCATCTGATAATGAGTGGATTGCGGAGGGAAATGATGAAAATATCTCGGGACTGACTTTTGGGAATGATGATATGGAGGAGGGTGAAAGGACTCATGAGAATGAGAAAGACAGTTGGGGGAGAAGAGGGCAAGGGACTCGGGGAACAAGTAGTAAACAAGGAAGTCAAAAGAGAAAGAAACACTTTGCCGTCAAAAACTATGTCAAAAGGTTAGTGTTTTTACTTAAGTTGTCTTTAAAGTGTTCTTTTAAAAAACATATTCATTTGGATTAAATATATATTCACTTGTTTATTTATAGATAAAGGGAATGAATTGCAATTGGTTGATGAAGAACCTGAGTTTGAGGATCTTAGCACTGACAATGAGGAGGACGACAGAGCTATTAGATACGATGATGATTCCATGGAGTATCCTCTTAGTGATGATAGTGATGATGATGATGGTGATGGTGATGATGATCTAGGATTTGATCCAATATTCAAGCCGCTAGATACAAATAATACAATACTTATATAGTGATGGATGATCACTATATAAGTACTTGATATTATGTTGTTTTGATGTTTTATAATGATACATTACTGTGACGTTGGTTATTTATGTCTTCTATGACCTTAATTTTAATGATGAATTATTTTATGGTTTTATTAGTATTTTTTCATAATTTTTTGGAGACTTTTAGATCTTTAAATCAAGGTTGCCGCCTCGCTCCACCTCGAGGCTTACGCCTCGCATAGCCCAAAGAAAAACACCTCGTACCGATTTTAGCTTTTTCGAACATTGTGCAAAACCACCAAACACAAGAAAACCAGCAGAAAGACCAAAGATAGGGAGGTACAAGCACGAATTTGAAAAAATAATTCAAAACAAATGCAGCAGGTGTCAAGAAAAGGGACGCAACAGGAAAACATGTAATAATCCACCAGTTTTACGGCCAAAAAAGGTCTGATAAAGTATATATGCAAAAAGAGTGTAAATACATGAACATATTGTTGTTTACTATGAATAACCATTAACCAGATATTTGGTAACCTTTTTGATGATGTAAAGTAACCAAAATTGTGTTACACAAAGCTGAATAATGTTTTGATTTATGATTCCAGCATAATTTATCAATATAAAGCAAACATATATTTTGAACAATTGGATACTGTTCTGAAATATTTTTATGTAAATTTGGTTACTCACAAAAAATAAAATGGTTACCTCTATATGCATATTTAGCTACCATCTGGACCATATCCAACTAATTTTTACGAGTATGTAAAATATAAGTATCCATCAGCTAGATAAATGGGCACTCTCACATTTACATTTAGCACTTGATAGTTCTGATATAAGTTTACAAATATCTGGTTACTAACAAAAACTAAAATGGTTACCCTTATATGAATGTTTGGATACTAACTGCACCTTTCAAACTATTTTTTTTAAAATATGTAATTTATAAGTGATCATCCTCTATATAAATGGGTACACTTAATTGAAGTTTCTAATTCCATCCTGATGACAGAGTATAAAAAAAACATATACATTTACCACTTGATAACATGACTGATATAACCTTATAACTATATGGTTACTAACAAAAACTAAAATGATTACCCTTATATGCAGGTTTATATACCAACTGCACTTTCAACTAAAATAGCTGATGGATACTGCTCTGAAACATTTTTATGTAATTTTGGTTACTCACAAAACATAAAATGGTTACCTCTATATGTAGATTTAACTACCAACTGGACCATATCCAAATAACTTTTATAACTATATAATTTAAAAGTATCCATCAGCTAGATAAATAGAAACCCTCACATGTACATTAATCACTTGATAACTGTTCTGATATAAGTTTTTAATTATTTGGTTACTAACAAAAACTAAAATGATTACCCTTATATGCAGGCTTGGATACCAATTGCATCTCTCAAACTATTTTTATTTTAATATGAGATCTATAAGTGACCATCAAATATATAAAATGAGAACTCTTAATTGGAGTTTTATTTCATCATGATGACATGATATAAATAAAACATATACATTTAACACTTTATAACAGTCCTCATAAAAACTTATAATTATCTGGTTACTAACAAAAATAAAAATGTTTACCATTTATGTAGGTTTGGATACCAACCTAACATTTCAACTGAAATATTTGATGTATATTGTTCTGAACCAATTTTATGTAAATTTGGTTAGTCACAAAAAATAAAATGGTTACCTCTATATGCAGATTTAAATACCAACTGTACAATTTTCAGATAATTTTTATGAGTATGTAATTTATAAGTATACATCAACTAGATAAATAGGACACTCTGATATGTACATTTAACACTTGATGTTTGTCCTGATACAAGCTTCTAACTATCTGGTTACTAATAACAGTAATCATAATATAACATAATAAAACAGTAACCACATAATTATATAATAGTAACTAGAACATGTTTTAATGGTAATCAAAACAGAAACATCATGTAATGAAACCCAATCCATGTATACTAAACAATCTAAACAATTACATATTAAACCAGAATAAAAAATAAAAGTAACCAAAATTCCACATTGAGGGCACAATAATAGTAGCCAAACCATAAGATAACAGTAACCAAAATATACTAAATAAGTAACCAGAACATGTTTTAATGGTAACCAAAACAGAAACAACCTGTCTATCCAACCCAGTTTAGGCAACCTATGTATACTCTTACATGTACATTTAACACTTGATATTTGTCCTGATATAAGCTTGTAACTATCTGGTTACTACCAAAAAATAAAATGGTTGTCCTTCTATACATGTTTGGTTATCAACTGCACCTTTCAAACAATGTATCAGACACAACTTAGAAGTAACAAATACAAACTAACAAATAATGTCAAATCACTGGTAATATAATCAAATATGTAATCTCATTTACATAAGCTTCAATAAACATTACAGACTCACTAACCATAACAAATGGTTATGGATATCCAACAAAAACAAAAGTACGAAACACAATTCAGAAGGACAAGACAACGACAACCGAACTAATCAAAATCTGGTACAAATCTTCTTGAAAATTCTCTATCAATCTCATATCCCTCTAACTGTTTGTTCCTAGCATGCATGTAGAGGTTTGTGCATAATTTCTTCCAATACTACGGAATGGGGAATGGACTAGGAATTTCAGTAAACTTTTGGTGAATAACATGCTCAACAAACAAAATCATTAAAACAAAACACATAACAAAACAAACAAATATGTCTAACCTTGACATTTTCTTCATCATCGATGATAATTATTGCATTGGGTTCTTCCACCGCAACATCACGTTCAACATCATTAACAGTTTCATTCTCATCATTTTTCTCAACAACTTTCGACCTATCGTCATCATTCTCGTTCAGTTTTGAACCATCATCATCATTCTCCTTTTCTTTATTACCATCATCATCCTCATCAGCGTGGGGCTCTTCCATCATAACATCACGTTCACCCTTTTTAACAGCTTCAGTTTCATACTCATCATTCTTCTCAACAACTTTCGACCCATTGTCACCATCCTCATCATTGTCCTTTCCTTTAAAACCATCACCATCCTCATCATCAGAATCAAAATCATCATCAGAATCACCATCATCTTGTTTGTCATCGTTGTCCCCAACGCCTTTGTTCCCGCGTAACTCCTCTCTAATAATGAACCTAAAGTCCATGCATATCAGAACATGTAAAATCTGCATTTCATTTCTAATATCAGCCCGCAATTTTCCAATGTCATTCTTAATTTCAGACACTTTCTTTTCCAACGGCCTAAACCGTGCATCAATTGTATCTTTAACGACAGATAAAGAAAATCCAACGTTTTCAATGAGAACGATGCTGATAAGGTGGAAAAAAATGTGAAGGTTGAAGACATTGAATTTTCTATATTTGACGTTAAAGATGCAATTGATGCATGGTTTAGGCCGTTGGAAAAGAAAGTGTCTGAAATTAATAAAGACATTCAAAAATTATAAGCTGATATTGGGATGAAATGCAGATTTTACACGTTCAGATATGCAGGGACTTTAGGTTCATTATTAGAGAGGAGTTACACGGGAACAAAGGTGTTAGGGACAACGATGACAAACAAGATGATGGTGATTCTGATGATGATTTTGACTGGTGGTGATGATGCTGATGAGGATGGTGATGATTTTAAAGGAAAGGAGATTGATGATGATGAGGATGGTGACGATGGGTCGAAAGTTGATGAGAAGAATGATGAGTATGAAACTGAAGTTGTTAAAAAGGGTGAACATGATGTTATGATGGAAGAGGCCCACGCTGATGAGAATGATGATGGTAACAAAGGAAAGGAGAATGATGATGATGGTTCAAAACTGAACGAGAATGATGATGGTGATGATGGGTCGAAAGTTGTTGATAAAAATGATGAGAATGAAACTGAAACTGAAACTGTTAATGAGGTTGAACGTGATGTTACGGTGGAAGAACCCCATGCAATAATTATAATCGATGATGAAGAAAATGTCAAGATTATATATATTTGTTTGTTTTGTTATGTGTTATATGTGTTTTGTTTTAATGATTAATTAGTTATTTTTTATTTTTCACAGATTAGCAAGAACAATGACATGTCATCTTTTGATATATTAAGCCAATATACTGGGAAAGAGCTTGTTGTGTATGTTGCTACTGAGATTAGTGTTACAATGACATGCCATCTTTTTATTACATGTTCAGATTTTGGTTACCGTTATATTGTGGTTTGGTTACTATTATTTATGTTATGGTTACTATTATACTATGTTTTGGTTACTTTTACATTATATGTTGGTTACTATTATATTATGATTTAATTACTATTATATTATGATTTAGTTACTATTATATTTTGTGTTGGTTACTATTATAATATGTTCATTATAGTCAGTCGGCTATTGTTCAGTTAGTTTGTTATTGGATATATTAGTTAACTGCATGTGTTTAGGTTGAAAATCTAATTGTATATGTAACATTTCTGTCAATTGATAAAGGGGGATAAATGCGAGGCAAGCAAGTCTGCACTTGATCAGATGGTTCTGACCACTCAGGACATAGATCAGTGTGATGAGATGGAGAAAAGCGCCTATAAACCCGGTGGTAGACCGGTCCGTGAACCTACAAAGAGTATCGTTTTGCGGTTTCCATATACGACAAAGTTTGGATCGACTAGTTCATCGTCTACCGCCGTGGGTGCTAGTTAAATACTTGCAGGTCTTTCTGCATTCCCAAAAGCATGGTCATGCCGTCAAAATATGAAGAGGCGTTGTTTGATCAATGGTTTAAAATTGGACTAAACAACATGAAAATGTTTATTTTTTGTTGTTTAACAATGGTATAGTTTTTTATAAAACAAATAAATTTGTTTTCTTGTAGAAACAAATGGTTAATATTAAATAAATGTTCTGGTTACTATTATGTTGTATTTTGGTTACTGCTTTATCATGTTCTGGTTACTGTAATATTATGATTTGGATACCATTATTGTGCACTCAAAATAAGATTTTGGTTAATATCATATTATATTTTTGGTTACTATGTAATTGTTTGGTATACACAAGTTACTTAAATTGGTTTTGATTACATGATGTTTCTGTTTGATTTACTATCATATTATATTCTGGTTACTGTCATATTAGGTTTTAGTTACTACTGTAGTATATTATGGTTACTATTATGCTATATTTGGTTTCTGTTAATGTTCCATCGAAGTAAAGTGTTTGTTAATATTATATTATATTTTGATTATTAGGTATTTGTTAGTACATTCAGGTTGCTTAAATTATGGTTGATTACATGATGTTTCTGTTTTGGTAACTATTAAATTATGGTCTGGTTACTATTATTTTATGTTTTGGTTACTGTTTTGTTATGTGTTGGCTACTATTTGATCATGGTTACTATCTTATTATTTGTTGGCTACCAGGTAACTGTTTACAATTCAGTTGTTGATTAGATTGTTAATTATTGACTGTTCAAGGCTAATTTGGGTAGTGTGTATACTAATATGATAATTGTTAATGTTAGCGTGTATACTAATATGCTTTTATATTGAAGGACTGACAAATTCCCGGGAAAAAATGACAAAATTGAACCTACATTTATATTTGAGGCTATCCCAATATCATCCAAAATGTGGTTCTTCAAATTGAAGACTCCTGGACAGTGGTTAGATGACGATGTGAGTTCTTTTTTTTTTCTTTCAAATTATGTTGTTCTAGTTATGGTTACATTATTTAGCTGGTTTAATAACTAGTGTTAACAGTGTTGGTTACCTTCATTACAGATTTATATTTTTCAACAACTGTTAATATCTTATGGATTTTTATTTTTTTTTGGTTCAACACATCAATATTGCATTATATTACTTCCGTAAATTGGCCAGACACTCCGACAGTGTTCAGATAAGGGCAACGACCACAGACTGTTGGTTTCATGGCAAGATGACTGCTCTTTTTAAAGAAATACACAAGTAAAAATGCAGAAAAGAGTATCCTGTCTAGGGAAGGTGATGTTGGTGAATACATCCGTGGGTTGTTCATGGATGTGAACACACCATGGGTCAATGTTGATTACGTGTTGTTCCCCATTCACATGTCATCACCGAATCACTGGTTTTTGCTGACATTTAATGTGCATCGCAGACGTTTAACAATTTACAATTCTCTGCAACCAAACAGGAGAACAATGCAGACAAAAATTATGGATGTTTGTGAGCCCTATATCTTCATGCTACCCACAATACTGCGTAAGAGTGGTTTTTGGAGGGATAGATCTGATATTGACTTTATTAGTGAACCGTATCGTAACAAAAATGAAGATGATATAATTGAATTGAAATTTGCAGAGGGGGGTACCTGAACAAGTTGAGGGGTAAGGTTTACATTGTTTACATTTCTTTAATTATTACATCTAGGTTGATTTTAGTTTTTATTTTTGTTTTCTTTTGTCTGTTTGTACAGTGATTATGGGATGTTCACGATTTGTTTTGCTGAGCATGTTATTCACCAGAAGTTTGCCGAAATTCCTAGTCCATTCCCCATTCCGCAGTATCGGAAGAAATTATGCACAAACCTCTACATGCATGCTAAGAACAAACAGTTAGAGGGATACGAGACTAATAGAGAATTTCCAAGAAGATTTGTACCAAATTTTGATTAGTTCGGTTGTCGTTGTCTTGTCCTTCTGAATTATGTTTCGTACTTTGATTTTGTTGAATATCCATAACCATTTGTTATGGTTAGTGAGTTTGTAATGTTTATTGGAGCTTATGTAAATGAGATTACATATTTGATTATTTGACGTTTGTTCAAATCTAGGAGAATTAATGACAATTTTTTCAAAATTACCACTCATTACTCTTTTCTATTTTTTTTGATATTTTAAACTATTTCTCTCTCCCTCTCCTTATCCCAACAAAATTTTTCTTATCCCAACAAAAGATTTAAGGGTATTATAGACAATTGAGTACTATATTTAATGTTTTTCAATCATTATCTTAATTCTTGTGCTTATCTCTAAAACGTCATTTAAATAGAGACGGAGGGAGTATATACAAAGAACACTATATTAAACTCTCCAACGATGAATTGCCTAGGAAACTAGCAATGAATTCCCTGCATTCTAAAAAAAGGGTACTCTAATAATTTCTCTGTTGGCCAGATTTAGAAGCCCAATTCCCTATTTGAATCACAATTTTACATTGTACAAGCAGAACTTTTCCTATACAAATCAAAAGTTGGAAGCCAATCTAACACACTAACCTTTCCTCTCTAGCTAGAATAGAATTGTATATATATATATATATATATATATATATATATATATATATATATATATATATAGAGCTTCCATTTCAAAGCACAAAACAATAATTTTAGTTCTTAGTTAAAACTTGAGAATTGTGCACTATTACAACTTTAAACAATATCAGCTAGTACAAACCTGAGACCTGAAAATCTAGAGCATCTCTAGCTACTTGCAAGTGTAGCAAGAGAATGTAGTAATTGATTAAGATATTTTCACGGCCAAATCTTTGGTCAAATAAAAGGAAACCATCAACTTTTATAACTGATTCAAGCCAACACAGGTACTGAACAGACCATATTCGACCAATTACCCTTGTTGAATACAAAGTTTTTCTGTTAATGACAGTTAAACAAGTCATATAGAAAGCTAATTATACAGAGTGACACAAATAAAAGGTTGTATTCGAAGAAAATACCAACCTTTTCGCGACCTGGTTTATTGAGTCTTCTTCAGGTGTGAAGTGGAAGAGTTGGGTGGCATGGGTCTTTGATTTAAATTAGAAGCCCTGATTATGAAAAGAAGTGTTTCAATGAGCATTCCGCCAACCAATCCAAGGATGCCTCCAGCAGCATTCTGAAATAGGGATTGAAGAACCATCGATTAAGGTACTACCACATTAATAGAAATAAATATAGCTCGTTCTCTCAAGAGTAAAGGAAGTATGTTTAAAATCCCCTAGTATTGCAAACGGATGAAAATTTAAGATGGTGATTCTGAAGTTACCATAACAGGACTGTGGCCGAACAATGCTCTGAATGCAGCATATCCAACCAGATAGCCAGTAAACATTGTAACCACAACATGTAAACCTGTCAAAATTTAATCCTGACATTAGATTTAGGGAGTTCTTACCAAATATATGTTTAATGAAAATGCATCCCCAAATAGTCAAATGACCGGCTTGAATTGGATGCTTGGGAGGTTTAAAAAGAATGCATGCTCTCATTTTGCTGGTAAGTTGCGCACTATTAAAAGTACTAGTGAACCAAAGTGTAACAATGCTTGCAGAGATATTCTTGCAAAAGAAGGCTCACTAATTATACATAATGTAAAGCAGCAACCTTTTACCAGTAACAACAGGATAATGAGTCAGGAAACCTAAAGGAACACACTTCTGTACACCATTTATTTTTCTTGCGCAGAATGACATTCCTATATGGCTAGGAACATACAAATATACCTAGATAAGATGCTGCATCAGGCTAAAGAATAGGGTGCAGAATATAGAGACACAAGCCGAGTGGATATTAGTGACATAGTCTGAGAAGTTCACTGTTTACAGTACTAAAATTAAAATTGGCCTTCCAACTTATTGCTTTTGTCTCAGCACTTTCTCCACAAATTGACATCTAACTTGTATACATGGGACACATAATCATAAGTGAACTTGGAAATTAGAGAAAATATTTGGAATGAGCAAGTGAAGTATATTCCCCCCCATCTATTCTAGCATCATCTTCATTATTTAAAAGTTCTCTCCATTCAGCACGGCCAGCTTCTAATCTATTCATCACATTTTTTTAACAAAGGTAATTGGCGAATGAACAATCGGCAAAACCCTCTTCCCCTCAGGCTCTACAAAAGAATTCTTTTTTTCTCATGTTTTTCTAAGCATAATGTTCTCTCCAAATCTTTCGTTCATTATTCTTAAAGTTTCAAGAAGAATAAACAGCATGTTTGATAATCTATCTCACCTCGCATAAGAAGCGTAAAAATATAAAATTTTATTCAAAATGTTATTCAAGGTAATGGTTCCCATTTTTTCTATAATGGTTGCTGGTGTTGAGGTACCACATGGTAATAAAGTCTCTCATCAAAACAAAAGGACAAATATTAATAAACCATAGACCTAACAATTTATTAAGCCTTTTGGGTCAAGATGTGGTCCAGATGAGCATATATGGGCTTTTTATATTCCCAACAGCCGGTCCTGTTCCGTACTTGTGTATAACTTCAAAGGGTAAATAGTGCTACATTCGAGGCATTCATATTAACCATGCAAGGTCCAGATACAATGTTAATTTAGGATGTTCAGTCAGTCCTAACTCCTACTACTGAATGAATGCCTAGAGGAAAAAATGCAACACATCTCTTACCACAGAAGGGTATAAGCTTTTACCTATTTCCTGCCATTTTAACATTCACTCTTTATAACAGAGAAACTGCACCAATAACAAAATATTTACTTAAAATTCAATTACAATTTAACTTGTAATATCCTTATATTCAATCAAAACCACATCTTTTTATAAGATAATCAATTATTGTATTGAATTATTACTAATATATATCAGTACTCAAGATCTCCTCTCACAAGTGATACCATCCAACTTAATTCAACAGCATAACAAACTTTTTTAAGTTAATTTTTTTTTTGCTACCAGAATTAACCTGAAGAAAGGACACTAGTAAATTGTCTTGTAACAAAATTTAAAATCCAATTATATACCAAAATGAATAGTAATAGAAATACATGAATTTCAATTATATTCAAAATTTCAAGCAAAAAGTTGATAAAATATAAAGCTCACCAAATCCAAGTTGATCTTTATAAGAAGAAAACGGCTCCTCCACTCCCTTTTTAGGCGTAATATCCTTCACCAGCTCATTATAAGCCTTCCTCTCCGCAACCTCCTCAAGCTTCCTCAGCCTCACCTTCAATTCCTCACTCTACAGAAGAAAAAAAATCCACAAAATTGCATTTTTTATAATATTAATAAGGAGAATAAAAATATTCATGAAATTGATTGTTCTATTAAAAGCTACTTTTTCTCTAGGCTTGGGGCTGGGGAAGATGAAGGTTGATCCAGAGAGGAGGGTGAGGAGGTCGGGACGGGTTGATGGGTCGGCGGAAACCCAGATGGAGCGGAGGGAAGTGTAGGGTACGGAGGGTTGTAGAGAGAGGGGTTCGTCGGAGGCTGAGACCCGGATAAATGACAGGATGGCATCAGTGCTCGAAATTAACAGACCGCCGGTGGCGGAGGAATCATCGGATTTGCTCTTCATTCTATGTGTTTGCCCAATAGGCGAGATGTTGAAGTAGACGAACCAATTTTATCTGTCTATACTCTCTTTCGTTTCGCGTGTACTTTCACAATTTTTTCATGTCTAAATCTCAAACTAGACCCTATAGTTTTGGTTTAATATCAATTTCCATCTCCAAATTTATTTTTGTTTAGAAATATTCTAAACTTTGAACGTCAAAACAATTTAAATCTATTGCACTAATACTTGAAATGCAAATTATTTCGATACAAAGGGTACAAATTGCTTATGGGTTCAAAGTTTAGAGTACTGAAAATAAAATTTGAAATAAAAATTACATTTAAGCCTAAACTATAAAATCCAATTTATAGTTCGAATTATAAATAAATATTCAAATTACATTAGTAATAAAGTTGAGACTAAAATACACTTTGTACCCTCAATTTTATAAGAATGTTGAGATTTGCATCCTAAACTTCTGAAGTACCTACTTGTATCCTAATGTTTAATTTGCGTAACAAAAAGTACCCTCTAAACTCTCAACCGGTCAAAAATGACCAGGAGTTCAGGTTGCTCTATTTTTTTAAGAATAAAATAAGTTAACTATTAACAAAAATAATATAATAATATTAAAACTATTAAATGAAAATAAAAATTTATTAAACCTACCACCACCCACCACCACCACTATCACTACCTTTCTCTCTCTCCCTCTTTCTCTTCACTCATCGGTTCATCTTCATCAGCCATGGTTAGTAACATGACGTTTACAGAGTAGCGGCATAATTAATTGATTGTGACTTCAATTCATTGTTTCATTCCCGATAAAAAAAAAATCATCCAAATCGATTTTAACCATCAATTAGTAAAACCCTAACCCACACCAACCCCAAATTGATCTAAAAATTTATTACCCAATTAACTAAAAACATCAATAAAATCTAATTTGGGGTTAAATTTTAGGTTTAAGATTATTGTTATGAAGAAGATGATGAAGAAAAGGAGCAATTTGATGAAATTTTATTGGGTATGAGATTAGAAATTGGAGTTATAGTTAGAGATCAAAATTAAATAAAGGTTTAAGGTATTTGTGGAAAGTTCAATCGGTAAAGAAACATCAAGATTCATTTTCTCTCTTTACTTTTCTCTATATTGTGGGATGAAAGATAGGAGGAGATGAAATTTTCTTTTCTATATCTAATCATGCATATCTCTCTACTCTACTTTTATTGGATGAAAGAGTGAAGGAGATGTAATAGTGATGAAAAAAAAGGGAGATGTACCAATGGTGATGAAGATGAAGAAAAACAAGACAGAGAAAGTGAATTGGTTAACATTTGGGTGTTAATTTTAGAAATTACGGTTGATAAAGAGTAATTTTATTTTTATATGCAACAAACAATTGTGCATTAACTTTGCACTAACAAATAAAAAAAATAAAAATACATGAGTCTAAAAGAACAATAATACTTTAATAACAAAAGAATTTACAAAAAGTTACTTACAAAATGATGTAAGTTGGTTATTATTAATAGGTCCACCCATATATGATACTTCATCGGTTCAATAATATATAACGTTTTAGATGATTTTATTTTTTTTAAATTATTTGACGTTTTATTCAATCTAGCAGAATTAACCACACCCTTTTCAAAATTACCTCTCATGAGAAAATGTTATAGATGAGAGAGAATATGAGATAAGTATATGATAAAGAGTATTTTAAATAGTTAATACTATATTTAATGCTATACAATCATTTTTTTATTTTTTGTGTACAACTTTAAAACGTCATATATTATGGAACGGAGATGATAAATCATAGACTAATTACACTATGCCACGTCATTGTGTAAACTAATTTTTATAAAAAAAAATTATTATCGTAACAATACTCCTAAAATATGTATTACAATATTTATGGGACGGAGCGAGTATATTGTTATGGTGTTATAGATCTTATGTAGATTAACTGTGCATTAATTAAAGCTAAAAATCTTAGTTTTCAAAACTTCAGTCATTATCCTTTTTCGAAGAGACTCTCCCTAAAATATTATTAAGAAAATATTCTTTTTACATGTGTTTTTGATATTTTTATATGTTTCTTTTTCACATAAAAGTAGGACCCACTGTATATTCATGTGAAAGAAAAATATGTGAAAATATCAAAAATACATGTGAAAATATCAATTCCCTATTATTATTATTATTATTATTATCATTGTTCTCGTATTTAGTCATTGTTTTTACTTTATGTGGATTCGTTTTTTCTTTTTGTTAACGCCAAGATCTTTCCACGCTCCTCAATCACATAACACGCGTTTATATCCTGCACAGTTCAACAAGTCAACACCAAAAGCTTGACGGCTTGACCGTCGGGGGATAGCTCCGGCGTGAGAGTCAGTACAGGCGATCACAAGGTTAACAATGGAAGAATAAAATATCTAGTGTCTAGAGAGAGATAAAATTATCAGTTAAGTGTTGTTTGTTGTTGTTACTTGTAGATTGCGTGTTCCTTGCTAAGATATACTCCAAAGTCCGGTTTGTCCGGTATGCGATTGACTTCCCGGGCCCACAACCTTTAGCCGACTAAACCATGTCCCATCAAAGATGTCAGTCAAAGTTCTATCCCCATAATCATCACCGGTCAAAGCCTAAGTGGAACCGTACTCATCTAATGGTTCGATCACTGTTTCAGCCCAATACTCCATAGGCCCCAAATAAAGATATTATCCACCCACTGGGTCAGCCCAATGAACCGACCCACTATTTTCAAGACCTACCCAACATATCTAAAGTATCATGGCCCAACACTTTTCTTGTGCAATTTTATTAGTTTGGATCTCTTGTTATTTCTCCAATATTTTGGGAATTAATTTTTTTGGGTAGCTATGATACTATCTATGTAAAAAGTGATTTTCGTTCGTGATGATGGGTGATTGCAAATATACTCAAAACTAGATACGAAATATGCATATGTCTTATTTTTTACTTTTATACTTGGTTCATGAAAAGTTCTGAATTTTATTTTTGAGTAAGTAGGTATGTCCTCAACATTTTTTATATAAAAATTTTATTTTTGGTTACGATGATAAAAATTTTTTATGTAAAAATTAGTTTACACAATGATGTGCCATAGTGTAATTAGTGTATGATTTACTGTAACGCCCCCAAAATAGGTATACATCACTCATTCTGTGTCGTCAAATACATGGTACAAAATATAAATACAAACTTAATTATACAATAAGAGCTGTGAGTTTTTACACGAATATTGTCTAGTAGACAGTATTCAAACTCAAATGGAGTCCTCATTACAATTATTATCACACTATTTTATAAAATAGTGAGGACTACCACAACCACCATCTCGGACCGTCACTCCATTCTCCGACTAGTTCCGGCTGCGTTCTCATTTCCTGAAAAGAATAATAAAAGCAAAAAGGTGAGCTCAACTAGCCCAGTAAGAAATATATGACTAAGATAATACAGAATAAATTATCGTTAGCCTTCAACAATGTTAAACTGATAAAATACAATATACATCAAGTTTAACTGCAGTGGAACAAATAATCCATTAGAAAAGTCAAGTAGAGCATGATATCTACTATCTTCTATGATTTAAAAAGGTTATCATCAATTTTATCGCTGAGACTCAGCTTAATAAATAATCCATATCATCGAATCATCCCTGCACTACGGGCCAATGATATTCATTAGTATCACGTCCATGAATTATCCACGCACTTCGGGCCAAGGATATTCGTGTAATCACCAGTGGTCATGATCATGCCAACAACTGTCCATCAATGCATTACGGGCCAATGAGGACATTTACCACATTATTTGTAACATAACGGTCATGATTATACCGAATAATTCTTGGTCATAATCATACCAACCAACAATCCATCTATGCACGTAAGCCAAAGATGACTTTCATCACAATATAAGCACGAGGATAATGACAATGATAGAAGAATTCAATTAAAAGAAAGCAAAGGATAAATTTTTAAAGATTTATAAATTAATTTATCCAAAATTCAATAATGTCCAAATTGTCAACATGATACTGCTTTGTGAAGTAAAATTCAAGAATAATATTGTATCAAAAATGATTTGGACAACAAAGAAATCAATTTTTGTCATGAATAGTACCCGGGTGAATAGTACCCCATGAATAGTACTTCATAAATAGTACCCGTGAATAGTACTTAATACCCCGTGAATAGTACTTTGTGAATAGTATCCCGTGAATAGAACTTTGGCATAAAAAGCTTAAAATTTAACAAAAATATTTAGAACATGTCATTGTGAAACGATACGAGATGAAACGCTAATTTTAAGGATATTCTACAAATTTCACGGAGTATAGAAGTAATACTTTAACAGAATGAGTGTAGAATTAGGAATACGAAACGAAATAATATTACTCACATACTACAGAGTATGGAAGCAAATATTATTTCATATGAATATTGAACAAAAATAATATCCCTTACCTTAGAAGAACACTGTATACTGGAATAGTGAAGTAACAGAATACTCTTCTTCTTTCTCTCTATAACTTCTTTCTCTATAATTGCTCTTATGAGTCTTAGTGAATTGGTGAGAATGAAAGAAGAATGAGTTTCTATTTATAGGAAAACGTAGTTTTGATAATTACACGTTTTGGGGCTCGAATTATTACAGTATAATACCTTCATCTTTTTCTCTATTTTTAATTTAGTCCTACAAGTATTATCAAATTTGCATCACCTCCCCTAATAGTACATGCATGTGAATCAATAGTTCCATTCATATGAACAAATAGTTATATGCATGTGAACTAATAGCAATTAATTGCTCATTTACCCGATTAATTATCCTATTGGTCAATTTAACCTCTGAAAATTAATTATTATCGAAATAAATATCGATTTTCACTAACACTAATAATCCCAATACAATGGAAATATCAATTTCATCTTTAATCAAGACAAACTTATTCATCATTAATATTATAACTCACAGTATTTAACAACCAGATCATTCCCAGGAAATATGGGACTTTCTGATAAGGATTTCTCCCTATTGGCGAGCAATTAGGTGACCAAACCCCTTTCCTCGACAGAACTTTTTAGACATCGTCAATATTACAAATAATAATATGAATAACTTTGTCGTCTCAATTATTGATTTAAAAATATAAAATATTATGCAAATGATACTGTGACAATAATTGAATCAATAATATGAGAGATATTATGTACAATTACTGTAGCAATAATTGAGTATAACTGAGCGACTTCTCATGTAAGCATCAATAATTAATATCGTGTGTTACTGTACAACCACGCCTATTACTGAACTTTTACTACTGGGTAGTTCAACGATAAAACTTTTGCCGTTATTTTTATAAAAAGATATTTCTGTCATTTTCTAACTCCGACAATACTTCTGTTGTGGGGTCCACCAATGATTATGCCGTCGTACGAATATTCCTTGTTAAAACGAATATTCCCCGACCAATCGAATATTTTAAAACCACTTGCTTACTTTATAAAATTTAAATATATTACCCACAACTATAGCCTTATATCAAATCCACACCATAATATTCAAAATTCTATTTCGAGAAAAAATTAATCTTTATTCATAAAAGTTGGGGTCTTACAACCTCCCCTTCTTATGAAATTTCGTTCTCGAAATTAGGGTACGTACCTGGTATGTCGAAGAGGTGAGAATACCTTGACTTCATTTCAGATTCTAACTCCCAGGTCATTTCCTCAACATCGTGGTTTCTTTTACATAACTTTGACTTGAGGTATAACCTTGGAGCGTAGAATATGATCCTTCTTATCTAAGATTTTAACAGGTACCTCTTTATACGTTAAATCTTCCACTATCTCGTCCGGTTCTAATTCAATAATGTGGTTCGGGTCTTTCATATATTTACGTAACATAGATATGTGAAAAATATTATGAACACGAGACATACTTGGCGGTAAGGCGAGTCTATAGGCCGCAGTTCCTACTCGATCGAGGATTTCGAATGGCCCAATGAATCGAGGATTAAGCTTTCCTCTCTTTCTAAATCTTGTAACTCCTTTCTATGGAGCAACACGTAACAACACATGCTCTCCAACATTGAATTCCACGTCTCTTCGATGAAGATCAACAAAACTTTTTTGTCGATCTTGTGAGATTTTTATACGTTGCCGGATTATTTGAATATTCTCCGTAGTCATACGTATCAATTCCGATCCCAACAACGTTGCTTCACCCATCTCTTCCCAGCATACTGTAGAACGACATTTGCGTCCATACAATGCCTTAAATAGAGCCATGCCAATACTTGCTTGATAACTGTTGTTGTAAGAGAATTCTACTAATGGTAAGAACTTGTCCCAACTTCCTTTGAAGTCAAGGACACAGAATCTTAATAGATCTTCAAGAGTTTGAATAGTCATCTCCGATTGTCCGTCTGTTTGAGGATGGTATATTGAACTGAATCGTAAATCTGTGCCTATAGCTTTTTACAAACTAACCTAAAATCGTGAAGTGAATCTTGGGTCTCGATCAGAAACTATGGATACTGGTATACCATGCAGTCTTACAATCTCATTTATGTACATACGAGCAAGATGTTCAAGTGAATAAGTTTCTCGTATAGGTAAGAAATGAGCAGATTTGGTTAATCTATCAACAATGACTCAAATTACATCTATGCCTTGAGAAACCTTGGGAAGACCAGTAACGAAATCCATGGTAATGTGCTCCCACTTCTATTCTAGAATTTCAAGTGGTTGCAATGGACCTTTTGGCACTTGATACTCTGCCTTGACTCGTTGACACGTTAAACACCTTGAAATAAACTCCGCGATCTCTCTTTTCATATTGCTCTACCAAAATGTATGTTGAAGATCACAATACATTTTGGTACTTCCAGGATGGATTGTAAACGGCGTGTTGTGTGCCTCCATCATGATCTTATACTTTAAATCAGGATCTTTAGGAACACAAAGTCTGGAGTTGACTCGAAGTATTCCTTCTTCAGTGATTCTTGCTTCTGGAATAACACCTTCTTGTATTTTCTTCCTCATACGTATCAGCTTCAGGTCCGTAACTTGAGCAGCTTTAACTTTATCTATTAAAGTCGGTTATGTTCGTATATTTGCCATCATCACATGGGTCCCTGAAGTCTTTAACTCTATCTCCATCCTTTGAAAGTCATACAAAATGGGCCTTTACGTTAACAATATCGCACTCGTGCCCGCATATGATCTTCTACTCAGCGCGTCAGCTATCACGTTCGCTTTTCTAGGATGGTATTGAATAGTGTGATCGTAATCTTTCAACAGCTCGAGCCAACGTCATTGTCGCATGTTGAGTTACTTTTGGGTGAAGAAATATTTGAGATTTTTATGATTCGTATAGATCTCCACCTTCTCCCTATACAGGTAATGCCTCCAGATTTTAAGTGTGAAAACGACAGCTGCCAACTCTAGATCATGAGTAGGATAATTCCTCTCATATTTTTTGAGTTGTCGTGAGGCATAGTCTATGACTTTCCCATGTTGCATGGGAACACATCCTAACCGTCTGCCTGAAGCATCGCTGTAGATGACAAATCCCTCCGAACCAGATGGTATTGTTAGAACATGTGTTGAAATGAGTCTCCTCTTAAGTTCTTGAAAACTCTTCTCACATTCCTCGCTATAACCGAATTTTGTATCCTTTCGAGTCAGCTGAGTTAATGGAGTAGCAATTCGAGAAAATCCTTCAACGAATCTCCGATAATAACCAGCTAAGCCGAGAAAGCTACGTACTTCAGTCATTAACTTAGGTTGCTCCCAGCTTTGTATTGCTTCAATCTTTGCTGGGTCTACAGATATTCCATGATTTGATATCACGTGCCCAAGGAATGATACTTCCTCAAGCCAGAACTTGCATTTCTTCAACTTGGCGTATAACTTGTTTTCACGAAGCTTTTGGAGTATTAGCCTCAAATGTTGCTCATGATCTTCACGACTTTTGGATTAAATGAGGATGTCATCAATAAAGACGACCACAAAGTGATCCAAATATTTCTTGAATACTCGGTTTATCATATCCATGAAGGCAGCATGAGTATTAGCCAATCCAAAAGACATGACTAGGAATTTGTAATGCCCGTACTGAGTTTTGAAAGTAGTCTTTGGAATGTCATCAGTTTTAATCTTTAACTGATGATATTCGGAACGAAGATCAATCTTTGAAAAGAATTTGGCGCCTTACAACAGGTCAAAAAGGTCATCAATGCGAGGCAACGGGTACCTATTTTTGATTGTGACATGATTCAACTCCCGATAGTCAATACAAAGTCGCATACTTCCATCTTTCTTCTTCACGAATAGAACAGGAGCATCCCAAGGAAACGTACTAGGACGAATGAAACCGATGTCTAACAATTCTTGCAGTTGGGTTTTTAACTCCTGAAGTTCAATAGGAGTCATTCGATATGAGGCTTTGGAAATAGGTTTTGTACCGGGTTCAAGGTTGATACAAAATTCGATTTCATGCTCTGGGGGTAGGCCAGGAAGTTCTTCAGGGAATACATCAGGAAATTTATTAACAATAGAAATATCATTCAAATCTGACGTATTTTTGTTTAAATCCGTGGCATGGGCTAAGAAAGCTTGACATCCGTTTTTCAATAAACGAATAGCTTTATGGCTTGATATGACAGTGATTGACTTGAGTGGTTTGGTTGCTTGAATTCGCATAATAGGTTGGTTAGGATTATGAAAGCTAACAACCTTACGAAAATAATCAATTTTAGCATGATGAGTAGTTAACCAATCAATTCCTAAAATCACATCGAATGCAAGTATTTTCAAAGAGATAAGATCGACAGGTAACGTGCGATTACCAATTTAAATCAAACAAGACTTATAAATAGTGGATGTAATGAAGGTCTCTCCCAACGGAGTTTCAACAGATAAGTCAAAGTTTAATTTCTCCGGAGTCAAATTTAAACGTTGAGCGCAAGTAGGAGAAATAAAAGAATGGGTAGAACCGGAATCAAATAAGGTATAGACTTCGCTAGAGTTTATGATTAGCTTACCAGTGATGACTTCATTCGGGTTCCTCACTTTTTGGGAGGTCACGACAAACTCTCTCCCTTGAACTACCAGCTTTGACTTCTCTAGGACGGCATTTGGTGTCACCATCCTAACTGGACTTGGCTTTACTACACGACAAAATTGAGCTAGGTGACCTTCTTTTCCGCAATTATAACACGCTTTGGACTGCATCGTGCAGTTTGGACTGATGTGTCCCTCCCTTCTACATTTGAAGCATACGATCGGTGGTCGTTCTCATTCTTTATCAACAGGTGCTGGTGCTGACATCTTTCCATCATTGTTGAATCTTCTCTTCTTGAAATTTCCACTCCTATTGTCTTGGCCATGATTACCACCGAAGTGGTTACCATTTCTGGCATGTTGATTCCCTCCACGTTTGTTTTCACCGCTTCGATTACTGCTACCACTGGTATTATCAATTTGCCGGCTGCTCTCTCTTGGTTGGGTTGACTCGTTATCACGCTCCAATAACTGAGCCCTATTTACAACATCTGAATACAAACATAGTTTGTGAGAAATTAGGTATTGACGTATCTCAGGTTTCAAATCTCTTAGAAACATCCGCGTCATTCTCTCCTCATTATCAACCAAGTGGGATGCAAACCGGGACAACTCGTCAAACTTAGCTTCGTACTGCGACACGATCATATTATTTTGCTTCAGCTTGATGAACTCCACCTCCTTCATGTGATGAATATTTTCGAAAAAGTACTTGTCGTTGAACAGTTCTTGGAACTTCTCCCAAGACATCTTTAGTGCGGCAGGTTGAGTACGTTTTGCTGATTCCCACCAGTAATCTGCCTCTCCTCTCAACATGAAGGTGGCAAAGGAAACTTTTTTCTCCTCGGAGCATCCCAAGACATCAAATATCTTGGTGATCTGCTTTATCCATGTCTCTGCCTTGAGTGGTTCTGGCTTTTCCAAAAACTCCGGTGGTCCCAGCTCCTTGAACTGCTTAGCAGTGACCATCCGAGAGTTGCCAGCATTTCCACCTGTATTTTGAACATGAGTCTCTCTCGCCTGATGTTGCATGAATTGCATAAAACCTATGAACATCCCATCGTTCATCATTCGGTCGGTGTTGTTGTTTACCTGAGGATTATTGCCGTCCTGATGCACATTATCCTGAGTATTGATCGTTGGTGACTCAACGGTCTCATGTGCTTCATTGCTTATCACAACATTTTCAGATGCCATTTTTAAACACTGCCACAAAACAAGGGTTAATTGACATGCCACATATTATCCCTATACTCTAATCGACCAATTAAATAACAAATAAACTTAGGTAGGTCATACTAGCGAAGGAATTACCCGACTTGCCCCTCCTAGTTCTGGTCTCACATCTCAGCTAGGGATCATATCCCTAAGCTCTGATACCAATTGTGACGCCCCCAAAATAGGTATACATCACTCATTCTGTGTCGTCAAATACATGGTACAAAATATAAATACAAACTTAATTATACAACACGAGTTGTGAGTTTTTACAGGAATATTGTCTAGTAGACAGTATTCAAACTCAAATGGAGTCATTACAATTATTATCACACTATTTTATAAAATAGTGAGGACTACTACAACCACCATCTCTGGACCGTCACTCCATTCCCCGACTAGTCCCGGCTACGTTCTCATTTCCTGAAGAGAACAGTGAAAGCAAAAGGGTGAGCTCAACTAGCCCAGTAAAAAATATTATGACTAAGATAATGCAGAATAAATTATCGTTAGCATTCAACAATGTTAAACTGATAAAATACAATAGACATCAAGTTTAACTGCAACAGAACAAGCAATCCATTATAAGAGTCAAGTAGAGCATGATATCTACTATCTTCTATGATTTAAAAAGGTTATCATTAATTTTATCGCTGAGACTCAACTTAATAAATAATCCACATCATCGAATCATCCCTGCACTATGGGCCAATGATATTCATTAGTATCATGTCCACGAATTATCCATACACTATGGGCCAATGATATTCGTGTAATCACCAGTGGTCATGATCATGCCAACTACTGTCCATCAATGCACTACGGGCCAATGGGGACATTTACCATATCATTTGTAACATTACGGTCATGATTATACCGAATAATCCCTGGTCATAATCATACCAACCAACAGTCTATCTATGCACGTAAGCCAAAGATGACTTTCATCACAGTATAAGCATGAGGATGATGACAATAATTAAGAATTCAATTAAAAGAAAGCAAAGGATAAATTTTTAAAGATTTATAAATTAATTTATCCAGAATTTAATAATGTCCAAATTGTCAACATGATACTGCTTTGTGGAGTAAAATTCAAGAATAATATTGTATCAAAATGATTTGGACAACAAAGAAATCAATTTTTATCATAAATAGTACCCGGGTGAATAGTACTCATGAATAGTACTTCATGAATAGTACCCCGTGAATAGTACTCCAGCATAAAAAGCTTAAAATTTAACAAAAATATTTAGAACATATCCTTGTGAAACGATACTAGATGAAGCGCAAATTTCAAGGATATTCTACAAATTTTACGGAGTATAGAAACAATACTTTAACAGAATGAGTGTAGAATTAGGAATACGAAACGAAATAATATTACTCACATATTACAGAGTATGGAAGCAAATATTATTTCATATGAATATAGAACAAAAATAATATCCCTTACCTTAGAAGAAGACTGGATACTAGAATAGTGAAGTAGCAGAATACTATTCTTCATTCTCTCTATAGCTTCTCTCTCTATAATTGCTCTTGTGAGTCTTAGTGAATTGGTGAGAATGAAAGAAGAGTGAGCTTCTATTTATAGGTAGTTTCGATAATTGCACGTTTTGGGGCTCGATTATTATAGTATAGTACCTTCATCTTTTACTCTATTTTTAATTTAGTCCTATAAGTATTATCAAATTTGCACCACCTTCCCTAATAGTACATGCATGTGAATCAATAGTACATGCATGTGAATCAATAGTTCCATTCATGTGAACAAATAGTTATATGCATGTGAACTAATAGATATTAATTGCTCATTTATCCGATTAATTACCCAAATTGTCAATTTAACCTCCAGAAATTAATTATTATCGAAATAAATGTCAATTTTCACTAACATTAATAATCCCAACACAATGGAAATATTAATTTTATCTTTAATCAACACGAACTTATTCATCATTAATATTATAACTCACAGTATTTAACAACCAGATCATTCCCAGTAAAGATGGGGCTTTCCGATAAGGATTTCTCTCTATTGGCGCGCAATTAGGTGATCAAACCCCTTTCCTCGACAGAACTTTCTAGACATCGTCAATATTACAAATAATAATATGAATAACTTTATCGTCTCAATTATTAATTTAAAAATATAAAATATTATGCAGATGATACTGTGACAATAATTGAATCAATAATATGAGGGATATTATTCAACAATTACTGTAGCAATAATTGAGTATAACTGAGTGACTTCTCACGTAAGCATCAATAATCAATACCGTGTGCTACTATGCAAACACGCGTATTACTGTACTTTTACTACCAGTTAGTTCAACAATTTAACGGTAAAACTTTTGTCGTTATTTTTATAAAAAGATATTTCTGTCATTTTCTAACTCCGATAATACTTTCGTTGTGTGGTCCACCAATGATTGTGCCGTCGTACGAATATTTCTTGTTAAAACGAATATTCTCCGACCAATCGAATATTTTAAAAGCATTTGCTTACTTTTCAAAATTTAAAAATATTACCCACAACTATAACCTTATATCAAATCCACACCATAATATTCTAAAATATATTTTGAAAAAAATTAATCTTTATTCATAAAAGTTGGGGTCTTACATTTAGTCCCTTCGTTCCATAATATATAACGTTTTAAAGTTGTGCACAAAATTTAAAAAAATAATTGTATAGCATTAAATATAGTATTAACTATTTAAAATACCCTTTACCCTATACTTATCTCATACTCTCTCTCATTTATAACATTTTCTCATGAGGGGTAATTTTGGAAAGGGTGAGGTTAATTCTGCTAGATTGAATAAAACGTCAAATAATTTTTAAAAAATAAAATTATCTAAAACGGACCGATGAAGTATCATATATGGGTGGACCTATTAATAATAACCAACTTACATAATTTTGTAAGTAACTTTTTGTAATTTTCTTTGTCATTAAAGTATTATTGTTCTTTTAGAGTCATGTATTATTATTTTTTTATTTGTTAGTGCAAAGTTAATGCACAATTGTTTGTTGCATATAAAAATAAAATTACTCATACAAATTAAAAAGAAAAATATGAATAATTCTTTGTATACTACCTGTGCATTAATAGAGAAAAAAGAGTACTCTGCTGATCCAATCCAAAAATCTCTTCCTTAATTTAAATAATAGGATTCATGTACTCTTTTTTCTTTATTTATGTAACTACTACCTCCGTTCATAAAAGATTGTCGTTTAATGTTTTTACATATGAAATAAGAAAGTCATTTAATACTATCATTTAACAATTAAAATTTATTTGAAATTTCATCACTACCCCTCTATGGGAAGTTGAAATCTATTAATACAAGGGAGAGAATTTCTTGGGGTAATGAGAGAAGGTAGGGGTGATATAGAAAAGTAAATAATTTATTCTCCTAAAAAGTTGTAAACGACAAATAAATTGAAATAAATTTTTTGTGGGGATAACTTTCATAAATATTGCAACACATTAAAGAAAATCATACAAAATTATGCTATTTTTGTGGGGATAACTTTCATAAAATTAAATAATTGATTTACTAATAATCAAGTCATTTTTATCATTCCATATACTCAACCACATATTTCCTATGGCTCAATTAAACAAATCAAATAACAATTAGAATTTCTTTTGTAATTTGTGCAAAATGATATCTATATTAATAAGTTAGAATCCATTTTGAATTTCGAAAGAAAAACACAAAAACGATTCAGATTCATTCTAATTGATTTGGACAGGAAAGGGTGGTGGGAGAGAAAGGACGAGAGAGAGGAAATAAAAGTGAGATTGTTGAAACGGAGAGAGAGAGGGGGGGATTTCGTTACGCTGTGCCTTCAGGCACGGACAATTACTAGTATTGTAATATTTGTGGAACGGATGAAGTATAATAAGACAAATGACTATTTATGTTGAATTATTATGTCGTCTTTTGTTATGAGTTAACGCAAATAATATTCTCTGTTCTTAAAAATATGATTAAAAATATAATTTTTTTATTCATAAAAAATATGAGATAATGTGTAAGACCCAAACTTTTATGAATAAAGATGAATTTTTCTATAAATATCATTTTTGAATAATTATGGTGTGGATTTGTTATAATATTATAATTATGGGTAATATTTATAAATTTTGCAAAGTAAGCAAGTTGTTATAAAATATTCGATTCGTCGGGGAATATTCGTTTTAACAGAGAATATTCGTACGACGGCACAATCATTGGTGGACCCCACAACAGAATTATTGTCGGAGTTAGAAAATGACAGAAATATCTTTTTATAAAAATAACGGCGAAGTTTTACCGTTAAACTGTTGAAATACCCGGTGGTAAAAGTATAGTAATACGCGTGGTTGCATAGTAGCACACGGTATTGATTATTGATGCTTACGTGAGAAGTCACTCAGTTTTATTCAATTATTGCTACAGTAATTGCTGCATAGTCTCTCATGTTATTTGATTCAATTATTGCCAATATTTTATATATTATTAAATCAATAATTGAGACGACAAAGTTATTTATAGTATTATTTGCAATATTGACGATTTCTAGAAAGTTCTGTCGGTGAGAGGGTTTGTCACATAATTGCGCTCCAATAGGGAGAAATCCTTATCAGAAAGCCCCCTCTTTCCTGGGAACGATCTGGTTATTAAATATTACGAATTATAATAATGATGATAAATGTTGTTAAAAATATTGAGTTAATTTTTTATAAAGTATTTGTTGTAAATTTACTTATTATGTGGACCCCCATTTACCCATTTTTTAAAATAGTCAGGAGGAAGTTATCTCAGTGTGGTTATATATATATATATATATATATATATATATATATATATATATATATATATATATATATTTGAAAATGGTGGATGTCACGGGGGGTGAAACCCGTGACTTACTTTTGTTATATTATATATATATATATATATATATATATATATATAAGTTTTGTTTTTTTTATGAAAAATAGAATATATTATATTTTATTATGCATAATATTTGTATAGTGTCTGCATAGTATTTGCGTAGTAAATTATAAAAAATTTCAGACGAATTGTTGCATCGTCCGTGAATTTTTTTCTTTCAACTGTGCAGTCCATTTCTAAATAGTATCCTTTCATTCTCCTATAAATAGGATGTTTAGTTAGAATTGACAATCATACCAGAATCAGAGAATTCTTCTTCTATAATATTGAGCGTATTTTTTTTAGAGTTTTAAGAAGTTTTGAGGGTAGAAAATAATGAAAATTTTCTTCAAGAATATCCCCGCCCTACTAGTCGGAATACTCTTCTTTTTAAGGTAAGGGATATTATTTTTGTTCAATATTCGTAAGAAATAATATTTTCTTCCATACTCTGTAGTATGTAAGCAATATTATTTCGTTTCAGATTTCGAATTCTATACTCATTTTTTTTAAAGTTTTGGCTTCTATACTGTATGAAATTAGTAGAATATCCTTGATATTTGCACTTCATTTAGTATCTTTTCATGAAAATATTATTCTGAGCATTCTTGATAAATTTTAACTTTTTCATGCCAGAGTACTATTCATGGGGTACTATTCCTGAAGTTACTATTCATAGGGTACTATTCACCTAGGGTACTATTTATGATAAAAAATAATTTTTTTCCGATCTAAATCATTTTTGATACAATATTATTCTTGAATTTTACTCCATAAAGTAGTATCATGTTGACAATTTAGGCATTATTGAATTATGGATAAATTAAATTATAAATCTTTAAAAAATTTATCCTTTGATTTCTTTTAATTGAATTCTTATATCATTGTCATCATCCTCATGTTTAAATTATGATGAAAGTTATCTGTGGCCCGTAGTGCATAGATGGACTTGGTATGATTATGACCAGGGATTATTCGGTATAATCATGACCGTAATGTTACAAATGATGTGGTAAAAGTCCTCATTGGCCCGTAGTGCATTGATGGACAGTTGTTGGCATGATCATGACCATTGGTAAAAACACGATTATCCTTGGCCCGTAGTGCATGGATAATTTGTAGTCGTGATACTAATATCCTTAGCCGTAGTGCAGGGATGATTCGATGATGTGGATTATTTATTAGGCTGAGTCTTAGCGACAAAATTGATGATAAACTTTTTAAATCATAGAAAATAGTAGATATTATGCTCTACTTGACTCTTTTAATGGATTGCTTGTTCCGCTGTAGTTAAACTTGATATCTATTGTATTTTATCAGTTTAACACTGTCGAAGGCTAACGATAATTTATTCTGCATTATCTTAGTCATAATATTTCTTACTAGGCTAGTTGAGCTCACCCTTTGCTTTCATTGCTCTCTTCAGAAAATGAGAACATAGCCGGGACTAGTCGGGGAATGGAGTGATTGTCCGAGGTGGTGCATTAGTAGTTCTCACTATTCTGTGAAATAGTGTGATAATAATTGTAATGATGACTTATTTGAGTTTGAATACTATCTAGAAGATAATATTTGTATTAAAACTCACAGCTTATGTTTGGTCGTATTCTACACGACACTTAACAGTTGTATAAATTAAGTTTGTATTTGAATGTTGTAATATGTATTTGGCGACTCAGAATGGGTGTTGTATACCTATTTTTGGGGCGTCACATAATATATATAAAGTGAAAGGTATCATTTGTTAGAGGTCATTAGTATAAAAAAAAATATAAATACTCATTCCTTTATATAATATTTGTGTGACGACTAATGATAAATTTAACATTTTTTACTATTTTTTCTCTATTTTTACTTTTCTTAATATGTGTATAAATTATATTCGTTCATCGTTTTGAGGACAGACGGAGTAATATTTTATATTTATATTTATGTTTGCATGAGATTATTTTTTATTTAAAAAATTAATAATAACATGAGATAATGATTAGATATACAAAGATGCGGGTGGTAGCCAAATCGAGTTGTTCGTGAACAAAGTTCTACTCAGCTCATTTAAGCTCATCTCGTCTCAACTTGAGTTCGTTTATAGAGTCGAGTTAGAACAAGAATTTTTGGTTTTTAATTAAAATGCCAAACTAGAAATATACTATATATGTTCAATTCGAGCTTGTCTTGTTCAATCTCAGCTCGTCTGAGCTTGGCTCAAGCTCACTTATTAAAATTATACGAAGTAAACAGTCTGTCGGGAAATATTCGTTTTGTCGGGAAATATTTGTACGAAGACACCAAAATAACTAATTATTGGTGGCCCCCCCATAACGAAATAATTGTCGGATATAAAAAGCGACAGTAATAACCTTTTTCAAAATTGGCAGCAGAATTTTTACCATTAACTGTTGAAATACCGGTAGTAAAAGAACAGTAACACACGGTACTCCACAGTAGTACAAAGTAGTACGCAGTATTCTATGGTAACACACAGTATTACACAAAATATCTGATTATTGAATAATTTTTACGATAGAAGTCACTTAGTATTTCATTCAACAATTTTTACAATAACATCTGCACAATATTTTATATTATTAAATCAATAATGGATACGACACAATAACTCATATTATTTGATATGGTATTATTAAACTAGTTAGCATTATTAACAATGTATAGAACTTTTGTCGAGGAAGAAAGATTATTTAATTGTGCGCCGTTTATACAGAAGGCCCATTCTTTTTTAGGAACGATCGGGTTGTCTATATTGTGAGTCTGTAATATTAATTGTGAATAATTATTGAAGATTAAAAAGTGTTGATTAAGGATAATTGTGACGACCCGAGAAATCGGATGTCCTTGTAATAGGTTTTTTATTGTGAATATCTAATAAAATAAAATTTATTGATATTATTATGTGTTATGTGATTTAGGTCGATTAATGACCTAGTTTATGTGTTGCGTGATTATGTATGAGTGTTGAGAATTTTTGGGAGAAAATAAATTTTTTTCCGAAAAAAGGCTAAATCACTATTCATAAAATGCAAAAAATGTTTTTCTTATTTTTTTTAACTTTTAAAATTACGGCATATCGTTTATTTGGAAAAAAGGAGACGAAATCTTCAATAAAAATATTTTTATCAGAAAAGACGTAAAATCGTTATTCACACTAAAAACACGTTTTTATATTTTTGAATTTTGACATATTGTTTGTTTGAGAAATGGGGATGGAAAGTGAAATCGAAATTTAGAAAACAAAAAGTTAATATTTTGACTAAATGTAAAAGTTAGAGAAACTAACTAAAAAGAGAAAGAGAAGAAGCTAGAAATAAGTTAAGAAATAATCAAGCCAAGTGAAGCCTAAGAATTAAAATGACTTCATGAAATTAAAATAGCTTGGCTAAGGAATTAAAATGACTTGGCTTGGAATTTAAAATAGCTTGACTAAGGTTTAAGATGACTTGGCTAGAGTGAATATAATGTGGCTTGGATTGAGTCAAGGTGTGTGAGCCATGGCTTGGAGATGGAGCCAAGTGAGGCAAGTCTTTGATCCAAAGCCTTGAAAATTACATGTCTCACTTGATAAATAAGATAAGGGCCATGTGTATTGCTTGTATAATTCAACATGAGGTGAAATAAATGTGGGAAAAGGGAAGAGAAAGGGAGATGGCCGAGCATGGGCATGGGCATGGGCAATGGAAGGACCAACATGGTGAGTCACTTACCATAAATGGTAAGTTTTAATTCAACAAGCAAGCTAATTAATGTCTTGTCCCCCAAAACCAATTAAATTAGCCAAATATGCCCTTAAGTCGTTTAACTTTAGTTAGTTTAATTAAAGTTAGGTTAGTTAATTTAAGCTTGGTTAGGTTAAGTGTTGGGTTATTTAATTAATTAACCAACATTTAGCCATTTAATTCATTTCATTTGCATAAGCTAGAGAGAGAAAATGAAAAAAAATCAAGAGAAAATAGAGAGAAAGAGAGAGGATCGGATATAAAAGAGAGAGACGAGCAAACTAGTTTTTGTTCTCCAATCTTTACTAAGATCAAGTAAGAAGAAGAAGAAAGAACAAGAAAGATAAAACAAAAGGTAAATTTAAAACCCTAACTTCCATTTATCTCTTTAAAACTTTATAAAATAGCTTGTTGGTGGTGGTTGTGGTTTATGATGTAGATTATATGACTAAACCATGAAATAATGCAAGAAAATGAAAGAAAATGAACCTATGCGTAAAGGATGGAAAATGAACAAAAGTGGACTGTTAGTGGGCTATTTTGGGACCATTTTGCTATGATGTCGCAAATCTAAAAATTAAGTTCTAGGGTGTCATGGTGTACTCTTATGAGTCATGAAAATCACACAATTGGAACGGAAGCAAAAACTTTTATGATGAATTTTTAAATAAAACTAGTTAAAAAGTTAAAAACTATCTAGTATAACCCCTGACCCTTGAGCAATTTTCTGTTTCAAATGGGTTGCTAGAATTTTTTTTCGTTTTGGGGGTTATTTAATAAGTTAAGTAAGAGTCCGTGGATGAAAGAATGACCTCATTCCTAGTCCGAATGTAGGAGATATGCCCTTCGGAAGGAGACTAGTTAAAAATGTCAAAAACTGGAAAACTATTTCGGGTAGGGACTTTTGTGCCACTGTTTTAACCAGAGAATGAACCTGGAAAAAACATCCACCCGGGGAGATTTGTAGTAGATATAACAAGGAAGAGAATGACGTGAGAACGTACTCATTTTGATAACGGAGGGTCGAGTTATGACGTTGGAAAGTAGGTGCGACGAGCACGTACAACTGCATGTTTTCATCCAGGGAGTTTTGTAGTAAAACAGACGGGTTTTTGCTATCTGGATTATCATTCATGGAGTTTTATGCTAAAACAGACGGGTTTTACCTGTATGAATTGACAGACAGGGATTTTAAAGCTAAAACAGAAAGGTTAAGCTGTTTGCTTTATACCTATAACGAAAAATGAAAAAAAAAATTTGAGCGCATTGATTAAATCATAAAAAACGAACACTAAGAACTAAGAATCTAAGGATAATTTAAGCCATAATTAGCATCAATATATGTCTAATTGGTATATGTATATGAACTTAAATAGTGTTTCGAGTTTAATGAAATGAAAATTATAAAACACGAAATATGGTTAAAGTAAACCATGTGTGACGTTTATAGTTGGCTAATTGGGATGTCTATGTGCACCAAAAGTGTAGGACTTTCAAAGGGCGATTAACGTCAAAGTATAGAAGACGCTTGAGGCAAGTTTTCTAAACTTACTCGAATTTTATTGAGCAAGTTTCTAATTCTTGTTTAATTATTGATATTAAGAAAGTTTCTTAATTTCACTCAGATTGTTGAATTGAATGTTAGTTTCATGTCTTTGTGCAAAGATTTTATATTTCTACAATGTGTTTAGCTATGAATTGTCATGTTATTGAACTGTTGAAGTTGTTATAGTTCTGTTAATGAATGAGTTGAGTTAAGATTAAGTCCATGCTAATTGTTTCAGCTGGGGCACATTTTAAGATGTTACATGGAAATAAATGCAGATTGTATTATGAAAATGATATAGACATTGTTGATGTCAAATTGTATGTTTTTAATAAAGAAAAATGTGAAAGTTGGGAGGACTAGTTATTAAGGATTGTGATATTTAGGAATGATAGGAATTTAAGTTATTCGTGTTTATTCAAATTGCTTCTCAACTATTGTTTCATTGGTGAATTTTTCATATAATACTGAATTGATTCTTGATTTTGTTGTTTATTCAACTGATATAATATGCTGGGCAATTAAATGCTCACCCTTGCAAAACTCTAAAATTTTTGCAGTTAGAGTGGATGAACTTGGATAATTAGGTGGTATTAAGCAGAAGGAATTGTTAAAGCTTAGAGGATTTCATTTTGTGATGTAATATTTTGTTGTAGTTATAATATTTGTACGATGTAATATTTATTAATATTATAATTTGAAGATGTAACCGAACTCAGGTTTGGAGATAAACTGGGTTTCGGGGGCGTTATAATAATTATAATAAGTAATGTGTGTTAGATATTTGTCTAATTTGTGTTATAAATAGAAGATTTAACATTATTCGTTTGTTGTAAGTTTTGCTTATTATTCCATGGACCGACCACTTGCTAATTTGTCAAAATTGTCGGCAAAATTTTCTTTCAATATTTGTTTTATTATTATTATAATAGTAATAAAACATAAAACCTTTTATATAAAACAATTTTTTTTATATTATATATAAAGTTACTTTTTTATTAGAATATATTATATTATATATAAAGTTATTTATTTTATTAGAATATTTTATTGAATAATAATAATCAGACGAAAATTTCCAAAATCGTTTGGCGAAGCATGCACGTTTGTCAAACGTGGTGTGCTAAGCAATTTTCAATAAATAGGTTGCTTAGTTGAGGTATGAAACTCATACCAGAATTACAAAATTCTTCTTCTACAATATTGTACGTATTTCTTTTTAGTATAAGGATACTTTTAGTGTAGCTAATAGTGCAAGATTTCTTCAAGATAATATCCTTTATACCAGTTATATCTAGCCTCCTACTAAGGTAAGAGATATTATTTCTTTCATACTTGTAAAGGGATATCATTTCTTTTATATTTGTAAGGGATATCACTTTCTTTCATACTCCTAAATCTAAAATTACAATGGTAAGTATTACTTCTATAATTCCTGAAATGATTAGAAATTCCTTTGAGATTTGTGCTTCATCCTAATATCATTTCACTTGAACTTTTTATTTACCTGAATCTTCTTATTGAATTTAAATCTTTATCTTTGAAATATGAATCTTGAATATTATTCTTAAATTTGATTCCACATTTTGATCATCATGTTGACAATTTAGACATTATTAGACTCTTAACAAATTAAATGTTAAACCTCGCATGTTTATTCTTTTATCTCATTACTCATACAACTTCTGTTCATTTTTTATATTATTGTTACTTGTACTAGTCATTAAAGAATCAAGTTATGGTGACCATTTATGGCTTGGGTGCAAAGACGATATAATTGTTTGGTGTCTTTAGTCGGTATGGCAAGGACACGTGGTGAAAGTTCTCTTTGACCCGTAGAGCAAAGATGGACAGTTGATTGGCATGATCATGACCATTGATGCTATAATTGAATATATTTGGCCCGTAGTACAAAAATAAACTATTGATTTGCATGATTATGAATATGAACTGAGTATTGGTAAAATTATGGTTTTTGGTGTTACAGGCAAATGAAGGTAGTGAAAGTTCTCTTTGACCTGGGTACAAAGAGGAACTGTTGATTGGTGTTATAAGGATAAGATATTGAAGGTGAATTTTTCAAATAGGAGAACATAGTAGACATTATGTTATACTTGACTCTTCTAATGGATTGTTCCGCAGCAGTTATTGTTGAAAATTTACATTATCATAACTATCTAATTTATTATTATTGAAGACTAAAGATAATTTATTATTTGTTATCTTAGTCATGATATACTTTATTGGGCTATTTGAGCTCACCATTTTTCTTTTTGTTTCATTGTTCTACTTAGGAAATGAGACTGTAGCTGGGACTAGTCGGGGGAATGAAGTGATGGTACGAAACTGTAATCGTATTGAGAATTTAAGATTGGGTGTGAATATTTTCGTACTAGATACTGTGACGCCCCCAAAATAGGTCCACACAACCCATTCTGAGTCGCCAAATATATGGAACAGAATTCAAATACAACTATTAATTATCTTGTAAAATACGACAAAACATAAGTTGTGAGTTTTAATACAAATATTGTTTTGTAAACAATATCCAAACTCAAATAAAGTTATCATTACAATTATTCTCACACTATTTTATAAAATAGTGAGGACTACTATAATAACCATCTTGGACCATTACTCCACTCCCCGACTAGTTCCAGCTACATTCTCGCCTCCTGAGAAGAACAATAGAACCAAAAAGAAAAGGGTGAGCTCAACTAGCCTAGTAAAGAATATTATGACAAAGATAATGTAGAACAAATTATCCTTAGTCCTGAATAGGGAAAAATATGATAGAATACAATAGACAACAAGTTTTAGATCAACAACTGCAGCGGAAACATCAATCCATTAGAAGAGTCAAGTAGAGCATGATGTTTACTATCTTCTATGATTTAAAAGTCCATCATCAATATTTTATCTCTGTAACACCAATCAATAATTATCTCCAATCAACTAATTATCTATGCATTACGGGCTAAAGATAATCGTTTGCATCACCAGTGGTCATGATCATACCAAACACCTGTCCATCTATGTACTATGGACCAAAGAGGACTTTTACCACAAACCTTTATCTATAACATTAAAGGTCATGATTATACCAATACAAAATTTCTGGTCATAATCATACTAATCAACAGTCCATCTTTGCACTACGGGTCAAAGATGACTTTCAGCACAATATAAGCATGAGGATGATGACAATGATATAAAGAACCAATCAAGTAAGATTAAGGATAAATATTAGAGATTTATAATTTAATTTATCCATAGTTCAAGAATGTCCAAATTGTTAACATGATAACTAATTGTGGAGTTAAATTCAAGAATGATATTCATGTATCAAAAATAATTTGAACAGAAAAGAAACTAATTTTTTTGTCGTGAATAGTACCCCGAGTGAATAGTACTCCGTGAATAGTACTCCGAATGAAAATATTAAAATTTCAATAAGAGAGTTCAGACCAATATTCTAATGAAATAATATTAGATGAATCGCAAACCTCAAGGAATTTCTAATCATTTCAGGTATTATAGAAGCAATACTTACCATAGTAAGTTTAGATTTTGGAATATGAAATGAAATAATATATGAAACTACAAATGAATTTTCACCCGTCATGCGGTATTTCGCGTAGACAGATCATTTCCACAACTTAATATAGAATGAATACGAAGGGTTGTTCACCATGCATGCGGTAATCCGCGTAGACATTTTATTCCCATAGATTAATAAAGAATGAATACGAAGGGTTATTCACCAAGCATGCTGTAATCCACGTAGACAGGTTATTTCCACAGATTAATAAGGAATTGAATGACAATCCTTATGAGAATGAAGAAAATAACATCCTTTACGAATACAAAAGAAATAATACCCCTTACCTTAGTAGGAGATCGGATACTGCAATAGTGTAGTAGCAGAATACTCTTATTCTTTCTCTCCTATTCTTTCTCTATAGTTTTTTTCTTGTGAGTCTTAGTGAATTGGTGAGAATAAAAGAAGAAATAAGCTTCTATTTATAGAAGATTTCTAGCTTAGCCCTTGCAATGTGAAGAGGCAAGTGGCTTGACGAGTGGTAATGTGAAAAGGCAAGTGGTTTGACTCCTGATAAAGGCAAGTACTATTGGCGAAAGTGACTCTTAGATGATGACCTATGGGTCCCATAGAATAAACCAAACTTATAACAAACGTCTCATAACAAACCTCTTATTTATATCAAAGATTGAATAAATATTTACCATAATCACTTTATCTTCAATCAACACATTTTTAATCTTTCAACAATTCTTCATCAATAATATTATAACTCACAATATTGACAACTATATCATTCCCAGGAAAGAGAGCTTTCCGATAAAGATTTCTTTTTATCGGCGCACAATTAAATAACCTAACCCCTTTTCTCGACAGAACTTTCTAGACATTGTCAATAATAAAAATAATATTATGAATAACTGTGTCGTCTCAATTATTGATTTAATAATATAAAATATTGTGCAGATGATACTGTGATAATAATTGAATCAATAATATGAGATACTATACAGCAACTACTGTTGTAATTATGGAATGAAACTAAGTGACTTCTTACGTTTGCATCAATAATCAGAGATACTGTGCACTACCGTATGCTACTGTGCAATAACGCGTATTACTGTACTTTTATCACCGAGTATTTCAACAGTTTAACGGTAAAAGTTTTACCGTTATTTTATGAAAAGGTTATTTTTGTCGCTTTCTATATCCGATAGTTATTCTGTTGTGGGGTCCACCAATGATTGCGCCGTCGTACGAATATTTCCTGACAAAAAGAATATTTCTTGACTAAACGAATATTTTATAACAACTTACTTACTTTGCAAAATTTGCACATATCACCCATAACTATAGCATTATATCAAATCAACACCTTATTATTCAAAATAATATTTAGAGAAAATTAAATCTTTATTCATAAAAAGTTGGGGTCTTACAGATACGATACCATATTCGTATTGAAACTCATAGTATGTGTGTTATCATATTTTGCACGACAGTTTAATAGTTTTAAATAAGAAAATTTGTATTTGAATTCTGTAGTATATATTTTGGCGACTCAAAATGAGTTGTGTGGACTTATTTTGGGGGCGTCACAATATAACTATAAACGTAATAAATTTAATTATTATTTAAATTTATTGCAGCTCGACTAAAACTCAACTCCTTTATAAACAAGTCGAATTCGAACAATATATTAAGACTCAATTAAAAGCTCGGATCGACTCTACTATACTCAAGTTCATTTTACTTTTGTTGTGATTGAATAATTTTAGGCAAAGGTGCAAAAAAGCCCAGGTGGTTTTGCCCAAAATCCCACTTAGCCCAAGAAATTTTTATTTTCAATAGTACCCTTAACGTTAGAAATTTCAGGTCAACTATGTCAGTCCCGTTAACAGGCCTGCCACCTAAACTAACGTGGCTGACGAGGCTGGACATATTTTGCTGATGAGACATGAAGAGAGAAGTTTAGCTCCTAATTAAAACAAAATAATTTAATTTCAAACTCATGCAATCATTTTTTAGTGCCTGCCATTTTCTCTCTCTAAACCTCCTCCTCTCCACCGTTGTTGCCGCCAATCTCGCTCAATGCTCCTTGTAGAGACTCAAAATTTTCTGCACACTTGTCACTGACATTGCAGGAGGGCAGATTCGTCTTTCAGAGATAACCCTAAAAGACAGCTCATATCCAGTCCGGATACTATTGGAAGTTCAGTTTCAACCCCGGAACACATATTGGGAGTATCAGTTCCAACCTTGGAGATAACCCCGAGGCATGCAGTTCAAATACCGAAAGTTCCACCGGATAAGGCTGATTCATCCCAGAGATAACCCCAAGATATTCAGTCTCAGTCCCAACACTGGGAATAGCAACGCTAACCTTGGAGATAACCCCAAGGAGTGTAATTGCAGTTCCGGAGATAACCCCGAAAATGCTTGTTTCAAATGTATGCGATCAGATTCAACCTCGGCACTCATACCGAGGCACTCAGCACAAGACCCAGAGATAGCACAGCGAATACAGGCACACCTCAGAGATGACACTGAGGACCTTTAACACTTGCAGCTGTCCAATCTCAGAGATAACCCTGAGTAACATCTGCTTTATCAGCCCAAACTGGAGATAACCACCCGGTGAGGGGCAAAGTCGTCATCTTACCATCTTAACGCCACATTGCACCGTCTCAACATCTCATACATACATTTCTACACAGCAATGTCTCACAAGAACCAAGGAAGTCCAATCCCGAGTGACTATTAAGCAGGGTAACTGATAGAATTTGAAGCTTGAAGACCGGAGGGCATGGTCCCATCTTCTTGACTTCGTACAACCTCCAATCCCATGTAATTACATAACTCTCGACAACGGTGGTCCGAAATAGGTCTTATACACCTCAATCGGATGCCCGGATTAAAGTTCTAAAAGTTCGAGTGGACATCACGTTGCATGCGTGCACGTACTTCGAGACGGTAGGATCCGCGGAGCCCTGGGCACCCCGGGCAGCCGCAGGTACATCTGCGGCTAGCCACAGGTACACTTGCAGCTCTCCCCAAATAGAGGGCTTGGGGTCGCCATTTTGGAAGAGAAAAAGGTGTGGAAGCCCTGTCCAATTTACTCTGTACACACCCTAAATTGAGTGCTTTCTCATTTTGAACACTTGTAAGCTCATATATAGCTACTTTTTACCGGCGGGAGCCGAGTGTTCATCCACTTAAAGTTATAGAAGTCTTCTTTGACAGCCCATTGTAAGCTTTCTTATACACTTTAAATCGTTTCTTTTCATCTTAGCACACAACATTCTTCACGTTGATAGTCGTGTTGTGTGTGTATACCCAGACTTCGATCCGTGGTTTCATTTCAGTTTGTATATATATATATATATATACTTATATATATATATATATATATATACTTATATATATATATATTTTATATATGGACTAACATTATCGAGTTATGCCTCAATTAAACGCTCCAAACATAAGTCTAGGCTCAATCGAGGCATAACTCAATAATGTTAGTCCATATATAAAATATATATATATATATATATATATATATATATATATATACATTTTGTCCCGCCTAGAGTTTACTTCATGGCGGTTGACCATTTTTACTGCTTTCTGTACATTTCGTCCCGCCTGGAGTTTCCTCCGTGGCGGTTGATCACTTTTATAACTTTATTTACATTTCTGATCCCCCATGGAGGTGCTTCATGGTGGTTGATCATGTCAATATATATATATATATATATATATATATATATATATATATATATATATATATATATATATATTCGATCCCCCATGGAGGTTCTTCGTGGTGGTTGATCATGTCTGTATATATATATATATATATATATATATATATATTTACAACTTTTATATATATAATTGCTTACAGCTTTCATATAAACTACGGTATCATGTGAGCCTAGGAATCATGTGTTCACAGATTCAGTCTACTGAATCTAGATTCGGTTCCCGTGATGAACATTTTCAGCTGTAAGCAGCTTGTAAATTTATTCACGGTGTTTGGATTTTCTCAGATGGTTTTCATGCCCACGAGGAGTTCGGCACTGCTTTGTACATTATTTTTTTGAAGATGCTTCGCATCTCGAAAATAAAAGCAATCAAGCCGAACATTTAATAAAATGGAAGTGTAAAAGGTCTCAATTACTATTGAGCATCAGGGTTTGAAAAAACCTCTTTTACAAAATTTCACTGCTATATCTTATTTAAAACTGAATTTTTACACAAATTCAAACCCTGTGTATATAGGTGCGAACGAGGCCTCGAACTATTTCCAAATAACATCACATTGACCCACACACACACATTCATATAATAGTTTCTTGAAAAGTGGCGGTCACCGTGGCAACACGAATGTCAGGGGGTGCCTAACACCTTCCCTTCGCATAAGCAAGTCCACGGACCCTAATGAATCTCGGTTTCACAGACCCGTTTAGCAGTGTCACCTCACTGGGTCAATGTGCAAACCTTTTCTCGGTTGTGTTGGTACAACCAGTTAAAAAACCAACTGGTGACTCTTATAGTCAAATCGTCGACATATAAATGTCGGACCTTTTCACAACTTGTTTTTTTAAACAAATCTCACCTAACTTGAGAACACAAAAGAACAAGAATAGAAAAGGGACAAATAAAAATCCCGACGTCGACAAGTGTCGACTCTGCTGGGGACAACAGTAAGAGGACTTAAGCCGCTTTTATAATCTTTTCAAAATTGTTATATGCTTGTGTGTGGATGTTGCATTTACATTTATGATGAATGTGTATGAATGCATATATTTACTGCACTTTATGCTTTACACTATATTTGCTTGTGATATTAGTGCTTCGCACATGTCATCATTTTCATAAACGGTGAGACACGTTGTATGTGAATGTATGTTATGTGGTTCCTCCTCCAGGAGGCTATCCTGTCGGTGTTTGATTACTGGACTCGTAGGAAGACTAATTCCAATGAGGCTCAGGAAAGGCATCACCCAAATTCGCTCCAATTGATAGACCGGATTAACTTTCCGTTGAGTAAATTGCGATGATTTGGGAACCTTCATGCCAAAAAGCCGCGAGAGTAACCTAAGATAGGTCAACCTATGATAAACCAAACGCGAAGGAAAGTCTCTTCATGCTTTCTTATTTTAAATTACTTGTAAAGTCAATTACTTGTAATTTCATTCCATATTCATCTCCATGTAACGAGAAATATGAAGAAAAATGTGCATATTTAAATTAACATGCTATCCTGTATTACAAACAGCTAACATCCGTTTTGTAGGATAACGACCCTAAAACGGATACATCACATAACATGTAAATATTTATACATTCCCTAAGACTAAACTATGCAAGTCTTTCGTAGGGAAGCAATCGAACCTAATGCCCGGTCAAAGTCCAAAAAGGCCATGAGCCTACAGTCAATTATGTCGTCATCAGACCAGACTTACCTTAATACAGTTTCTCGCAAAGAATTTGACGGATTAAGTAAACAAATCACATATTTGGCTGTTCTGCTTAAAGAACTACACCAGTCTACTCAGGGTACAAGGATACCCGTACATGCTGAATCCTCTACACGAGGAGGAGCCCAAGGTCCTGATAAAGCCATTACAGTACCTGAGCTCCAGTTAGATACAACCAACAAAATTCATGATACCACCCATCTCAAAGGAGATCTAGACACCAGTGACATCAGGAAAAAGGTCCTTTAAATGGAAGAAACCCTTCGTTCTAGCAAAGGAATTGGAGCACATGGGAGTGTCTCATATGCTAACCTTTGTATATTCCCTGGTGTTCATTATCCAAAGAAGTTCAAAACTCCTGACTTGAAAAAGTATGACGAGTTAGGAGATCCTTACACACATTTGAAGGTGTTCATTGGAGAACTTGGATCTTATGTAGAGGATGAGAAGCTCAGAATGTAGCTGTTCCAAAAGAGTCTGATTGGAGAAGCCCGTTCGTGGTATACCAGATTAGACAATTCAAAGATCCATAGTTGGAAAGAACTAGCTCATGCCTTCCACACACAATATAGCTTCCAGTCTCAGATGGCTTCTGACCGGTACCAGATTACCAAGGTCAAGAAACAGTCCAATGAGTCTTTTAGAGAGTATGCTCAAAGGTGGAGGCGCCTTGCTGCTCAAGTTATTCCTTCTATGACAGAGTTAGAAATGGTCATAACCTTCATATACATACAAGAAGCTCCTTTCTATGAGAGAGTTTTAGCTGGCATTGGTAAACCATTTTCTGAAATGATCAAACATGGAGAGATGGCTGAAATGGAGTTAAAGTCAGGAAAGATTCAAGGCCTAGCCGCTCTTAAAGCTGTTGTTGAACACATCTGTAAGACCCCAACTTTTATAAACAAAGATGAATTTTCTATAAATATCATTTTTGAATAATATGGAGTTAATTTGATATAATGTTATAGTTGTGGGTAATATTTATAAATTTTGCAAAGTACGCAAGTTGTTATATAATATTCGATTGGTCGGGGAACATTCGTTTTAACAGGGAATATTCGTATAACGACACAATCATTGGTGGACCCCACAAAGGAATTATTGTCGGATTGAGAAAACGACAAAATTATCTTTTTATAAAAATAACGGCTGAGGTGTTACCATTAAAACCGTTAAAACTGTTGAACTACCCGGTAGTAAAAGTACAGTAATACGCGTGGTTGCATAGTAGCACACGGTATTGATTATTGATGCTTACGTGAGAAGTCACTCAGCTATACTCAATTATTGTTACAGTAATTGCTGCATCATATCTCTTAAATTATTATCATAGTATCATCTGTATAATATGTTATATTATTAAATCAATAATTGAGACGTTGTGGTAAGTTTGGTTATTTTTATGGGGGGCCATATGTCATCATCTAAGAGTCTCTTCGTCAATAGTAATTACCGTCGTCAATAGTAATTACCGTCGTCAATAGTATTTATCTTGGTCAATAGTATTTACCTTTGTCAATAGTAATTACCTTCGTCAATAGTATTTACCTTGGTCAATAGTATTTACCTTGGTCAATAGTAATTACCTTCGTCAATAGTATTTACCTTGGTCAATAGTAATTACTTTTGTCAATAGTAGTTATCCCTTCAATATTACCAAGAGTCATTTGACTCTTCGTTAAGACCAAGAGTCATTTGACCCTTCGTTAAGACCAAGAGCCACCCTCAGTTTTTCTATAAATAGAGGCCTAGGGCTTCATTATTTTTCACGAATTCATTCAAGCTATAGAGAGAGAAAGTATAGAGAGAATAAGAGAGAGAGAATAAAAGTATTCTGCTACTTCACTTTTCCAATATCCAGTTCTTTTAAGGTAGGGAATATTATTTCTTTTATATTCATGAAGAGAACTTCTGTTATTCCATTCTTTATTATTCTGTTGGAATAACCAGTATACGCGGTCTACCCTATACTTGGTGATATTCTTTTATTATTCTGTTGGAATATCCTGTCTGTGTATTTTACACCGGACCTGGTTCCGTCTTTATTATTATTCTGTCAGAATATCCTGTCTGTGTGTTTTACACCGGACCTGGTTCCATTATTTATTATACTGTTCTTTATTATTCTGTCGGAATATCCTGTCTGTGCGTTTACACCGGACCTGGTTCCATTATTTATTATTCTGTCGGAATATCCTGTCTGTGCGTTTACGCCGGACCTGGTTCCATTATTATTATTCTGTTAAGAATAACCTGTTTGTGCGGTCTATCGCATGCATGGTGATTTCTTTTGTTATTCCATTCTTTATTATACTCAGTTGATTAAAACTTTGACTTCTATACCCCATGAAATTAGTGGAATATCCTTGACATTTGCGCTTCATCTAGTATCTATTCATGAAAATATTCTCCTGATCAGTCTTGAAGTTTACTCCACAAAGCAGTATCATGTTGACAATTTGGACGTTATTAATTCCTGGATAAATTAATTCTTGAACTTGTTTTATTGAATTCTTATATCATTGTCATCATCCTCATGTTTATATTCTGTTGAAAGTCATCTGTGGCCTGTAGTGCATAGATGGACTTGGTATGATTATGACTAGGGATTATTTGGTATAATCATGACCGTAATGTTACAAATGATGTGGTAAAAGTCCTCATTAGCCCGTAGTGCATTGATGGACAATTGTTGGCATGATCATGACCATTAATGAATACACGAATATCCTTGGCCGTAGTGCAGGGGTGATTCGATGATGTGGATTATTTTATTAAGCCGAGTCTCAGCGATAGCAGTGTTGAAAAACCTTTTAAATTATAAAAGATAGTAGAGTTTATTTTCTACTTGACTCTTTTAATGGATTGCTTGTTCCGCTGCAATTAAACTTGATGTCTATTATATTTTATCAGTTTAACATTGTTGAAGGCTAATGATAATTTATTCTGCATTATCTTAGTCATAATATTTCTTACTGGGCTAGTTGAGCTCACCCTTTCTTTCACTGTTCTCTTCAGGAAATGAGAACGTAGCTGGGGCAAGTCGGGGAACGGAGTGATGGTTCGAATGATAGTATTAGTTAGTAGTCCTCACTATTCTATGTAATAGTGTGTTAATAAATGTAATGAGGACTCCTTTTGAGTATGAATACTCTCTAGAAGATAATATTTGTATTCAAACTCACAGTTTATGTTTTGTCGTATTGTACACGACAGTTGTATTACTAAGTTGTATTTGTATTCTGTACTTTGTATCTGACGACCCAAGATGGGTGATGTATACATAATTTTGGGGGCGTCACAGTTGGTATCAGAGCTTAGGGATATGATCACTGGCTAAGATGTGAGAATAGTACTAGGAGGGGAGATACGGGGAATTTCTTCACTAGTATGACCTACCTAAGTTTATTTGCATGGTATTTAATTGGTCGGTCATAATATAATTATACTATATGACATATCAATTAACTTTTATTTTGTGGCAGTATCTGAAAATGGCATCTGAGAATGTTTAGAATAGCAATGGAGCACAGGCGACTGTTGATTCACCACATATCAATAATCAGGATAATGTGCATCAGGAAGGTGACAATCCTCATGCAAACAACAACACTGACCAGATGATGAATGATGGAATGTTCAGAAACTTTATGCAGTTTATGCAACAGCAGGCGAGAGCGGCTCCTGTCCAAAATATAGGTGGAAACACTGAAAACTCTCGGACGGTCACCGCTAAACAGTTCAAGGAGCTGGGACCACCAGAGTTTAAGGGAGAGCCAAAACCACTTATAGCGGAAACATGGATAGAGCAGATTACCAAGATATTTGATGTCTTGGGATGCTCCGAGGAGCAAAAGGTTCCCTTTGCCGTCTTTATGTTGCGAGGAGAGGCAGATTACTGGTGGGAATCGATTAAGCGTACTCAACCTGCCGCACTGAAGATGTCTTGGGAGAAGTTCAAAGAGCTGTTCAATGACAAATACTTTTCCGAAAGTGTTCGTCACATGAAGGAGGTGGAGTTCATCAAATTGGAGCAGAATAATATGACCGTGTCGCAGTATGAGGCTAAATTTGCTAAGTTATCCCGGTTTGCGTCCCACTTGGTGGATAATGAAGAGCGAATGACGTGACTGTTTTTGCGAGGTTTGAAACCTGAGATACGTCAACATCTTATTTCTCATAAACTGTGTTTGTATTCAGATGTTGTGAATAGGGCTCAGTTAGTGGAGCGCGATAATGAGTCAACGCAACCAAAAGAGAGCAGTCGACAAAATGATAATACCAGTGAGAGCAGTCATCGAAGCGGTGACAACAAGCGCGGAGGGAATCAACAGGCCAGAAATGGTAACCACTTCGGTGGTAATCAAGGCCAAAATAATAAGAATGGTCATTTCAAGAAGAGGAGATTCAACAATGATGGAAAGACGTCAGCACCAGCACCCGTTGTTAAGGAAGGAGAACGACCACCTATCATATGTTTTAAATGCGGAGGGGAGGGGCACATCAGTCCAAACTGCGCGATGCCGTCTAAAGCATGTTATAATTGTGGAAGAGAAGGTCATTTAGCTCGATTTTGTCGTTTACCAAAAATAAGTTCAACCAAGATGGAGACACCAAAGGCCGTCCCAGAAAAGTCAAAACCGGTAGTGCAAGGGAGAGCGTTTGTTGTGACCTCCCAGAAAGCAAGGAACCTGAATGAGGTCATCACGGGTAAGCTTATCATAAACTCTAACGAAGTCTATACTTTATTTGATACCGGTTCTACCCATTCTTTTATTTCTCCTACTTGCGCTCATCGATTAAATTTGATTCCAGAGAAATTAGACTTTGACTTATCTGTTGAAACTCCATTGGGAGAAACCTTCATTACATCCACGATTTATAAGTCTTGTTTGGTTCAAGTTGGTACCCACACATTACCTGTCGATCTTATTTCATTAAAAATACTTGCATTTGACGTGATTCTAGGGATTGATTGGTTAACTACTCATCATGCAAAAATTGATTATTTTCGTAAGGTTGTTAGCTTTTATATTCCTAATCGACCTATTATGCGAATTCAAGCAACCAAACCATTAAAATCAATCGCTGTCATCTCAAGCTATAAAGCTATTCGTTTATTAAAAAACGGATGTCAAGCTTTCTTAGCTCATGTCACGGATCTAAACAAAAATACGTCAGTTTTGAATGATATTTCTATTGTTAATAAATTTCCTGACGTATTCCCTGAAGAACTTCCTGGCCTACCCCCAGAGCGTGAAATTGAATTTTGTATCGACCTTGAACCCGGTACAAAACCCATTTCCAAAGCCCCATATCGAATGGCTCCTATTGAACTTCAGGAGTTAAAGATCTAACTGCAGGAATTGTTAGACATTGGCTTTATTCGTCCTAGTACTTCTCCTTGGGGTGCTCCTGTTCTATTCGTGAAGAAGAAAGATGGAAGTATGCGACTTTGTATTGATTATCGGGAGTTGAATCATGTCACCATCAAAAATAGGTACCCATTGCCACGTATTGATGACCTGTTTGACCAGTTGCAAGGAGTATAATTCTTTTCAAAGATCGATCTTCGTTCTGGATATCATCAACTGAAGGTTAGAACTGAGGATATTCCAAAGACGGATTTTAGAACTCGATACGGGCATTATGAATTCCTAGTCATATCCTTTGGATTGACTAATGCTCCTGCTGCCTTCATGGATATGATGAACCGGGTATTCAAGGAATATTTGGATCACTTTGTGGTCGTCTTTATTGATGACATCCTTATTTATTCCAAAAGTCGTGAAGATCATGAGCAACACTTGAGGCTGGTACTCCAAAAGCTTCGTGAATACAAGCTTTATGCCAAGTTGAAGAAATGCGAGTTCTGGCTGGAGGAGATAGCATTTCTTGGGCACGTAGTATCAAGTCGTGGAATATCGGTTGACCCGACAAAGATTGAAGCTATTCAAAGCTGGGAGCAACCTAAATCAGTGACCGAAGTACGTAGCTTTCTTGGTTTAGCTGGTTATTATCGGAGATTCGTGGAAGGATTTTCTCGAATCGCTACTCCATTAACTCAGCTGACTCGGAAAGATACAAAGTTCGGTTGGAACAAAGAATGTGAGAAGAGTTTTCAAGAACTCAAGAGGAGACTCATTTCAGCACCTGTTCTAACAATACCATCTGGCTCGGAGGGATTTGTCATCTACAGTGATGCTTCGAGCAAAGGGTTGGGATGAGTTCTCATGCAACATGGAAAAGTCATAGCCTATGCATCAAGACAACTCAAGGAATATGAGAGGAATTATCCTACTCATGATCTAGAGTTGGCAGCTGTTGTCTTTGCACTTAAAATTTGGAGGCATTACTTGTATGGGGAGAAGGTGGAGATCTTTACGGATCATAAAAGCCTTAAATATTTTTTCACTCAAAAGGAACTCAACATACGACAACGACGTTGACTTGAACTATTGAAAGATTATGATCATACCATTCAATACCATCCTGGAAAAGCGAACGTGGTAGCTGACGCATTGAGTAGAAGATCATATGCAAGTACGAGTGCGATATTATCAACACAAAGGCCCATTTTGTGTGACTTGCAAAGGATGGAGATAGAGTTAAAGACTCCAGGGACCCATGTGATGATGGCGAATATACTAGTAGAACCGACTTTAATCGATAAAGTTAAAGCTGCTCAAGCTACAGACCTGGAGCTGATGCGTATGAGGAAGAAAGTGCAAGAAGGTGCTATGCCGGAAGCAAGAATCGATGAAGAAGGAACACTTCGAGTCAACTCCAGACTTTGTGTTCCTAACAACCCTGATTTAAAGTATGAAATCATGATGGAGGCGCACAACACACCGTTTGCAATCCATCCTGGAAGTACCAAAATGTATCATGATCTTCGTCATACATTTTGGTGGAGCAATATGAAGAGAGAGATAATGTTGTTTATCTCAAGGTGTCTAACTTGTCAACGAGTCAAAGCGGAGAATCAAGTACCAAAAGGTCCATTGCAACCACTTGAAATTCCAGAATGAAAGTGGGAGCACATTACCATGGATTTCGTTACCGATCTTCCTAGGGTTTCTCAAGGTATTAATGCGATTTGGGTCATTGTTGATAGATTGACCAAGTCTGCTCATTTCTTACCGATACGAGAAACTTATATACTTGAACGTCTTGCTCGTATGTACATAAACGAGATTGTAAGACTGCATGGTATGCCAGTATCCATAGTTTTTGATCGAGACCCAAGATTCACTTCACGATTTTGGGTTAGTTTACAAAAAGCTATGGGCACGGAGTTACGATTTAGTTCAGCATATCATCCTCAGACGGACGGACAATCAGAGAGGACTATTCAAACTCTTGAAGATCTATTAAGACTCTATGTCTTTGACTTCAAGGGAAGTTGGGACAAGTTCTTACCATTGGTGGAGTTTTCCTACAACAACAGTTATCAAGCAAGTATTGGCATGGCTCCATTCGAAGCATTGTATGGAAGAAAATGTCGTTCTCCAGTATGCTGGGATGAGGTGGGTGAAGCAACGTTGTTGGGACCAGAGTTGGTACGTATGACTACAGAAAAGATTCAAACGATCCGACAACGTATAAAAACCTCACAAGATCGACAAAAGAGTTATGCTGATCTTCATCGAAAGGACGTGGAATTTGATGTAGGAGATCATGTATTCTTACGTGTTGCTCCATGGAAAGGAGTTACGAGATTTGGAAAGAGAGGAAAGCTCAATCCTCGATTCATCGGTCCATTTTTAATCCCCGATCGAGTAGGAACTGTGGCTTATAGACTCGCTTTACCGCCAAGTATGTCTCGTGTTCATAACGTTTTTCACATATCCATGTTACAAAAATATGTGGAAGACCCGAACCACATTATTGAGTTAGAACCAGATGAAATAGCGGAGGATTTGACGTATGAAGAAGTTCCTGTTCAAATCTTGGATAAGAAGGAACATATTCTACGCTCCAAGGTTATACCTCAAGTCAAAGTTTTGTGGAGAAACCACGATGTTGAGGAAATGACTTGGGAGTTAGAATCTGAAATGAAATCAAGGTATCCTTACCTCTTCGACATACCAGGTACGTACCCTAATTTCGAGGGCAAAATCTCATAAGAAGGGGAGGTTGTAAGACCCCAACTTTTATAAATAAAGATGAATTTTCTATAAATATCATTTTTGAATATTATGGAGTTAATTTGATATAATGTTATAGTTGTGGGTAATATTTATAAATTTTGCAAAGTACGCAAGTTGTTAAATAATATTCGATTGGTCGGGAAATATTCGTTTTAACAGGGAATATTCGTACAACGGCACAATATTTGGTGGACCCCACAACGGAATTATTGTCGAATTGAGAAAACGACAAAATTATCCTTTTATAAAAATAACGGCTGAGGTGTTACCGTTAAAACCGTTAAAACTGTTGAACTAGCCGGTAGTAAAAGTACAGTAATACGCGTGGTTGCATAGTAGCACACGGTATTGATTATTGATGCTTACGTGAGAAGTCACTCAGCTATACTCAATTATTGTTACAGTAATTGCTGCATCATATCTCTTAAATTATTGTCATAGTACCATCTGTATAATATGTTATATTATTAAATCAATAATTGAGACGTTGTGGTAAGTTTGGTTATTTTTATGGGGGGCCATATGTCATCATCTAAGAGTCTCTTCGTCAATAGTAATTACCGTCGTCAATAGTAATTACCGTCGTCAATAGTATTTACCTTGGTTAATAGTATTTACCTTGGTCAATAGTAATAACCTTCGTCAATAGTATTTACCTTGGTCAATAGTAATTACCTTCGTCAATAGTAATTACCTTCGTCAATAGTATTTACCTTGGTCAATAGTATTTACCTTGGTCAATAGTAATTACCTTCGTCAATAGTATTTACCTTGGTCAATAGTATTTACCTTGGTCAATAGTAATTACCTTCGTCAATAGTATTTACCTTGGTCAATAGTAATTACTTTTGTCAATAGTAGTTATCCCTTCAATATTACCAAGAGTCATTTGACCCTTCGTTAAGACCAAGAGTCATTTGACCCTTCGTTAAGACCAAGAGCCACCCTCAGTTTTTCTATAAATAGAGGCCTAGGGCTTCATTATTTTTCACGAATTCATTCAAGCTATAGAGAGAGAAAGTATAGAGAGAATAAGAGAGAGAGAATAAAAGTATTCTGCTACTTCACTTTTCCAATATCCAGTTCTTTTAAGGTAGGGAATATTATTTCTTTTATATTCATGAAGAGAACTTCTGTTATTCCATTCTTTATTATTCTGTTGGAATAACCAGTATACGCGGTCTACCCTATACTTGGTGATATTCTTTTATTATTCTGTTGGAATATCCTGTCTGTGTATTTTACACCGGACCTGGTTCCGTCTTTATTATTATTCTGTCAGAATATCCTGTCTGTGTGTTTTACACCGGACCTGGTTCCATTATTTATTATACTGTTCTTTATTATTCTGTCGGAATATCCTGTCTGTGCGTTTACGCCGGACCTGGTTCCATTATTTATTATTCTGTCGGAATATCCTGTCTGTGCGTTTACGCCGGACCTGGTTCTATTATTATTATTCTGTTAAGAATAACCTGTTTGTGCGGTCTATCGCATGCATGGTGATTTCTTTTGTTATTCCATTCTTTATTATACTCAGTTGATTAAAACTTTGACTTCTATACCCCATGAAATTAGTGGAATATCCTTGACATTTGCGCTTCATCTAGTATCTATTCATGAAAATATTCTCCTGATCAGTCTTGAAGTTTACTCCACAAAGCAGTATCATGTTGACAATTTGGACGTTATTAATTCTTGGATAAATTAATTCTTGAACTTGTTTTATTGAATTCTTATATCATTGTCATCATCCTCATGTTTATATTCTGTTGAAAGTCATCTGTGGCCTGTAGTGCATAGATGGACTTGGTATGATTATGACTAGGGATTATTCGGTATAATCATGACCGTAATGTTACAAATAATGTGGTAAAAGTCCTCATTGGCCCGTAGTGCATTGATGGACAGTTGTTGGCATGATCATGACCATTAATGAATACACGAATATCCTTGGCCGTAGTGCAGGGGTGATTCGATGATGTGGATTATTTTATTAAACTGAGTCTCAGCGATAGCAGTGTTGAAAAACCTTTTAAATCATAAAAGATAGTAGAGTTTATTTTCTACTTGACTCTTTTAATGGATTGCTTGTTCCGCTGCAGTTAAACTTGATGTCTATTATATTTTATCAGTTTAACATTGTTGAAGGCTAATGATAATTTATTCTGCATTATCTTAGTCATAATATTTCTTACTGGGCTAGTTGAGCTCACCCTTTCTTTCACTGTTCTCTTCAGGAAATGAGAAAGTAGCTGGGGCAAGTCGGGGAACGGAGTGATGGTTCGAATGATAGTATTAGTTAGTAGTCCTCACTATTCTATGTAATAGTGTGTTAATAAATGTAATGATGACTCTTTTTTAGTATGAATACTCTCTAGAAGATAATATTTGTATTCAAACTCACAGTTTATGTTTTGTCGTATTGTACACGACAGTTGTATTAGTAAGTTGTATTTGTATTCTGTACTTTGTATCTGACGACCCAAGATGGGTGATGTATACCTAATTTTGGGGGCGTCACAACATCCAGTCTGGAACTTATGGAAACAACCCACGGAGGGTCCATAAAAAGAAAGAGGAGGATGTTTCCTTGATATTACAAGGTCAAAAGGGCAATCAGGATATGCCTATTCAGAGGAGAAATTACACTCCATTTCAAGCACAGTCTTCAAACCCGCCATTGCCTAAAGGTGGGGAAGTCAGACGCCCTCGAGTGTCCACACCCTTAGGGGACTATCTCGAGAATATCCTTACTCTTCTGACTACTCAGAAGAAAATCACGCATCTTCTTCCACCAGCCAACCCAAATGGGAAGGGTTTCAATGCTGCTCGGAAATGTGTTTATCATGCCAGGGCACCTGGACATGATACTCAAGATTGTTGGGCCTTGAAACACAAGATCCAAGATTTGATAGACAACGGTGAGATCGTGGTCACCAAACCAAATCAACCTCACGTACAAGACAACCCTCTTCCTCAACACAAAGAGGAAGAGGTCAACATGATTAATTAGAGTAGTGGACAGAGTTCCAATTTTAACTGTGAATCATCCTAGACCATAAAAGACGATGTAGAAAAATGGGATTATACAAAGTTCCAATTTATGATGGAACGAAAGATGAAAGATCTGTGTAAGCAGATTGAGCAATTGACAAAACTGGTGACCTCAGCATCAAGTCACACGCCAATTAGTCAGCCAGGAGCATGCTAGTCTCTTTCCCTTGGTTATGAATACTCCCTCGTCACCTTCAAAATATGAAACATTGGAGGACAAAGTGACGAAGAGAGTAACTGCCAAAGCCCGTCGTGACTTTGCCAATAGAAAGGAATTTACATACCTGGGCCAACCTATGGAGAAGATACTTCAAATGCTAATCAATGAAGGAAGGATCACTTCCCTTCTACCTCTAATTAATCACCGTTCAGGACGGTTTAATTCTGATGGAGTATGTCAGTATCACTCCCATTCTCGCGGTCACATCACAGAAGAATGTTGGACACTCCGCCACCTTATTCAGAATCTAATTGATAGCGGTGTCCTGCAACTGTCAGACAACGATACTGTGCTATTTGAGAGTGAAAATACTTGTCCTACTAAATGGAAGGGACTAGTAGCAGTTATATTTGCTAAGGCTGATGGGACTGTCAAACCATTCACAATACAAGCAATTCAACTCAAAGGAATTGACAATCCTTTGAAAGTGGCTGCACCAGAGCCAATTAACTTACCATTCAGACCACAATATCCTGTTATCAGCTTAGAAAAAGTCCCCTGGAATTATGGAGAAGCTGAAGGATCCACCTCTCATACAACTGCTGCAGTGTAGAAGGAAAATCCATTGTGTCTGCCCCAACGGGTGATAAAGCCTGCTATCAAATCAAAGGGGAAAATTTCCATGGAGAAGATTGAAAAATTCCTCTGTACTATGGATCATAATGAAGCCAAGGTGGTTTTAAGCTTAAGTGAAGCTCCACATTAAATTTAAATACTGGACTTGGTTTTAACTTCCGAGGATCACAAGAAGATTCTACTAAAGGTTTTGGAAGAAGCATACTTGCCGAAATCAGTGGATGTGGAAAAATTTTTAACATCTTGTTGATCATATTTTCAACAACATTGTGATATCTTTCACTGATGATGACATACCGCCCGAAGGGACCGGTCATTGCAAGCCGTTACATATTATGGTTTTATACTCCGGATACATGCTAACTGGAGTCTTGATAGATGGAGGTTCGTCTTTGAATATCTGTCCTTATGCTATGTTGGTGAAGATGAATGTCAATCTTAAATGGATCCGAAGTAGCCATACGATTATCAAAGCTTTTGATATATCCCGCCGAAATTCAGTCGGAGAGATTGAGCTACCAATTGAGATTGGTCCCCATACATTCTGTGTATCTTTTCACGTTCTCAAAATAGATACAGAATACAACCTGCTTCTGGGGAGACCGTGGATTCACATGGCCGGGGCAGTCCCTTCCACTCTTCATCAGCCTAGTCACAGTCAATGCTGAACCGGAATGTCTTCAACATGGTAACATACCACTCATCAATGTCAATTCAGATGTTGAGCCGGTCAGTTTTCATGCCTTGGAAGTGAGCAACACTCAATACCATTCCATTGGGATGCCATTTCCCGTACCCAAGATTTTTGTCGAAGTGATGGCAGCTACTCAAGAAATGATGTCATTGGGACACCAGCCGGGACAAGGGCTGGGTAAAAGTCATCAGGGTATTAAGCACCCTATTCAAGTGTCCAGTCAAATTAGGATAGTCGGACTAGGCTATTCTACCAGTTCCAGTTACAGGAATCCGCATAAGCATAGGCAGATTCCTTCAGTTGCAACCACACGACTATTATCTAGAGTCCGCACAACCTCCGGTAAAGGTGACAGCCAATGTAGTGGCTATGTTATTTCCCAAACCGATACTGGTAAAGAAGAAGGAAGTCTTTGTTCTAGATCCCAAGGTGGAAGAAGAGGAACGAAGAATTAAACAAGACATCATCAGAATGATGTTAGGAATACACATCATTGTCCATGATGAGCATACAAACAGATACACCCCAGACGATGATTTTCCAGAAGTAATGGTCATCATTCAGGATAAGGATGATGATGATAGTCCCTCCATCACTGCAATCCCCCCAGAATTTATCCTTGCCAATTGGAGCAGCACTCCTTTTATTGGTCGACAAGGGTAAAACGGGCAGGACCTCTTTCTGCCCTATAGATATCACAACTGCTTACTTTCCTGTACAGTATTAGCAGTTGTTTTGTCAGTACATGCTAACACTTTGTATGATTAAACAATTTCATATATATTAAGTGAAAGCATATTTTGTTTCAGGACTCTGAACTTAGATGTGCTTGTACTTGCTGATAAGATGCCTATTCTTCACAAAGATTATAACTTTGATGAAAAGTTGGACTCAAACTTGATGGAAATACAAGAGGACATTGAGGTGCCACAGAAGATCAAAGAATGGGTCGAAGATAAACCTAAACCCAACCTTGATCAAACCACCTCCTTCAATCTCAGAACCTTAGAAAGCCCTAAGTTAATCCAGATTGGTTCAGACCTTACTCCAAACCAGAGGAATGACATGGTTACACTACTAGCCCAATTCCAGGATGTGTTTACGTGGTCTCATGAAGACATGGTGGGTTTGTCCACTGACATTGTCCTTCATCACCTTCCCATTAAAGAGGGATTCAAGCCAGTCAAGTAGAAGATCAGAGAATTGAAACCTGAGTGGAGTTTAAAGGTGAAAGAAGAAATCGTGAAATAATTTCAAGCTGGTATTATCATGGTGTCCACATATCCTAAATGTATATCCAACGTCGTTCTCGTTCCTAAGCTTGGAGGAAAGGGTACCACCAGATCATGGTTACTGAGGAAGATCATGAGAAAACTGCATTCATCACGCCTTGGGAAACCTTTTGCTACAGACGGTTGTCTTTCGGCCTCATCAATGCCGGAGCCACCCATCAGCGAGCTATAATGGCTCTTTTCCATGACTTAATGCACAAAGAAATAGAGATCTATGTGGATGACATTATTGTCAAGTCCCGAAGGGAGCAAGACCATTTAGACCATCTCAGAAATCTCTTCAACAAGTTGCGTAAGTATAACTTGAAGTTGAATCTAGCCAAGTGCGCCTTTGGCGTTAAATCAGGCAAGTTGCTAGGATTAATAGTCATCCACAAAGGGATTGAGCTGGATCCCACAAAAATCCAGGCCAATATGGAAATGCCCATTCCTCAGACAGAGAAGGAAATACGGGAATTTTTGAGAAGAGTCAACTTCATTAGTAGGTTCATTTCTCAACTCACAGCAACCTATGAGCCTATCTTCAAGTTGTTAAGGAAGAACTCCTCCATGAAATGGAATGATGAGTGACAGAAGGCCTTCCTTACAATCAAAGAATAGCTAGTCAAAGCTCCTATCTCGGTACCGCCCAGGGATGATGTTTCCCTGTTCATGTACCTGTCCATAAGTGACAATGCCGTGGGCTGCATGCTGGGTCAGAAAGACGATAGAGGCCGAGAATGAGCTATCTATTACCTCAACAAAAGATTCAGCAGTAGTGAACACAAGTACACTCTGATTGAGAAGACTTGTTGTGCTTTAGCGTCGGCTGCCATGAGGTTACAACATTACCTCCATGGGCACACAACCCATCTCATATCCCGCATGGATCTTTTCAAGTATGTGTTCAGCAAGCCCATGCTAAACTGCTGACTGCCCAGATGACAGTTGGCAGTTGATCTTACAATAATTTGACATTATTTACGTGATACAGAAGTCCATTAAAGGTCAAGAAATCGTGGATCAACTGGCCGCCGCTCCTTCAGGGGATTTTAAACCCTTGGAAACATACTTCCCCGATGAAGGGGTAATGGCAATTCAGCAACACCATCAGTACGATACACTCCAAACATGGAATATATATTTTGATAGAGCTGTTAATATGGAAGGTTCTGGAGCTGGAGCAGTTCTAGTATCCGGTATGGGGGAGCAGTATCCTGTTGCCGTTAAATTGTAGTTTGTCAGCACCAACAACACAGCTGAGTATGAAGGCTGTATCATGGGGCTAAAACTTGCTCGTTCAATGGGCATCAGGTGGTTAACTATCTTTGGGGATTCGGAGTTGGCAGTCAAGCAATCCACGGGAATCTATCAAACCAAAGAGTTACATTTGCTGCCTTACCATTGGCAAGTTTTACAGATGGTTTCGGAGTTCGAAGAGATCTCCTTTCTACATATTCCTCGTAATAGGAATGACTTCGCAGACGCGCTAGCAACTTTGGCCTCCTTGATTCACATACCTGACAAGGAATACATGCCAAGCGTCATATTGGCCCTGCAAAAGGCACCAGCCTATAGGAACTATGTTGGAGAAGTATTGGATGAGCTACCTCCCATCTAACAACCTTGGTATCAGCATATCAAGGAGTACTTATGAGATGGATCTACACCCGTTGAGGCGAGCCTGACTGAGAAAAGGCGGATTCATCGACTGGCTATGAAATTCTATCTGAGCTGAGATGCACTCTACAAAAGAGATGCAGGAATAGGTTTCCTCAGATGCCTGGACAAGGACTAAGCTTAGAGACTCATGGATGAGGTCCATGGTGGAGTCTGTGGCCCGCACATGAGCGACCCTCTACTTGTAAAGAAGATCCTCAGAATAGGACATTACTGGCTCTCTCTCAAAGCTGACTGCAATGTCCACGTCAGGAGATGTTATCAATGCCAAATTCATGGAATGCTATCCATGCTCCTCCACAGGAGCTCCACAATATGAGTTCGCCTTGGCCTTTCTCAATGTGGGAAATGGACGTGATCGGGCCCATCGAGCCCAAAGCCAGTAATGGACATCGATTTATCTTCACCATGATCGATTACTTCACCAAGTGGGTAGAAGCAGCCTCCTTCCCCAGGGTTACCAAAGAAGTCATCATTGCTTTCATCAGAAATAATGTCATTTGTCGATATGGACAACTAGAGGTAATTGTATCAGATAATGCTAAGAACCTTAACAACAAAATGATGAAGGAGTTGTACAGTAAATTTCACATCAAACATCTTAACTCCGTCATCTATCGTCCAAAGATGAATGGTGCTGTTGAAGCGGCTAACAAAAACATCAAGAAGATCATGTAAAAGATGTCTGCCAACGACAAAGGATGGCCTGACTTATTGCCTCTTACTCTATTAGCCTACAGAACATCAATGCGTACTTCAACTAGGATAACTCCCTATGCATTAACCTATGGGATGGAAGCAGTGCTCCCCATAGAAGTAGAAATGGAATCCCTCAGAGTGTTGATAAACGCTCAGTTGGATGAAGACCAATGGGTACAAGATAGGTATCACCAATTATCTCTAATAGACGAAAGGCGAACCACGACTATCTTCCATGGTCAGTTATATCAACAAAAGATCGCCCGATCATACAACAAAAAAGTCTGTCTATAGCAGTTTAAACAACATAACTTGGTTTTGAAGAAGATCATCGACAACCAAGATCAGTCTAAGGGAAAATTCGCCCCTAACTGGGAAGGCCCGTTTATTGTCAAGGAGGTATTGACAGGAGGTGCTCTCAGATTACAGGAAATGGACGACGATGAATTTCCGTAACTCATTAACTCAGACACCGTGAAATGGTACTATGTCTGAAGTTACCATCAAGCAAACATCCTGGTGTTGGATCATCAGATCACTAGTCATTCCGGTTCTTTAACCCTTCACTACATACAAATCCTTTGAAGCCAGCAGCCTGGTTTTCAGATCACTAGATCCTTTCCTCTCCACTTGGTTTTTCAACCCTTACTCAACTTCGGTTATCCCACTATCTCCTTGATATACGAGAGTATGTAGGCAACCATTTTATATGGCCCGATCGTAATAAAACAAAAATAACAAAAACATTTCTACACCCTTCTCATTACAAAAACAAAAATAACAAAAACATTTCTACACCCTTTCAGCCACATATAGCATTGAACCTCTTACACCAGGTTCGAACTACGCAGACATGTTCTCCTCTTCAATAGGAGTACGTAGGTAGCCATTTATGGTTCGGTTTAACCCCCTACCAAAACACAAATTCTTGTCAATGGTATTGGGATCAAACTTTAATTCGTTGCAGTTCATTGGCTTCAGACCTCAGGGATGGAATTACCTGACCTCCCCATGTAAACGGGAGACTCGGCGACCATCTAAGCTGCGGTTGATTCCTCAAAGAGCAATACCAATCCATAAGAGATGGAATTAACTAGGCTCCTCCTAAATAGGAGTACTGGCGACCATCTGTGGTGTGATCAATCTCAGAGAGGAAAGCCACACTCCTCTCCATATTTTTATACAGAAACCAATCCCAAGACACCAAAGATGGTAAGGATACAAACAGATCAATGATCCATTCTGAACTGGCCAGAGACAACTCAATGTCCATCCATCAAGGAGGAATTCAGAATACATTAAGATCACAAGCCCTGAAGAAGCAGACAAATATCAAGAAAGTATTCAGGCATATCTAAAAGGGAAGTGATCAAAAATATATTTCCCTGCTATATATAATACTTTTTGACATACACAATGTAAACTGTACATGACAAAATGGCTCAGCTAGTCTATGCAGAAAAATACAAGGCTATCACAGATCGTTATACATGCTGGCTAGCAGATCTAACATAACATCTCTATCCGAGGAAGGAGGTAACGCTATGGTCTCCTGTACAAGGGTACCCACACGAGCCAACAAGTCTGAGGCCATCTGCATGATGATGCAATGCTCATCAATATATGCACTCATCTCGGCAAGCATACCAGTGGTCAGGGATCTCACTGAAGTACTATTTGCAACAGCTACATCCCTATTAGATAGGGCAACATCCCACTCAACGATCACTGCATCTCTGGCTGATCTGGCCTCATCCCGCTCAACAACAGTGACATCTCTACGAGCTAATGCCTCGTCTCTCTCTAACAGAGCTGCGTCTCTCCCATCAAGAGCTATCAACATCAGGTCTCTAGCTTGATCTCTCTCAAAGGTCATCAAATAAAGACTCTGCTCAAAGTACTGTGCTGAATGCTGGATCACAAAAGTACTAGTACTGCGAGAATCTAAGAGAGCTGCTGGTAACCCAGTAAATGGCTCCTCCTCGGTGTGAGAATAAATGTCCTCCATGGGCTCTCCACTATCTGAATCAATACTCGGCACTGTGGATACTTCCGCAGCCGATGAAGTCTCTGTCTCCATCCACGCAGAATACTCTGGCGAATAACCCGGATGGCTAACAGAAAAAGTAGCTATCTCACGCTGATCCCAACAAGCATACACCCGGGGTCGATCCTCTGCTAACAAGTGGCGAGAAGCTAAGCGCTGACCTAACGTCCCATCAAAAGGATGGAAATCCTAGAACTGGTCAAACTGTGACATCACAGCCAGTGGGTGGTAGGTAGTCATTCTCATCAAACCAACCAGAGGGAGTCTATTATGTGTACTTGAAGACCATAGGGAGGTGCTTCTGAAATTTTTGAAAAAATTAAAGATGTGTTCAAGTTGTTGGCATCAGTGAGGCGACACATCCGGGAATGGGATAGAAGCCTGACCCGTTAGAGTGGGAGATGAAGTTAGGAAACTCGTAAGCTTGCAAATACATTAACTTGGAGACTTGATTGTGTTTGTCTAACTTTCTATATATATAGCAGACAGTTGTCCAAGATGTCTGTTGATCGAAGTTGGATGGAACGTAGGGTAGCCACTGATAAGACTGGGCTTAGCTCTGGGTACCGTAGTGGGGTTAAACAGTTTCTCAATTTCATGTTTGAGCAAGTCAGCGACGATGAGATCAGATGTCCTTATAAGAGATGTATGAATGAAGAGTGGAAGGAAAGGAGTGATGTCATATGAGACTTATTTGTGTATGGGTTCAAGCAGGGTTATACTACATGGATCTATCATGGGAAAACTTGGTTGGATGAACATGAATTAGAACCAAAATCTAGAGGTGACAAAACCTTTGACTGTACTAACATGATAGTCGAAGCTGCTGGTTCATACTTCTAGTGGAATACAAACATGGATGGAAGTAGCATCGAGTAAGAGCCGAATGACGGGGCTAAGGGTTTCTATAAGTTATTGTATGAAGCATTGATGCCACTGTATGATGGGCACAAAAAGCACACCGTCTTATCTGCCGTGACTAAGTTTTTACACTTCAAGAACGAGCATGATTGTAACGAGAGAGGTTTTAATGAACTGCTAAACATTGTTAAGGAGTGCTTACCTGCAGGTAATAAGTTACCAGAGTCGTACTATGATGTGAAAAAAATGGTAAAAAGGCTCAATCTAGGGTATGAGAAGATTGATGCTTATGAGAATGATTGTATTTTGTATTACGGTGATGTCAATAAAGATAAGAGGTCATGTGATATTTGCGGTACAAGTAGATACTGTGAACAGCGTGAGAAAAAGGGAAAAGACTTGTCGAGAAAGATCTTACGTTACTTTCCCATTGCGCCGAGGCTTCAGCGGTTGTTCATGTCAACACATACCGCCGAGTATATGAGGTGGCACTCTACACGGGACATAGTCGAAGGTCTACTGACGCACCCGACAGATGGACTTGAGTGGAAAAATTTTGATAAAAATCACCCCTCATTTGATGAAAGATCCCTACATGTTCATGCCTTTACTGATTTCGAGTGATAAGAGTCCGAGTAAAGACATCAATGTTTACCTCAGCCCGTTAGTTGATGAGTTGAAGATATTGTGGGATAAAGGGTTTCAAACTTATGATGTATCTCTTAAATAGAATATTGACATGAGGGAAGCTTTACTGTGGACCATAAATGACTTCCCGACGTTAGGAATGATCAGTGGATGGTCGACTCATGGGGGCTTGTCATGTCCCTTGTGTATGGGGTAAGTTAAAGCTATGCGGCTCAAACATGGGGGGAAAGTAAGTTTCTTTGCAACATCCAGAAAGTTTTTTTGATTGAACATCGTTATCGACGGATGAATAGATAATTCAATCAAAAAACAGAGAAACGTTAAGTACCTGACCGTCTTTCTGGGACAGCAGTGTTGAGTTGGATCACTCACTTGAAATTTCCACCTCCAAAGAAAAATCACAGATTAGAGCGGGCTTATGGTTACGGCAAGGTTCACAACTGGACACACAGATCTATGTTCTTTGACCTGCCTTATTAGGCTACACTATGCATCCGTCATTATTTAGATCCGATGCATACTGAGAAGAACATATTTGATAATATTTTTTATACAGTCCTAGATGCAAGTGGTAGAACAAAGGACAACAACAAGTTGAGGCTTGATTTGGTAAAAATGAACATTAGGGAACATCTGGCTGTATCAGAAGGGTAGTAAGATGGTAACACCTAAAACTGATTATACTTTGACCAGGGAACAATTGCTATTGATATGTAATTGGATCAGTGGACTGAAGCTCCCAGATGGATATTCTTTGAATATAGCAAGGTGTTGTAAAGTCGAAGAGCTGAAGTTTTGGGGTCTTAAAAGTCATGATTGTCATTTATTAATGCAGAAGTTGATCCCCGTGGCATTTATCAACTTATTACTGAAACGTGTGGTTGAAGCACTGACGGAGCTTTCTAATTTCTTTAGAGATCTATGCTTAACGAAGCTCCAAATCAAAGACATAGATAAAATAGAGATGCAAATAGTGGAAATAGTGTGCAAGTTAGACATAATCTTCCCTCCATCGTTTTTTAATTCAATGAAGCATTTCCTATTCACTTGCCATAAGAAGCTAAGTTTGGTAGTCCCATGCAATATAGATGGATATATCCATTCGAGAGGTAATGACATTAATATTTTAATACGCTGAAATGTTCATTCTTGTTTACTAATGTATACATGCATATATAACACAGGTATATGTGATGTCAAAAATAAAAGGTGAAGAACAAAGTCCGTGTAGAGGGGTCAATTGCTGAGAGTTATGTTATGGAGGAACTTGTTAATTTTTGTTCGTTGTACTTTGAGCCGAATGTTCAGACGAGGCACAATCACTTACGTCAGAATGAGGCTGTCACGCACAAGGAAAATAGAGAATTAACGGCCTTTAGTCATCTTGTACAACCATTTGGCGGGAAAAAAGGTGATTCTTGACCGATATTGAGTATGCAGCTGCCATATTGTATGCACTTGTCAACATAAATGAAGTAGCGCCATACATTAAGTAAGTAGCCATAACTATATATGTCCAATGTTACTGCTATAAGTTCCTTCCATACACATTAAGTATATAAGTGTATTGCAGTCAATATGATACTGAGATACGTGAAGCAAATCTGATTATATCGGATGGGGATTTGCAAAATTTGAGGAATAGAGAATTTATGCAATGGTTTAAAGATCATGTAAGTCTAACTAATTAAAAGTTCAATGAATCTACCATTATAGACATAATCTTATGGCGTAATTAACTTTAGAATATTTTGTGTTCATGTACATTAGGTCCTAATAGATGAGTTAGCTGACATTCGGTTAAAGCTTATAGCCGACGGCCTTGAAAGATCTGTAGATACTTATAAATGCTGCATTGTCAACGGTTGCAGATTTAAATGTTACGATATTGGGGAAGTCGCTTCTTCTGATTCTGGTGTTGTGGTTAAAGGTAACTGCTACGATAATCTTTGGGATAACTGGTATGGACGATTGCTAGAAGTTGTTGTTATCAAATATTTAGGTCATAAAGAGTTAGTTTGCTTCAATTATCATTTGTTTGATGTTGAGAATGGAGTTAGGTGCTGTTTGTCTACCTCTTAACAGGTCTTAATAGACCACCTCATATTCGCTAAGAGGGTAGATGTTGTTTGTTTTTTTTGTTACCTCTAAATGCCTTTTAATGGTTGAGATAGAAAATCAAATCTAAATTATTTAGACATGCCTCTTAATGAACTATGTTATTTTTTAGACACAAATACCCTCTTCAATATTATTAATTTTCTTATGTATCCATGCCAACCACTGCCACCCATCGGCGCCACCACCGCCTCGCCACCTTCGGCGCCACCAGATTTACCCGGATTTCCTTTTCTCTTCAACTAACAGTTCTTTGGATTTGTTGATCTAATTTGTTCAGCCACCACCAGACCACCAGATCTGCGGGGGGAGGAGGGGTGGGACAGGGGCGGGGAAGGCGAGGGAGAAGGGAGGAGGGACGGGGAGGAGGTGGGATGGGGGAGGAGGTGGGACGGGGATTAGGGAGGAGGGGGTGGGGTGGGACGAGGGAGGAGGGGGTGGGGCAGGGGCGGGGGAGAAGGGGGGTGAGGCGAGGGAAGAAGGAAGAGGGAGGAGGAAGGAGAGGAGAGGAGAGGAGGGGTGGGGCGGGGGTGGGGGAGGAGGGAGAAGAAGAAGGTTGTGTTTTTATTTTTTTTCAAGGGTTAAAATAGTAAAAACATGTTATTCAGACATTTTGAAAAAAGTATTTATCAAACAACATTTTTTCATTCAGATACAATCTATTTAGATACTCTATATTATTCAGATATCTAAACTATTCAGATCTTAACAACTAATTTATCAAACACAACCTTAGAATAGATAAAAATTCACGATTAGTGACTGTTAATGTTAAGTCAAAACTAAACTCAAATGAGCCTTTTATTTTAGCAAGTCAAGCAACACAAGTGTACTACACGCGGAGTGTTAAGACTCCTGCAATCCCATGGTATGCTGTTATAACCACCAAAGCGCGTGGTTTTCAAGGGACAGCTCCTCCTCCAGACGATGAACCTTTACAAGTCGAGTCTACTAGTGTCACACCTGCTGATGTGACAATTATTAGTGAGTCTAGTGAAGAAGAGGATGATGTCGTCGCTGTCGAAAGTGAAGATGATGTTATTGAGGAGGTAGATATAATTAAAAAAATCGTTGAGGATGATGAAGATGGTGATGATAACGACATTGAAGATCTACTGCTTGAAGATGATAATTCTGATATTGATGGCTTTGACGATATAAATGATTAGGAGTATGTACTCTTTGTGACCTTTTAGTTGTATTCAAACACTACAAGAAAAAGGGCCATCTGCGACCAATGATATCAGCGACCGCACTATCCGATCGCTGATAATAGTGATAGCGATTGCTATCTACGACCGCTAAGGATTCTCGTTGCTAGCATATATCAGCGACCGCATACGGTCGCTGAGAATAATTTCCCTCCTAAAATTTAGTGCAAAACTTTGGCGCGGTGACCAATCTGTATCAGCGACCGCTTGCGGTCCCTGATATTTCCACATCATTAAAAATTAGTGATTACCGGCGGTCGCTGATGCTCATAAACTTAATCAGGTTCAGTAGTTCGCTAGATATCTGCAGAAGAAAAAAAAAGAGGGAGAACAGACGAGAGGGAGAAGAGGGAGTAGGGGGAGAAGAGAAGAGGGGGTGCCACCTTCACCACGAGCTAGTGTGCCATTTTTTTCTACTTCTTCATTACAAGTCCGAGTTGCTCCATTAGAACCTCAAACAAAAGGTAAAAAAGTTCTAAATCTTAAGTTTTGTAATGTCCCCTCTATATATATCTTGTTCAATTTAAGGTTTCTCCTTTAGGGTTTTGCTCAACTATTGATGTTGTAATTGTTTATTGATTCTGATTTGGTTTTGTGAATAGAGATTTGGGTTTTTGTTAATTTATTAATTAATATGGAATTAATCAATTAGTGAATACTGTATTTGTGAATGTTTAATGTTTTAATAGTTGAGTTATCAGCAAATTGTCCTAAAGTAGAAAGCACACTGTTTAATATGTTGCTACAATAGCTGATTCTATGTATGGTGTTTGGACTAAACAAGCAATTTGCTAAAATGACACTGATTAGTGCTTAATGGTATACTAGTATAAGTGTTTTGGTAACTGAAATTTTCAAAAGCAGCATTCTTCTTTTTGAGCCTTTCTTTAAATTCATATTTTAAAACTTTATTTGTTGTCTTTCCTTGTTTGTCATAAAAAAAGTAGCCACATTCATTTTTGCATATACTCTTATTGGATTTCTCATTCCATTTTCTTACTTATCTAATATTTGGAACATATTAGTACAACTATGATGTGCACTTAAGGCTGTTTTGGGTATGAAAAGATTGAACTCAGTTTTCAAACATGCTAGAGTAGGTGCTTATGAGTTTTCATGGTGATTTAAGGTTTATAGGAATGCTTAAAGACCATATGTGTTCTATTGTAGACTGTTGGGGATTTGGTAGCCAAAATTGTGCCTATAAGGGACTGTTATGGCCAACTTGTGTGACTAGTGTTGTTAGACAGTGAGGAGTACATGCATTGCCTATAGATAACATGTAAAATTGGTTCCCTAAGTTAGTTAAGGTCTACATGGTGTGTTGTGAAAATTCTTGCTTAAAAATCAATGAAAATAAGCTTTATAGAATAATGAACACTAAAATAGTGAACCACCATACCTGGACCCCATACACAAGTTTCAATAGTCATAATAGGACATAAGAAAGCTACATTGAGCATGAGACTTGTTAAAAATTACATTTTAAAGCCAAAAATGGATTGTTTTGGACAATTCATAGTACCTGACCTTAAAGGACTATTATGAGCAGATACAAAGTTGCTCATACAAGCTAGTAATGATTCCCAAACATGGTCATTACTAAAGGCAACAAGAAAACCAATTTAAGCTCTCTTTTCAAGCCTAAAGCGAGCTTTGATAAGTCAAAAGGAGTTAGATGATTAAATAAAGTATGGTGATGCTAAAAGTAACCTTAAGTAACTTAAATATACATGCCTAGACTATCATCAATGTTAAACATCAATGTTGAAGAAATACTGCCTTCAATGTAGAAGAAATATACATGCCTAGACTACCATCAATGTTAAACATCGTTTTTCTTAGATCTCTTACAAGTTAAGAAAGTAAGTGATCAAGAGTGCAAGAGTAAGGATCACACACATTTATATTCACAATTGTGTTACTTCCTTGGTGTTTAATATATGTGATGACATGTATCCTTGTTCAAATCCTGAATAATCATATATGATGCACACTCATGTTATATATGTACATATACATCTATATGTATTTATAAGCATCATAAGTGGCATTGAGCTGAATTGTAAATCTCAAACAGGGGAATAAAATAATTCATGTCAACATAGGTACTGTAACACCCCAACTTATTAATGAATAAAATTAAATTTTCTCTAATTATTATTGTGAATAATAAGGTGTTAATTTGATATAATATTTTGGTTATGGGTGAAATGTGCAAATTTTGCAAAATAAACAAGTGGTTATAAAATATTCATTGTTGTCGGGAAATATTTGTTTGGTCGTGGAATATTCTTTCTGTCGGGAAATATTCGTACGACGGCGCAGCTATTTGTGGGCCCCATAACGGAAAATGGTTGGATGAAGATAACGACAAAATTGAGTTTTTATAAATAACGACGTAGTTGTTACCGTTAACACTGTTGGAATACCCGATGGTTAAAATACAGTAATACGCGTGGTTGCACAGTAGCACACAGTTTTGCACAGTATTTTTGAATTATTGATCCTTACGTAAGAAGGCACTACTCAATAATTATTATAGTAGTTACTGTTCAATATTTTATTTTATTGATTCAATAATTGTTGCGTTGATATTTTATATTATTGTTGTTTCAATAATTGTTACTGCACAGTATTTCCCATTATCAGATTAATAATTCATATTATTTGAATAATATTATTAGATAGCATTATTGGCAATGTCTAGAAAGTTCTGTATAAGGAGAGGTTTGGCCAGTAAGGAGAAATCCTTATTAGAAAGCCCCCTCTTTCCTGGGAACGGCCTGGTTGTCATAATTGTGATTCTGTAATATTATTTGTGAATAATTAATTATTGATTTATATGATAAGGAAATATTTATTTGATGTGGATATAAATGAAGGATTTATTTATGTGGTTATTATTGAAGGAATTAATGTTGAGGTGTTTTATCAGTATTTCTGTCGGAATGGAGGTATTAAAAATCAAATCAGTATTTTTTAGATATATTGCGTGAGTTATAATTTTTAATCCGACCGTTTGATCGTTGTAATTTTTGGATATGTTATACATATATAAGTTGAGTATATGTCCACAAATTTTGAACCGTTAAAAATGAACGTATGATTTGTTATGAATTTTAAGAGGTGACTGATTTGGAAATTAAGTTTATAAATGATTTTGGTGGAAAATTCTAGAATTGAGTGGGCCCCACTTGTGGTTGGTGAAGAAATGTGCTGAATTTTATTTTAAATGTGGTGGGTGGCAATAGTAGCAGGTAAAGCCATCAGGTTGCAGGTCAAGTCTGCTTCGGCGTGCTAATATTTTCCTATAAATAGAGGACTAAGTTAGAATTAAAAATCACACTAGAATTCATAAGTTTTCTCTCTTTCTCTCTCTATATTCTCGAGTGTATTTTGTGAGTATTTTGATAATTTGAGAGTTGCTATTCAGTGTAAGTTTTTGTCAGCACTATATCCGAAATTTAGTCAGAAGTACGGTTATTCTGAGGTAAGGGATGTTATTTTTTTCGTAAATGATATTACTTCTTTCAATATCATTATGCCGAAATATTGGTTTGAACATTTTATTAAATTTAAAACTTTTTGTGTCGGGGTTACTATTCACGTATACGACACTATTCACGTATACGACACTATTAACGAATACGGTACTATTCACCGAAAAATAAAATTTTCTTCTTTTTATCCAAGATGGCTATTATGGTTACTATCTTTGATTGTATCTATGTTTTGATCATTATTTTTGAATTTTGCTTCGAAATTGGTTATTTCGGAGTATTATTGAACTTGGATAAACTGTAATACGAATCCCTAATATTTGTTCTTTTATCTCACTGGATTCATTTTCTTTAAGATATTTTTCATCATTCTCAGTCCTAAATGATGATATTACTGAATATCTTTGGCCTGTAGTGCAAAGATGAATGATTACCTGATGAATATCTTTGGCCCGTAGTGTAAAGATGAACAGGTGTTGAGATGAACATGACCAACTGAGTATTATTCTTGAATTTTACTCCACAAAGTAGTATCATGTTGACAATTTGGACGTTATTGATTTCTGGATAAATTAAATTATAAATCTTTAAAATTTATCCTTGAACTTGTTTAATTAAATTATTATATCATTGTCATCATCATCATGTTATATTCTGTTGAAAGTCATCCGTGGCCTGTAGTGCATAGATGGACTTGGTATGATTATGACCAGGGATTATTCGGTATAATTATGACCGTAATGTTACAAATGATGTGGTAAAAAGTCCTCATTGGCCCGTAGTGCATTGACGAATAATTTTTGGTATGATTATGGCCATGGATTCTCTTCGGCCAAGGGTGCAAAGATGAATTATTTTATGGCATGATCATGACCGTTAATGAAAACACGATTATCTTTGGCCCGTAGTGCAGGGATGATTCGATGATGTGGATTATTTATTAAGCTGAATCTCAGCAATAAAATTGATGATAAATCTTTTAAATCATAGAAGATAGTAGATTTTATGCTCTACTTGACTCTTCTAATGGATTGCTTTTTCCGCTGCAGTTGTTGATCTAAAACTTGTTGTCTATTATATTTTATCATATTTTTCCCTGTTGAAGACTAATGATAATTTGTTGTACATTATTTTAGTCATAATATTTCTTACTGGGCTAGTTGAGCTCACCCTTTCTTTCACTGTTCTCTTCAGGAAATGAGAATATAGCTGGGACTAGTAGGGGAATGGATTGACGGTCCAGATGGTTGCATTAGTAGTCCTCACTATTCTGTGAAATAGTGTGATAATTGTAATGAGGACTCCTTTTGAGTTTGTATACTCTCTAGTAGACAATATTTGTATTCAAACTCACATTATATATGTTGTCATATTCTCCACGACAATTATATTACTGAAGTTGTATTTGTTTCTGTTCCATGCATTTGGCGACTCAGAATGGGTGATGTATACCTATTTTGGGGGCGTCACAGGTACCGTGGTATCATGGACCTCTATTCAGACCGTAGTTGGATGAGACGACGAAAGTCAAGTGCCCAGATAGGTGCTACAACAGAATTTAGAGCTGGTTGTCAAATATTTCTAGATTATGCGTATAGTCACCCAGAATGTGTTAATGGTCAGAACAAGATAAGATGTCCTTGTTTAAAGTGTAAGAATATAAATTATATGGACAGAGACATAGTAAACTATCATTTACTTGTTTCTGGGTTCATGAACAATTACGAAGAATGTTAGTGGGCACATGGGCAGAGAAGAGATAGTGGCAACACACAAGTACACAATCCAGGAAGCAGTACCCATCGTATGAATGACATGGTTCATGATATTTCAGGGCCGAATTTTGATTGGGAACAAGGCAGAGAGCAACCTATGAATTCTGATGCTAAAGCATTCTTTAAGTTGTTAGACGAGGGTAGCGAACCGTTGTGGCATGGTTCCACGAAGCACACTACATTGTCTACAGTGGCGACATTACTTAACATCAAGGCTAATAACAACATGAGCCATGAGTGTTTTGAGTCACTCTTAAGGGCTATTAAGAGTATGTTGCCTGTCGGTGAAAAATTGCCTGATAACTACTACTATTGTAAAAAAAATGGTGAAGAAGTTGGGTCTTGGATATCAAAAAATCGATGCATGTCCGAACGATTGCATGGTGTTTTATAAGGAAAATGAACAGAAGACAAAGTGCACATTTTGTAGTCATGATCGATTTAGGCCTAATAAAGAGGGTGTGACTACAAAAAAGATGAATATACCTTTTAAGATTTTAAGGTGTTTTTCAATTACATCTCGGCTCAAAAGATTGTACATGTCTTCAAGAACAGCTGAACATATGACTTGGCATGCAAAATCTCCAACTAAAGACGGAGAACTGAACCATCCCGCAGATGGACAGGCTTGGAAAGATTTCAACTTAGCACATCCAGGGTTTGCATTGGAACCTAGAAATGTGAGGCTTGGATTGTCCACTGATGGTTTCAACCCGTTCGGCCACTCAGCTGATCCGTACTCCTGCTGGCCTGTGATTGTTACTCCGTATAACTTGCCTCCTTGGATGTGTATGAAACAGCCGTACTTGTTTCTTTCACTCGTGATTCCTGGTCCCAAGAGTCCTGGAAAGAACCTAGATGTTTACTTGAGACCTCTTATAGACGAGTTGAAGGTATTGTGGGAGGATAGAGTACATACTTGGGATGTTTCCACGAAAAAAAATTTCAACCTTAGGGCAGCGGTTATGTGGACCATAAGTGACTTTCCTGCTTATGGTATGTTATCTGGATGGAGTACACACGGGAAGTTGGCTTGTCCATATTGTATGGGTCATACAAAGTCTTTCAATCTATCAAATGATCGAAAGCCATGCTGGTTTGATTGTCATCGTCGTTTCTTGCCGGTAGATCACCCGTTTCGAAGAATAGAAAACACTTCAGGAAAGGGAAAGTAGATCATGATATGCCAGCACCGCGACTGTTGGGGACAGAGATGTGTGACCGTGTGATGAGATTGCCGGTCATCCCATTCGGTAAGATTTCCTCTGACATCATCGATGGGTTTGGCGTGCCCCATAATTGGGTTCGGAGAAGCATCTTTTGGGAACTGCCTTATTGGTCTACAAATTTGATTCGTCATAATCTAGACGTGATGCATGTTGAGTAGAATGTGTTCGACAATGTGTTTAACATCGTGATGGGTGTTGCGGGCAAGACGAAAGATAATGATAAGGCACGGTTGGACATGAAAGATATTTATAAGCGTCCTGAATTAAAACTTTAAGAATCTACTAATGGTAAGATGGTCAAACCGCATGCAAGGTACACATTGTCCAAAAAGCAAGTTGAAGATCTGTGCACATGGATAAAGTCTCTGAAGCTACTAGATGGATATGCGTCAAACATTGCAAGGTGTGTTACAGGTGGAAAATTGCAAGGGATGAAGAGTCATGACTGTTATGTGTTCATGGAGAGACTCATGCCTATAGCATTTCGGGACTTGCTTGATAAACCAATATGGGATGCTTTGACTGATCTTAGTCTTTTCTTTAGAGACATATGTTCAAAAACGTTAAATGAAAAGGACATGTCTATACTTGAGAAGAACATCATTGAGATCACGTGTAAGCTTGAAAAAATATTCCCTCCTGGTTTTTTCGACTCTATGGAGCATTTGTAAATCCATCTACCCTATGAAGCTCGTGTTGGTGGCCCAATTTAATATAGATGGATGTACCCTTTCGAGAAGGTCATGGGAAACCTTTAGAGGAAGGTGAAGAATAGAGCTTATGTCGAGAGGTCGATATGTGAGGCATACAGTTTCGATGAAATATCTACGTTTGTCTCAGACTATTTTCTCGACGAAGTCTTGACAAAGGCCAATCGAGTCCCAAGACATGATGATGGGGGCAATGTTGAACTAAATGGTCGGCTTTCTGTATTTGGTTTACCGGGTTGCACGGATAGAAAAGGAAAGCGCATATTCCTTTCTGAGCAAGATTTACATGCTACGCATACTTACATTCTTCTCAATTGCGAGGAGATTGATGAATTTGTGAGGTATACATATAAAATTCATATGTATTAGACCTATATCTTAACATGCAGTCTCATATTAATATATGTTAATGTTTATAAAATTGTATAGAACATGCGATAACGAGTTAAAAGCAAATCAGCCCGGCATCGTTGATAAAGATATTCAAGTTAGTTGTGATTAAAAATTTGCTATTTGGCTAAAGGACAAAGTAAGTTAAGTTAATTAAGAATGACATATATCGTATTAAATTATGAATGTATTTAATTCAATTGAATTTTTGTTGGCTCTTAATGAGGGAACAATTCCTCCAAATATACAAGTCCTAGCTATGGGTCCAGACAAGGACCAAGTCATTCGCAATGGTTATAAAATAAATGGATGTTAATTTCATACAAAGACATATGCTCGCGGTAAAAGAACAACTAATACTGAAGTGTGTGTTCAAGGAGATTGTTACAATGAGCTTGGTCGTGCCTTTTATGGGGAGTTAGAGGAAATCGTAGAATTGTCGTACAAGGGCACGTACGGGGGTCATATTAACTTGTTCAAGTGTTGTTGGTTTGATTCAGAAAAAGGGATACGTGTTGACAGACATAGAATCGTCGATATTGACCTCCATAGGCCGGCTTACTCTAACGAACCATTTGTGTTACCAACTCAAACAGTACAAGTATACTACACTCCTAGTCCTGTTAGGAAAAGGGATAGACCGCCTACAAGTTGACAAGTTGTAATTCATACTCCCGCGCGCAGTCGTGTCCAAGTAATAGAAGGGGATTTCTACCAAGAGGAGATGCTTTATAGACCTCCTATAATAAATATAGAGGACAACAATGATGTAATCCAGTTAGAGGGTGGAGATGAACCTGATGAATTGGATCTCGAGACAGTTATCGTGCCAGATGACAGTGATACTGAGGAAGAGTTATTGACTGACACTGATACAGAATCTGAAGAATAAGATGGTTATGAATCTCCGATACTTGTACAAAATGATTCTGACACAGACAACGATTTTCATTAAAATGTATGTTTAGTTTTAATTGTATTACAATGAATTACATATAGGAATGTTCTCTATATCCTTAACATGTTCATGTACCTTTCATTAATTGTCATTATTGTCCTTTTCTATAAAATGTATGTTTAGTTTTAATTGTATTACATGCAATTACATATGTACATGTTCTTTATATCCTTGACATGTTTATGTACCTTTCATTTATAACTTATACTAACATCCTAAATATTTTATTTATAGATGTTTTCTGAACCTGCAGGACGAAAGTGCGGGTTGGGTCGGGGCCCTAATCATGTGCCGAAGGCCCCGACTAATCCAGATGATCACATCTTATACAGATCTGTTCTCCTCCAGAAAGCACGTAAGTTAAACATCGTGTATATATAAGGGTTTAATATTTTCATTGTTATAAATATATTTTAATGTAAATTATTGTATATTGTAGTGATTTTCAAGATAGTAAAATTGTGAAGTGCATTTCACAATTATGCTTACAGAACTGGCCTACGCTAGTGATTACATGGGCTAGCACACCTCTCGCCCATAAGGATGCAGTTTGGGCTGAATTTCAGGTATATTTTTTTATCACTCTGATAGATAATACATAGTTAATCAAATAATATTGTTTAGTAATGTTGGATTATGGTATTATAACAGTTTTAATATTATTATTGTTGTTTTATTTGCAGAAGCGGTATAGATGGGACGACGCACATGCATCAGTTATTTAGACACTATTCTGGCAGAAGTGCGCCGTCCGAACTAAAGATAATCTGAACAAGGAATGACAAAAAGCCCTGCACAATGCTGAGATTGACCATCCAGGACAGGGTGAGCAGTATATGCATGAGCATAGCCCCTGGTGGTGTGCATAGCCCATATATGTGCAGATGTGTGACCAGTGGAGAGCTGAGAGCTGGGTCAAGAGGCGCAAGACTGCCGCCTCGAACAGATCCTCAGGTGTATCAGACAGCGAGAAGGCAAAAGACACGTATCGGGGCGGCAGTATATCACAGCTACTGCCAGGGTACGTATGTTATGTTTACAGTCATCTTTTGTAGCTAAAATATCATATGTTTACATAATAATATGAGAAAATGAACTGTAGGAGTCTCAGTCTCAAGGTCAACCTATCAATTGGTTGGATGTGTATGTGGCCAACCACGATGGTCTGCCTGAGGCTGTTCAGATGGCGGTAATATGTTCACTTTATCCTAATATATTGTTTATAAATTGTGACGACCTTTTTTAGTATTTTTTTATTTATTTTTAACTATTTAATTGTTCACCTTCTGACATCATAGTATCATTGGACTTGAGATCATCATAGTATCTTGTGTATGATGAATTATACTTTGACTTATTCCTTAAGACCCTTAGGATATATCAAAGGATATGCTTGGGTATAATAAGTCGTACATGGAGATAATGTATGATCAATAAAGAATCTACCACTTCTAGTAAAAGAAGAGAAATGTCCTATGTGATTCGATAAATGACAACCCAGTAGTCCTTGGCCAATGCATAATGAAATTAGAAAGGAGTTTCTAATTTACATTATTTGGTGTTGTTCATTTAAGAGTCGAAATATATATAATTAAATAAAATAAGACTTGACAGTAATTCCATGTCTTATATTTAATTGGGATATTGTATGGTGGAAGGATTGTTCTAATTGATTTATTCACAACCGGTTTAATATAGAGAACCTAAATGGTCATACCATAAAAAGAAGAATAATTATTTAAGAAGTTAATGGCATAATCGTAATAATAAGTTAAGTATATTTAATTTAATCTATGGTGATATAATAAATTAAATAACTTAATATTTATTATTTAATATTTTAGAAATATTTATTATTTAATATTTTAGAAATACTAAATATAAATTAATAAGAGGAGTCTTATTATTATTATTACTATTATTATTATTTAATTCCTAAAGGAGTTTGAGAATTAATTAATAAAAGTACTCTCATATATTCCTAATAAGATTAGGAGGTAAATTAATTAAAAGATTTTAATTAATTATTCCTAATAAGATTGGGAGCATAATTAATTAAATGAGTTTAATTAATTAAAATAAAACTTAATTCCTTAATTGTTAAGGAGAGTTGCCCACATCTATAAATAAGAGGAGTCTTATTATGGGTGAGGGTGGTTGCTTTTACAAAATACGTGAATACGTAATTCCAATAGTTGGGAGAGTACACCCCTTTCTATGAGAGATAGAAAAACTAGAGTTTTACCAAATACCCTTCTTTTTGAATATTTCTTCTTCTTTAGTGGATCACCTCTAGAGGCCAAACACTTGGGTGACTAACATTGATCAAAGGAAGGAACTCAACCTGGTGGATTCAAGATGAACGTGAAAAAGATTTGGAGGTGAACTTGTACCTGAGGAAGCTCGAATCTTCAAGGGTATGATTCTTGTTCCTTATCTTTTCGTTTAATTAATAATTGCGCATAAAGGATGATCCGGGTATATGGTTTGTAAAATTTTAAAACTCTGATTTTTCACGTTTCCGCTTATTTAGTGCAATTTGATTGCGTTCACGGGACTCAATTTTGATATACTGAGGTCGAGTTATCATGTTATTTGCCTAACTACCCAAAACTTAGGAAAAAAAATAGAAAAAGAGACCAAAATCCGCCTCGATCGTCGAAACGATACGCAAATATATAGATAGCACTGCATAGGTAGTAGGCACACGTTACAACTTACGGGACTCGATTTCGATATACGGAGGCCGATTTATCAGCCCGTTTGCCTAACTTGCCTAAACTTAGGAGAAAAGTCAAAAAAGAGACCAAAATTTGCCTCGGTCCTTAAAATGACACGCAAATATATACATAGCACCGTATAGGTATTAGGCACGCGTTGCAACTTATGGGACTCGATTCCGATATACAGAGGCCGAGTTATCAGCCCGTTTGCCTACTCGCCAAGACTTTGGAAAAAAGTTAAAAAATAGATCGAAACCTGCCTCAGTCGTCGAAACGACACGCAAACACATTCATAGCACTGCATAGGTATTAGGTACGCGTTACAACTTACGGTACTCGATTCTGATATACGGATGCCGATTTATCAGCCCGTTTGCCTAACTTGCCAAAACTTAGGAAAAAAATCGAAAAAGAGACCAAAATCTGTCTCGGTCGTCAAAATAATACACAAACACATAAATAGCACCGCATAGGTATTAGACACATGTTACAACTTACAGAACTGGATTTCGATATACGGAGGCCAAGTTATGAGCCCGTTTGCCTAACTTGCCAAAACTTAGGAAAAAAGTCAAAAAATAGACCAAAACCAGCCTCGGTCGTCGAAATGACACGTAAATATATACATAGTACCGCATAGGTATTAGGAATATGTTACAACTTATGGGACTCAATTCCGATATACAGAGGCCAACTTATCAACCCGTTTGCCTAACTTGTCAAAACTTAGGAAAAAAGTCAAAAAATAGACCAAAACCTGCTTAGGTCATCGAAATGACACACAAATATATACATAGCACCGTATGGACTCGATTTTGATATACGGAGGTTGAGTTATCAGCCCGTTTGCCTAATTTGCCAAAACATAGGAAAAAAGTCAAAAAAGAGACCAAAACCCGCCTCGGTCGTCAAAACAACACACAAATACAAAATAGCACTACATAGGTATTAGGCACGCATTACAACTTACGAGACTCAATTCTGATATACGGAGGCCGAGTTATCAGCCCGTTTGCCTAACTTGCCAAAACTTAGGAAAAAAGTCGAAAAAGAGACCAAAACCCGCCTCGGTCGTCGAAACGACAGACAAACACATACATAGCACCGCATAGGTATTAAGCATGCATTACAAATTACGGGACTCAATTTCGATATACGAAGGCCGTGTTATCAGCTCATTTGCCTAACTTGCCAAAACTTGGGAAAAAAGTCGTAAAATAGACCAAAACCCGCCTTGGTTGTCTAAACGACACAAAAATACTTATATAGCACCGCATAGGTATTAGGCATGTATTATAACTTATAGGATTCGATTTCGATATACAGAGGCCGAGTTATAAGCTCGTTTGCCTAACTTGCCAAAACTTAGGAAAAAAGTCAAAAAAGAGACCAAAATCCGTCTCGGTCGTCAAAACGACACGCAAACACATACATAGCACCGGATAGGTATTAGACACATGTTAAAACTTACGAAACTCGATTCTGATATATGACGACCGAGTTATCAGCCCGTTTGCCTGACTTGGCAAAACTTAGAAAAAAAGTCAAAAAATAAACTAAAACCTGCCTCGGTCGTCGAAACAGCACGCAAACACATATATAACACCGCATATGTATTAGGCACATATTACAACTTATGGGAGTCAATTTTGATATACGAAGGCTGAGTTATCAGCCCGTTTTCCTAACTTGTTAAAAGTTAGAAAAAAGTAGAAAAATTGATCAAAACCCGCCTCGGTCGTCGAAGTGGCCTACAAATACATACATAGCACCGCATAGGTATTAGGCACATATTATAACTTATGGGATTTGATTCTGATATACGGAGCCTAAGTTATCAGCCCGTTTGCCTAATTTGCCAAAACTTGAAGAACACAAACTAAAATAATTTAGATATGCTCTATTTTTTGACTTCGTTATTAATATTTTAATTTTGTAGGGTCTTGTTGATGAGACTCGTGGGGGTGGAGGCTGCGACACAGGCGATGCCCGTGGAGGAGATGGTGATGACCGCCTGGCTGATGCTGATGAGACTATAGAGGGTGGGACCGGTTCTCGGACCGGAGGTGGGACCGACGGTCGTACGATAGATGGCGACGATGATGATACTGACATTCCTGATCTTGGGCTGTAGTTAGTTTATGTTTATATTTTGACTTTCATGTATGTATTTATACAACTTTTGAGTTATACAGACTAGAGTTTTGTATCTAACTATATTGATTGTTTATGATTACATTTTTTATCTACATTGTACGACTTTTATCTATATATCATTATGTTGTCTACATATTTGATGGTTGATAGAAAAAGATATGATTGTTATTGATAAGCGTTCATGAAGAATTATTTATTTTTCTTTATTTTATAACAGGTACAATTATGTATATGTAAATGAACATGGAAATTTTGTAATTTTTAATTTTTTTGTTTTAAAGCAGGGCATTGACGACGGGAAGCCGTCAGTAATGACCTATAGCGACGGTTCCAAAAATATTATAAATAAAGGTCATTGGCGACGGGGGGATCTAGTCATTGGCGATGGGCTAGGCCGTCGCTAATGACTATATTATTAAAATTTTAAAATGGCTATTGCTGACAGTCTGTCTGTTGTTGGTGCCGTCACTAATGACTCCGTACCGATGGCCAGTCGTTGGCAATGACACCGTCGACAATGACCTTATTCCCGATGGCGAGCGATGGGAGCCAGGGGCAATGACCTGTAGGGCGATGGGATGGGCGACGGGTAGGGTCATTGGACGACACTGCCCGTCGGCAATAACCTTTTTTTTGTAGTGTTGCCAATGAAGCTGAGTCAGTTTATGCATGAATTTAGAAAGTTTATTCACTGCAAACCCGCCCCGGTGGGGGGTCTACTGTTTCTGGTTCAAGTACCCCCGCCCCGGCGGGGGTTTCCTTCGTGTAATGTTTGCCCCGGCGGGGGGGGGGGGTGTACACTGCAGTTGCACTTGATTTTTCCAATTCTTTGCATCTAACACTTATCCATGAGCTTTTTAAGTACCTGAAAGACCATAAAATGATAAATTAAAGATAACAACATAAACATTGAACATTGAAGGTTGTATTCACTTAAATACATAACTCACTAACTACCTAATAACTCAAAATAAACCAACTCAATCCTAAACTTATACTCTAAACTACAAATTAATTAGCATGCTTAAAAATACTGAAGTGAAAGTAAAAATTGGGTTGCCTCCCAATTAGCGCTTAATTTTTACTCCCTGTTCATGGCGCGTCAACAAGTGTATTTGCGGTGCCTTCATTGTCAATGTCGCCACCCCAATAGTGCTTTAACCGATGCCCGTTCACTTTGAATGTTTCCAATGGGATCCTACTGTATAACTCAATGACGCCATGTGGGAAAACCCTCTTGATTGTGAATGGCCCCGACCATCTCAATTTAAGCTTTCATGGGAACAACCGCAGTCGTGAATTGAACAGTAATAATGATTGTCCCGTTTCAAACTTTTTCTGCATGATCTTTTGGTCATGCCACTTCTTTACCTTTTCCTTGTACAGTTTTGAGTTCTCGTATGCTTGCAGTCGAAACTCATCTAGTTCGTTTAATTGGAGCAATCTTTTCTCTCCTACAGCTGCTTGTTCAAAATTAAGTTTCTGAATGGCCTAATAAGCTTTATGCTGTAATTCTACTAGGAGGTGACACATTTTCTCATAGGCCAACTGATGAGTGAGTTTTATACACATGAATTGGATACATTCGGGCTTAATTTATTATTGTTCTCAAGTCTTTTAGGATGTTTTTATGTGTTTGTGTCTATTCATGCATGTTTTATATTGTTTTGTAGGAATTGGGACAAAAGTTACATGGATCGACGTTTGGGGTGGCTAGATGCGCGTTTTCGGCTTACCATTTACACAGCAGTCACTTCAGAGTCAATTTGAGTATTTCTACGGACCTTATTTCGAAAAACTTAAAGAATGAAAGTTGTATATCTACTTCTCCTCTTTACGGAACATCTTGAATCATCGAAATTGGAGTTCGGACGAAGAAGTTATGGCCATTTTCCCAAAGGACGTCGGAGCAGAAAATTCCAGAAAAACTTCCAGCGCCGGGGCGCTATTTCTCTATGTAATTCCAGCGCCGGGGCGCTGGGGGGCAGAATCCCAGCGCCGTGCCCAGCGCCGGGGCGCTGGGGAAGTCAGTGGAAAGGCTTGGACGCGTTTTGGGGCTAATTTTGACATCTTTTTGACTCCAAATTAGATTGGGTTTGTTCCTAACCTAAAAATTAGACTTGTAACCTATAAATATATGATGTAAGACATAAAATAAAGGGGGATTACATAGATTAGACTAGATTAAACACTCCATTAGATTAGAATCTAAACCCTAGTTCTTAATTAGCCATTAGAGATTGAAGCAACTTGAAGATCATTGAAGATCAAGAGCAAGAGCAAGAGGGGAGCATCAGATTTGCTGACAACAGATTCTATTCTCTTCTCTTATCATACTTTTATCTTTTAATGTCTATTCAATTGTGGATTCTTGGTTTCAATTCATTAATTATGAACTAACTCTTTTATTGAGATTTCAATTGAACTTTTTATGGCTATGAATTAGTTATTCATTATATTCCAATTATTTATGTTAAAGTGAATTGTTTATCTTGTCTTGAGCTTATTGATTAATTATCTGATCAGTAATTACCTTGTTACTCTAGAAGGAATCGGAAGAGAAATTCTAGGGTTAGAACTGGGCATGATAACATGTGACTTAGTTATTTGCATGGTAAATAATTAGGTTTGTGAATAGAATGGAAATATCTGTTTACCGCATGTAACACATAAGGAATTGGGATTGAAAAGAGTTTAATTCAATTGTTTTGCATAGGAATATAGCAAGATTAATCTGGATTAAATAGAAGTCAATTGATCACTTGGAAAAGGACTTTTGGCATTTGAGAATTTCTGTTAACAATTCAGTAGGCATAATAATTGGGATAGTTGGATAATTGATTTATAGTTCATAATTGGGGATATTGAAGTCTAAATCTTTATTTATTTGAATTTAGTCATAAAGCAATTTAGTTTTTTTTGAGTAATCTAGTTTTAATTGATTAATTTAGTTTTCTTAATTAGAAAAATCATAATTTATGGTTGTTTAAATAAAATTGATTTGGTTAAGAATTAGTACTTGGTGATTTTTATTAAATAAATCCTCGTGGGAATGATACTTTTCTTATCACTTTATTACTTGTTGACCGTGTATACTTGCACGTATTCATTGATTGCGAAATCGATCAACAAGTTTTTGGCGCCGCTGCCGGGGAATTAATTTAATAATTATTTACCAATATTAATTTCAATCAATTTAGTCTTAATTTAAACATTTTTATTTTTATTTTTAATTCTCTTCTTATATTTCTCTCTTTTTAGGTACCATGGATGACTTTACGTATCAATGGCCATACACGAACATGACTCAACCAAGGGGAGCGGAGATTGACAGACTCGAGAAACTTTCTGCATTGGCAGCACAGGTGGCCGCAATAGCTAAGAAAATAGAGACATGGAGTCCACCATCCACGCAGCAAGTAGCTATGGTTTGTGAGTTATGTGATGGGAGTCATGCTACATATCAATGTGCCATAAATGCCAAATCAACTAAGTTTGTAGGGAGCTATAGTCATGTCTATCCCAACAATTATCATCAGGATTGGGGGTATCACCCGGATTTTTCATGGAGTAACAATCAAGATCAATTTTATGCTCCAAGTCCAACATACCCACCGGATTTGTCGTGTCCACCTCCACTACAACAGGAAGACCATTCAAATTTGGAGGAAGCCTTGGAAAAATTTATTAAAGCTTCTGAAAAAAGGAACGAGGAACAAGACAAAAAATTGAATCAAATAGAACTGAATATGAAAAGCCAAGGTGCGTCGATAAAGAATCTGGAAAATCAATTGGGGCAGATAGCACATGCGTTGAACAACCGTTCTCAATACACTTGGCTCTATGACATGGATTTCGAGACTGATGGAGAGCCCGAGCAAAATCTAAAAACTAGATGAGCCACAAGATGTTGAAAGAGAGGAAACAATTGGGAACCAAGAAAAGGAGATCGACGAAGATTTAACTTTGAGTACCAACGAAGATGAGCCAATTTTGATAGTGTCTCATGTGCCTCCTCCACCAAAGTTCAATAATACGGGCAGTTTTGCAAAACCATGCCCAATTGGCAGTCATGTCGTCGGCAAAGCTCTTTGTGACATAAGAGCTAGTACAGTTGTGGAGTCATGGTGGGATGAAAAAGAGAAGATAGAGGAAGAGCCCATTGTGTTTGACAAGCTTCCATTCCACACTCTGATCACAGACACAATGGGGAAAGCACCTAGTTGTTTGTCATATTTAATGGGGATCCGATCTAAAAAGAGAATGCTAGCTGACTTAGATTCAATGGCCATTACAAATGGGAACCTACCAAAAGTTATATTATTTCCGATGGATGGAGGGTTCCTCAAATTTCGTAGGGGAATTGGATAGAGAATTAAAGAAGTCAGGCTGAGACTACAAAATAAGCGCTTATTGGGAGGCAACCCAAGTTTAATTTTTATTTTTAGTTTTTATTAAGTTTTATATTAGTAGTTTTGAATTTTCATTTATTTAGGATTTAATAAAAGTGCTTATATCATGGTTTTACAGGTTATTCAAGTCAAATTCAAGTGTGGTGCCCAATTTGTTCCATGTGCTTAGCCTATTCTCCAAACTTAGCGGACAAGGAGGAAGATTGCTATATTTTCAGGGAAGTCCTCTGCTTTAATTTTTTCTATTGTAGCCATTGAGGACAATGTCTAGTTTAAGTTTGGGGGCATTTTAGTGTCGTATTGCATATAGTTAGTTATTTACATTGTAGTTCGTTATATTTTCGGGTTATTTACATTTAGTTTTTGCATTCAGTTTTTTGTTTAAAAAAAAAATTTTAAAAATTGCAAAAATAGTAGTTAGTTTACTATGTTTGTTGCAGTTAGTTTATATTTGCATGATTCCAACTGTTAGATAGTAAAAGTCTATTTTGGCCAATGATGAGACTGGAGTTAAGTAGACAAGTATAGTATTGACTGTTAAGACTTTGATGTGATTTCTTGTTATGAATTGAATCTTTTCGTGTTTGAAACTGGTATAATTAAGGTTAACACGTTAATAACAGCTATGTTGACTGATTAAGTTTAAATTGATACATAATGAATTTCTTAAGGATAATACTAATGTGAAGGAATGAAAGACATGAATAGGCGGAGATGGCTAAATTGTGATAAAAACTTAAGTTTGGGGGAAAAATTTGGGATATATAAGCTTCGCTAAAAAAAAAAAAAAAAAAAAAGAAAGAAAAAAAAAAAAATTACCGTGGCTAGTTTTGTTTCGGGGCCTTTGTTACTTGAGTAAGTACGCCCGAAGGGGTATCTTAAAACCTAGCGCCCTAAGGTCTTATATGGTCTGGGAGTCGTTGGTCGAAAGCTCGCTAAGGGGTGACACTGTTAGCCTAATGGAATGAGACATTGCACAGTCATGGTTAAAAAAAAAACAATAAAGCGGGAAAAGAGCAAAAAGCCCCCGTAATGAAAAGTAAAGCATAAGTATCCCGGATTGGACTCTTGAACTTGGTGGATGTTTAACTTTAGTTGGATCTAGCTTGTTCGTGAATTTTGTGAGTTTTCACTGTATGATACCTTTAAAGAGACCTATTATGTGTTAAATTTGATTTTATATTAGTTAACATTGTTTTGGAGCACACACGCACTATATCAGTGATAACAGTCTAAGATTTGATGAGTGACTGGGAAATTACTGATTTGTTTTAATATGATGTATTATCATGTTTACTTGATTTCTCTAAGGCCGGTTGAATAGACTTGTTTCTGTCATTACTGTTGGATTCGTAGGCATATAGATTAGTTTCATTACATTGCATTGCATAACATTTTTGTGTTTTTGCTTGAGGACAAGCAAATGTTTAAGTTTGGGGGTATTTGATGAGTGAGTTTTATACACATGAATTGGATACATTCGGGCTTAATTTATTATTGTTCTCAAGTCTTTTAGGATGCTTTTATGTGTTTGTGTCTATTCATGCATGTTTTATATTGTTTTGTAGGAATTGGGACAAAAGTTACATGGATCGACGTTCGGGGTGGCTAGATGCGCGTTTTCGGCTTGCCATTTACACATCAGTCACTTCAGAGCCAATTTGAGTATTTCTACGGACCTTATTTCGAAAAACTTAAAGAATGAAAGTTGTAGATCTACTTCTCCTCTTTCCGGAACATCTTAAATCATCGAAATCGGAGTTCGGACGAAGAAGTTATGGCCATTTTCTCAAAGAACATCGGAGCAGAAAATTCCAGAAAAACTTCTAGCGCCGGGGCACTATTTCTCTATGTAATTCCAGCGCCGGGGCGCTGGGGGGCAGAATCCCAGCGCCGTGCCCAGCGCCGGGGCGCTGGGGAAGTCAGTGGAAAGGCTTGGACGCGTTTTGGGGCTAATTTTGACATCTTTTTGACTCCAAATTAGATTGGGTTTGTTCCTAACCTAAAAATTAGACTTGTAACCTATAAATATATGATGTAAGACATAAAATAAAGGGGGATTACATAGATTAGACTAGATTAAACACTCCATTAGATTAGAATCTAAACCCTAGTTCTTAATTAGCCATTAGAGATTGAAGCAACTTGAAGATCATTGAAGATCAAGAGCAAGAGCAAGAGGGGAGCATCAGATTTGCTGACAACAGATTCTATTCTCTTCTCTTATCATACTTTTATCTTTTAATGTCTATTCAATTGTGGATTCTTGGTTTCAATTCATTAATTATGAACTAACTCTTTTATTGAGATTTCAATTGAACTTTTTATGGCTATGAATTAGTTATTCATTATATTCCAATTATTTATGTTAAAGTGAATTGTTTATCTTGTCTTGAGCTTATTGATTAATTATCTGATCAGTAATTACCTTGTTACTCTAGAAGGAATCGGAAGAGAAATTCTAGGGTTAGAACTGGGCATGATAACATGTGACTTAGTTATTTGCATGGTAAATAATTAGGTTTGTGAATAGAATGGAAATATCTGTTTACCGCATGTAACACATAAGGAATTGGGATTGAAAAGAGTTTAATTCAATTGTTTTGCATAGGAATATAGCAAGATTAATCTGGATTAAATAGAAGTCAATTGATCACTTGGAAAAGGACTTTTGGCATTTGAGAATTTCTGTTAACAATTCAGTAGGCATAATAAGTGGGATAGTTGGATAATTGATTTATAGTTCATAATTGGGGATATTGAAGTCTTAATCTTTATTTATTTGAATTTAGTCATAAAGCAATTTAGTTTTTTTGGGTAATCTAGTTTTAATTGATTAATTTAGTTTTCTTAATTAGAAAAATCATAATTTATGGTTGTTCAAATAAAATTGATTTGGTTAAGAATTAGTACTTGGTGATTTTTATTAAATAATTCCTCGTGGGAACGATACTTTTCTTATCACTTTATTACTTGTTGACCGTGTATACTTGCACGTATTCATTGATTGCGAAATCGATCAACACCAACTGGTATGGAGACATCCCAATCGGTGTTTTGTATGCTGTCCTATAAGCTTATAGTGCATCGTCCAATTTTTTTTGGTTTGGGTTCACTACTTTCTCTAAAATCTTCTTCACCTATGTTCGAAACCTCAGCTTGACCACTCGTTTGGGGGTGATATGTTGTAGCCACTCTATGATTGACCCCATATTTTGCCAAAAGAGCTGTGAACTATCTGTTGCAAAAGTGACTACCCTTATCACTGATAATAGCTCTTGGAGTGCCAAATCTTATAAATATATTCTTATGTAAGAACTTAAGAACCACTTTGGCATCGTTTGTGGGGAGTGCTACGGCTTCAACCCATTTTGACACATAATCGACATCTAACAAGATGTACGGTCCCATAAAATCTATTCCCCATACATCAAAAATTTCCACTTCCATGATAGTCTGTAGTGGCATCTCATTCCGCTTTGATATGTTACCCACCCTTTGACATATGTCGCATGTTTTCACAAACTGGTGGGCATCCTTGAACACCGTAGGCCAATAGAATCCTGCTTGAAGAATCTTGGTGTGACGCCCCCAAAATAGGTATACAACACCCATTCTGAGTCGCCAAATACATGGTACAGAAAGCAAACTACAACTTCAATCATACAATTGTCGTGCAAAATACGACAACACATACTGTGAGTTTAAATACAAATATTGTCTTCTAGACAATATCCACACTCAAATAAGTCCTCATTACAATTATTCAAACACTATTTTACAGAAATAATGAGGACTGCTAAAACATCTTTCTAGAACCATCACTCCATACCCCGACTAGATCCTGTTATGTTCTCACCTCCTGAAAAGAAAAATGGAATAAAAAGGAAAAGGGTGAGCTCAACTAGCCCAATAAAGAATATTACGACTAAGATAATATACAACAAATTATCGTTAGTCTTCAACAGGGAAAAATCTGATAAAATATAATAGAAAACAAGATTTAGATCAACAACTGCAGCGGAAATAGCAAACCATAGAAGAGTCAAGTAGAGAAAGAATTCTACTATCTTCTAAGATTTAAAAGTCCATCATCAATATTTTATCCCTGTAACATCAATTAATAATCATCTTTAACCAAATATTCATCTTTGCAGTACAGGCCAAAGATATTCATTTGTATCACCAGTCGGTCATGTTCATCTCAACACCTGTTCATCTTTGCACTACGGGCCAAAGATATTCATCAGTTAATCATTCATCTTTGCACTACAGGCCAAAGATATTCAGTAATATCATCATTTAGGACTGAGGATGATGAAAAATATTTTAAAGGAAACGAATCCAGTGAGACAGAAGGACAAATATTAGGGATTCGTATTACAGTTTATCCAAGATCAATAATACTTCATAATAACCAATTGTGAAGCAGAATTCAAAAATAAAGATCAAAACATGGATACAATCAAAGATAGTAATCATAATAGACATCTTGGACAAAAAGGAAAAAATTTATTTTTCGGTGAATAGTGCCGTATTCGTGAATAGTACCGTATACGTGAATAGTGCCGTATACGTGAATAGTAACCCCGACACAAAAAGTTCCAAATTTGATAAAAACTCATATCAATATTTTAGCATAATGATATTGAAGAAAATAATATCATTTAAGAAGAAAATAATATCCCTTACCTCAAAATATCAGTACTTCTGGTCGGAATACCGGTATAAGGCTGAAAGAAACTTGCTCTGATGAATAGAAACTCTCAAAGTATCTAAATACTCACAAAATACACTCAATAATCTAGAGAGAGAAAGAGAGAAAACTTGTTTCTGGTGTGATTTTCAATTCTAACTTAGCTCTCTATTTATAGGAAAATGTTAGCACGCCGAAGCAGACTTAACCTGCAACCTGATGGCTTTACCTGCGACTATTCAAGCCTACCACATTTGAATAAAAATCTCAGCATATTTCTTCACCAACTAAGAGTGGGGCCCACCAATTCTAGAATTTTCCACCAAAATGATAAACTCCGAAAATTCAACAATTTCTGAACCAGTTATCTTGTAAAATTCATAATAAATCATACGTTCATTTTTAACGGTTCAAAATTTGTGGACATATACTCAACTTAAATATGTATAACATATCCAAAAATTACCACGATCCAACGGTCGGATTAAAATTTATAACCCCCGTAAAATATCTCAAAAACCCTAATTTTTAATACCTCCATTCCGACAAAAATACTGATAAAAATCTCAACATTAACTCCTTCATTTTTAACCACAAAAATATATCCCTCATTTATATCCACATAAAATAAATATTTTCTTATCATATGAATCAATAATTAATTATTCACAAATAATATTACAGAATCACATTTATGACAACCAGGCCGTTCCCAGGAAAGAGGGGGCTTTCCAATAAGAATTTCTCCTTACTGGCGCGCAATTAGGTGACCAAACCTCTCCTTAGACAGAACTTTCTAGATATTACCAATAATGTTATCTAATAATATTATTCAAATAATATGAATTATTGATATGATAATAAAAAATACTGTGTAACAACAATGATTGAAACAACAATAATATAAAATATCAACGCAGCAATTATTGAATCAATAAAATAAAATATTGAACAATAACTACTGTAACAATTATTGAGTAGTGCCTTCCTTCGTAAGAATCAATAATTCAAAAATACTGTGCAATCCGTGTGCCACTGTGCAACTATGCATATTACTGTATTTTAACCACCGGGTATTCCAACAGTGTTAACGGTAACAACTACGCCGTTATTTATAAAAACTCAATTTTTGTCGTTATCTTCAAGTAATCGCTTTCCGTTATGGGGCCCACACAAGGCTGCGCCGTCGTACGAATATTTCCCGACAGCAAGAATATTCCACGACCAAACGAATATTCCCCGACAAAATGAATATTTTATAACCACTTACTTATTTTGCAAAATTTGCACATTTCACCCATAACCAAAGTATTATATCAAATTAACCCCTTATTATTCACAATAATATTTAGAGAAAATTTAATTTTATTCCTTAATAAGTTGGGGTCTTACAACCTCCCCTCCTTATGAAATTTCGTCCTCGAAATTGACATACGTACATGATATTTCGAAAAGGTGAGGATACCTCGCATTCATTTCTGATTCCAACTCCCAGGTCATTTCTTCAATAGCATGGTTTCTCCACAAAACCTTAACTTGTGGTATAACCTTTGTGCGTGGGACATGCTCTTTCCTATCCAAGATCTTAACAGGTACCTCCTCGTACGTTAAATCTTCGGCTATCTCGTCTGGTTCTAACTCAATTATGTGGTTCGGGTCTTTAACATATTTACGAAGCATAGATATGTGAAAAACATTATGAACACGAGACATGCTTGGAGGTAATGCGAGTCTATATGCCACATTTCCTATTCGCTCAAGAATCTCAAATGGACCAACAAATCGTGGATTGAGCTTTCCTCTCTTCCTAAATCTTGTAACTCCTTTCCATGATGCAACACGTACCAATACATGATCCCCAATATTAAATTCCACGTCCTTCTGATGAAGATCCACATAACTCTTTTGTCGATCCTGTGCCGTTTGTATACGTTGTCGAATTGTTTGGATCTTCTCTGTAGTCATGCGTACCAACTCTGGTCCCAACAATGTTGCTTCACCCACCTTGTCCCAGCATACTGGAGAACGACATTTTCTTCCATACAACGCCTCGAATGGAGCCACACCTATGCTCGCATGATAACTGTTGTTGTAGGAGAATTCCACCAATGGTAGGTACTTATCCCAACTCCCTTTGAGATCTAGGAAACAGAGTCTTAATAGATCTTCAAGAGTTTGAATAGTCCTCTCTGATTTTCCGTCCGTTTGAGGATGGTGTGCCGAACTGAATCATAAATCCGTGCCCATAGCTTTCTGCAAGATAACCCAAAATCGTGAAGTGAATCTTGGGTCACGATCCGAAACTATGGATACTGGCATGTCATGCAATCTCACAATCTCGTTCATGTACATACTAGCAAGACGTTCAAGAGAATAAGTCTCACATATCGGTAAGAAATGAGCAGACTTGGTTAATCTATCAACAATAACCCAAATCGCATCTATGCCTTGAGAAACCTTGGGAAGACCCGTAACAAAATCCATAGTAATGTGTTCCCACTTCCATTTTGGAATCTCAAGTGGTTACAATGGACCCTTTGGTACTTGATGCTCCGCTTTTACACGTTGACAAGTTAAACACCTCGAGATAAACTCCGCGATCTCTCTTTTCATATTGCTCCACCAAAATATATGTCGAAGATCGTGATACATTTTGGTACTCCCAGGATGGATTGCAAACAGTGTGTTGTGTGCCTCCATCATTATTCTATGCTTCAAGTCAAAATCGTTAGGAACACAAAGTCTGGAGTTGACTCGAAGTATTCCTTCTTCATCGATTCTTGCTTCTGGAATAGCACCTTCTTGCACTTTCTTCTTCATACGCATCAGTTCCATGTCCGTAGCTTGAGCAGCTTTAACTTTATCGATTAAAGTCGGTTCTACTCGTATATTTGATATCATCATGTGGGTACTTGGAGCCTACATCTCTATCTCCATCCTTTGCAAGTCATGCAAAATGGGCCTTTGTGTTAACAACATTGCACTCGTACCCGCATATGATCTTCTACTCAATGCGTCAGCTACTACGTTTATTTTTCCAGGATGATATTGGATGGTATGATCGTAATCTTTCAACATCTCAAGCCAACGTCGCTGCCGCATGTTGAGTTCCTTTTGGGTGAAGAAATATTTGAGGTTTTTATGATCTGTATAGATCTCCACTTTCTCCCCATACAGGTAGTGTCTCCAGATCTTCAACGCGAAAACGACTGCTGTCAACTCCAAATCATGAGTAGAATAATTCCTCTCATATTCTTTTGAGTTGTCGCGAGGCATAGGCTATGACTTTCCCATGTTGCATGAGAACACATCCTAACCCTTTGCCTGAAGTATCGCCGTAGATAATAAATCCATCCGAACCAGATGGTATTGTCAGAACAGGTGCCGAAATGAGTCTCCTCTTGAGTTCTCGGAAACTCTTCTCGCATTCCTCACTCCATACGAATTTTGTATCTTTCCGAGTCAGCTGAGTTAACGGAGTAGCAATTCGAGAAAATCCTTCCACAAATCTCCGATAATAACCAGCTAAGCCCAGAAAGCTACGTACTTCGGTTACCGACTTCGGTTGCTCCCAACTTTGTATGGCTTCAATCTTCGCCGGGTCGACAGATACTCCATGTTTTGACACCACGTGCCCAAGGAATGCTACTTCCTAAAGCCAGAACTCCCATTTCTTCAGTTTGGCATATAGCTTGTTTTCACGAAGCCTTTGCAATATCAGCTTCAAATGGCGCTCATGATCTTCACGGCTTTTGGAATAGATGAGGATGTCATCAATAAAGACAACAACGAACTGATCCAAATATTCTTTGAATACACGGTTCATCATATCCATGAAGGCAGCAGGAGCATTAGTCAATCCAAAAGACATGACTAAGAATTTAAAATGCCCGTACCGAGTTCTGAAGGCAGTCTTTGGAATATCCTCAGTTTTAATCTTCAGCTGATGATATCCAGAACGAAGGTCGATCTTTGAAAAGAATTATGCTCCTTGTAACTGGTCGAACAGGTCATCAATACGAGGTAGCGGATACCTATTCTTGATGGTAACATGGTTCAATTCCCTATAGTCGATACAAAGTCGCATACTCCCGTCTTTCTTCTTTACGAATAAAACAGAATCACCCTAAGGAGATGTACTAGGACGAATAAAACCGATATCCAACAACTCCTGTAGTTGGACTTTTAACTCCTGAAGTTCAATAGGAGCCATTCGATATAGGGTTTTAGAAATGGGCTTTGTACCGGGTTCAAGGTCAATAAAGAATTCAACTTCACGTTCTGGGGTAGACCAGGAAGTTCTTCAAGAAATACGTCAGGAAATTCACTAACAACAGAAATGTTATTCAAATCTGTCGTGTTTTTGTTCAAGTCCATAACATGGGCTAAGAAAGCTTGACATCCGTTTTTCAATAAACGAACGGATTTATGGCTTGATATAACAGCAATTGATTTTAATGGTTTGGTTGCTTGAATTCGCATAACAGGTTGGTTAGGAATATGAAAACTAACAACCTTATGAAAACAATCAATTTTGGCATGATGAGTAGTTAACCAATCAATTCCTAAAATTACATCAAATGCACGTATGTTTCAAGAAATAAGGTCAACAGGTAATGTGATGGTGTCAACTTGGATTAAGCAAGATTTATAAACTGTAGATGTAACAAAGGTTTCACCCAACGGAGTTTCAACAGATAAGTCAAAGGTCAATTTCTCCGGAGTCAAGTTCAAACGTTGAGCACAAGCAGGAGAGATAAATGAATGGGTAGAACCGGTAACTAGTAAAGTATAAACTTCGTAAGAATTTAAGATTAGCTTACCCGTGATCACCTCGTTTGGGTTTCTTACGTTTTGGCCAGTCACGACAAACGCCCTTCCAGGAACCGCTGATTTCAACTTATTCGGGACAACTTTTGGAGTCACCATCCCCGCTGAACTTGGTTTTGCTACAGAACACTCTCGAGCTATATGACCCACCTTTCTACTGTTATAACATACCTTGGATTGTTGTGGGCAGTTTGGGCTGATATGTCCCTCTTTCCCACATTTGTAACATACGACTGGTGGTCGTTCTCCTCCCCTAGAAACAGTTGATGTTTGTGCTGACGTCTTCACGTTATCATTGTTGTACCTTCTCATCATGAAATCTTCTCCCGACTCGCTCCTTCTATTATCACGACCACGTTTACCACCAGAGTGGTTACCGCTTTTGTCCGAATGTTTTCCTCCCTGCAGGTTTTCATTGCTTCGATGACTGCCGCCACCGGTATGACCCTGGTTGTGGTCCCTCGGTTGCACATACTCATTATCTCGCTCTAATAATTGAGCCCTGTTTACAACATCTGAATATAAAGAAAATTTATGAGAGATAAGATATTGCCGAATCTCGGGTTTTAGACCTCTCAAAAACATCCTTGTCATTCGTTCCTCATTTTTGACCAAATGAGGTGCAAACCTGGATAACTCTGCAAACTTCGCCTCGTACTGGGACACCGTCATGTTGTTTTGTTCCAGTCTGATAAACTCCACCTCCTTCATATGACGAATACTTTCAGGAAAGTACTTGTCATTGAACAATTTTTGAAATGTTTCCCAGGACATGTTGAGTGCGTCAGGCTGGGTACGCTTCACAGACTCCCACCAGTAGTCTGCCTCACCGCGGAACATAAAGGTGGCGAATGGAACCTTCTGTTCCTCCGTGCATCCCAAGACATCGAATATCTTGGTAATTTGCTTGACCCACGTTTCCGCCATGATCGGATCCGGCTTTCCCTTAAATTCTGGTGGTCCCAATTCTTTGAACTGCTTGGCTGTGACAAACCGCGTGTTGTTATCATTTCCACCCGTATTCTGCACACGAGTCTCCCTCGTCTGATTTTGCATGAACTGTAAAAAGCTCCTAAACATTTCATCATTCATCGTTTGCTCGGTAACGTTGTTTACAGGAGGAATATTGCCTTCCTGTTGCACGTTCCCCTGGGTGGTGATCAAAGGTGTCTCCACGGTCTGATTTACTCCATTATTAACGTTCTCAGCTGCCATTCTTAAATACTGCCATAAAATAAGGGTTAATAGTCATGTCATATATTATCCCTATAATCTGATCGACCAAATAAACACCAAATAAACTTAGTCAGGTCATACTAGCGAAAGAATTTCCCGTCTCTCCCCTCCTAGTTCTTGTCTCACATCTCAGTCAGGGATCATATCCCTATGCTCTGATACCAACTGTGACGCCCCCAAAATAGGTATACAACACCCATTTTGAGTCGCCAAATACATGGTACAGAAAGCAAACTACAAATTCAATAATACAATTGTCGTGCAAAATACGACAACACATACTGTGAGTTTAAATACAAATATTGTCTTCTAGACAATATCCACACTCAAATAAGTCCTCATTACAATTATTCAAACACTATTTTATAGAAATAGTGAGGACTGCTAAAACATCTTTCTAGAACCATCACTCCATACCCCGACTAGATCCTGCTATGTTCTCACCTCCTGAGAAGAAAAATGGAACAAAAAAAAAAGGTGAGCTCAACTAGCCCAATAAAGAATATTATGACTAAGATAATATACAACAAATTATCGTTAGTCTTCAACAGGGAAAAATCTGATAAAATATAATAGAAAACAAGTTTTAGATCAACAACTGCAGCGGAAATAACAAACCATTAGAAGAGTCAAGTAGAGAAAGAAATCTACTATCTTCTAAGATTTAAATGTCCATCATCAATATTTTATCCCTGTAACATCAATTAATAATCATCTTTAACCAAATATTTATCTTTGCAGTACAGGCCAAAGATATTCATTTGTATCACCAGTCGGTCATGTTCATCTCAACACCTGTTCATCTTTGCACTACGGGCCAAAGATATTCATCAGTTAATCATTCATCTTTGCACTACAGGCCAAAGATATTCAGTAATATCATCATTTAGGACTGAGGATGATGAAAAATATTTTAAAGGAAACGAATCCAGTGAGACAGAAGGACAAATATTAGGGATTCGTATTACAGTTTATCCAAGATCAATAATACTTCATAATAACCAATTGTGAAGCAGAATTCAAAAATAAAGATCAAAACATGGATACAATCAAAGATAGTAATCATAATAGACATCTTGGACAAAAAGAAAAAAATTTATTTTTCGGTGAATAGTGCCGTATTCGTGAATAGTACCGTATACGTGAATAGTGCCGTATACGTGAATAGTAACCCCGACACAAAAAGTTCCAAATTTGATAAAAACTCATATCAATATTTTAGCATAATGATATTGAAGAAAATAATATCATTTAAGAAGAAAATAATATCCCTTACCTCAAAATATCAGTACTTCTGGTCGGAATACCGGTATAAGGCTGAAAGAAACTTGCTCTGATGAATAGAAACTCTCAAAGTATCTAAATACTCACAAAATACACTCAATAATCTAGAGAGAGAAAGAGAGAAAACTTGTTTCTGGTGTGATTTTCAATTCTAACTTAGCTCTCTATTTATAGGAAAATGTTAGCACGCCGAAGCAGACTTAACCTGCAACCTGATGGCTTTACCTGCGACTATTCAAGCCTACCACATTTGAATAAAAATCTCAGCATATTTCTTCACCAACTAAGAGTGGGGCCCACCAATTCTAGAATTTTCCACCAAAATGATAAACTCCGAAAATTCAACAATTTCTGAACCAGTTATCTTGTAAAATTCATAATAAATCATACGTTCATTTTTAACGGTTCAAAATTTGTGGACATATACTCAACTTAAATATGTATAACATATCCAAAAATTACCACGATCCAACGGTCGGATTAAAATTTATAACCCCCGCGAAATATCTCAAAAACCCTAATTTTTAATACCTCCATTCCGACAAAAATACTGATAAAAATCTCAACATTAACTCCTTCATTTTTAACCACAAAAATATATCCCTCATTTATATCCACATAAAATAAATATTTTCTTATCATATGAATCAATAATTAATTATTCACAAATAATATTACAGAATCACATTTATGACAACCAGGCCGTTCCCAGGAAAGAGGGGGCTTTCCAATAAGAATTTCTCCTTACTGGCGCGCAATTAGGTGACCAAACCTCTCCTTAGACAGAACTTTCTAGATATTACCAATAATGTTATCTAATAATATTATTCAAATAATATGAATTATTGATCTGATAATGAAAAATACTGTGTAACAACAATGATTGAAACAACAATAATATAAAATATCAACGCAGCAATTATTGAATCAATAAAATAAAATATTGAACAATAACTACTGTAACAATTATTGAGTAGTGCCTTCCTTCGTAAGAATCAATAATTCAAAAATACTGTGCGATCCGTGTGCTACTGTGCAACTATGCGTATTACTGTATTTTAACCACCGGGTATTCCAACAGTGTTAACGGTAACAACTACGCCGTTATTTATAAAAACTCAGTTTTTGTCGTTATCTTCATCCAATCGCTTTCCGTTATGGGGCCCACACAAGGCTGCGCCGTCGTACGAATATTCTTCGATAGCAAGAATATTCCACGACCAAACGAATATTCCCTGACAAAATGAATATTTTATAACCACTTGCTTATTTTGCAAAATTTGCACATTTCACCCATAACCAAAGTATTATATCAAATTAACCCCTTATTATTCACAATAATATTTAGGGAAAATTTGATTTTATTCCTTAATAAGTTGGGGTCTTACACTTGGCTGCTGTCCGCTCACTACCATAATGTCCCTCATATACAGATGAATGACACTCGTGTAGGATATTCTTCACTTCACTGTATGGTACACACCTTCGAATCATCTTGTCGGCGCACTGTCTGAATAAATATGGCTCATCCCACATGTACCACTTAACGTCATGTAGGAATTTCTTTTTCTGTTGTCGCGTCAAATCAGGGGGAAAGATATTGCTCACCAAATAGTTAGCAAAATCTGCATACCACGGAAACTCTGAATTAACTCCAAATAGTTGTTCATCCGGGAATGATTCATTGATCACACACTTATCCGCTTCATCTTTATCCGAATTTTCTAGCCTCGATAGATGGTCCGTTACTTGATTTTCTGTCCCCTTTCTATCCTTTATTTCTAAGTCGAATTTCTGAAGGAGAAGGATCCATCTGATAAGTCTAGGCTTAACATCCTTCTTCATAATTAAATAGCGAAATGCCGAGTGATCTGTGTAAACCACCACCTTTGTCCCTATCAAATATGCCCAGAATTTGTCAAAGGCATATACTACTGCAAGTAACTCATTCTCTGTAGTTGTGTAGTTCAATTGTGCATCTGTAAGAGTTTTACTTGTATAGTATATGGCGTGAAATATTTTATCTCAGCGTTGACCCAAAACAACCCCTACTGCATAGTTGCTCGCATCGCACATCAGTTCAAAGGGCATAATCCAATTCGGTGCGATGATCACTGGCACTGTAGTCAACTTTTTCTTCAACTGCTCAAATGTTATTTTACACTCCTCATCAAATCTAAATACCGCATCCTTCTCTAAAAGACTGCACAGTGGCTTTGCAATCTTAGAGAAATCCTTTATAAACCTTCTGTAGAACCTGGCATGTCTAAGAAAACTGCGGATTCCCTTTACTAAATTCGGCGGTGGAAGATTCTCGATCGTGTCCAGCTTTGCATTATCAGCCTTTAAACCTTTAGCAGATACCTTGTGCCCTAGAATTATCCCTTCTTCAACAATAAAGTGGCACTTCTCCCAATTGAGTACCAAATTAATTTCCACACACCGCTTTAAAACCATGACCAAGTTCTTTAGACACCTATCAAAAGTATTTCCATAGACTGAAAAGTCTTCCATGAAAACTTCAATCTCTTTCTCTACCATGTCCGAGAAGATAGCCATCATGCATCTTTGGAATGTAGCTGATGCATTACATAACCCAAATGACATCCTTCTAAATGCAAAGGTGCCATATGGGCATGTAAAGGTGGTTTTGTCTTGATCCTCAGGAGCTATGACAATTTGGTTGTACCCCGAGTATCCATCCAATAAGCAATAGTACTCATTTCCAGCTAGTCGGTCCAACATCTGATCAATAAAGGGTAAAGGAAAGTGATCATTTCGGGTTGCCTTATTTAGCTTCCTGTAATCCATGCACACCCTCCATCTGGTCACTGTCCTCGTCAGAATTAGCTCATTATCTTTGTTCTTAACCACTGTCATTCCACCCTTTTTCGGCACACACTGTATTGGACTGACTCATGCACTGTCTGAAATCGGGTAAATAATTCCCGCATCCAACCACTTTAATATTTCTTTCTTTACTACTTCTTTCATGATTGGATTTAATCTTCTCTATTGCTCCACTGTTGGCTTCACATCCTCTTCCATGAGAATCTTGTGCATGAAAAGGAGGGGTTGATCCCTTTTATATCAGCTATGGTCCAGCCTATTGCAGATTGGTATTCTATCAAAATCCTCAGCAATTTACTTTCCTATAATTCGTTAAGTGCAGATACAATAATAACAGGTAAAGTATTTGAATCACCTAAATACGCATACCTGAGGTGTTTAGGAAGTGGTTTGATCTCAAGAGTGGGTGGTACCTCAAGTGAAGGTTTCATCCGAGCTGAAGCCTTTTCCTCCGTGTGTAATGGCTCGAATGGAACTTTAAATCTACTAACTCTTGGTAAAGCATCTAGCATGTGTAAATAATCCACGAACTCTGGATCATCCAAATTCTTATCCCCCAGTAATGTAGTTTCTAGGCATCTATTCTAGAGCTTCTGCAAACGGAATATTAATTTGAAGTTTCTTGAAAAGTTCCAAAAATTTGGTGAATTATTTATCTAATTTTTGTTTTTGGACCCTCTACTGAAACGGCGGTGGAGGATACACAATTGGCTCGACATTTGACTTAGTCTTGTCCCCTTGCTTTTCCCCCCTCCTATTTCTCTGCAACCACTTTGTTTTCATTCTTCTTGACATCCTGTTGTGCTGAATTTTTTGAAATTTTCCCATCAAGATGTTTTCCACTCCTCAAAGTGATTGCCTGACACTGCTTGTGATTCCCCTTCAGATTCTTTTCTGTGTCACTTGGTAGAGTCCCTTGCAGCTTATTATTCAATGCTAAGGCAAGCTGTCCCATATGATTTTCTAAATTTTTGATGGCCACTGCTTGTATTTTCATTGCCGCCTCGTTTCCCGATATGTATTTCATCAAAAGCCCTTCTAAGCCTGTTTTCTTTTCTTAATGCGGAGCTACTTGTTGATGCTGATTTTGGAACCCCGGGGGATAAGAAGGTCGTGGAGCCTGTTGATTTTGATTGTTGCTCCATGAAAAATTGGGATGGTTCCTATTCCCCGGGTTGTAGGCATTTTGATACATGTTCTGCGGAATCCTATTGTAGCTGCCCACAAACTGAACCAATGTTGGGTTGATGGCATACTGCTCTGTTGGATGTTCTCCTGAACACAACTCGCAAACATATGCCACCTGTTGTGGTGATGCACCCGTCAGAGTATCCATTTTCTTTGATAAGGCAACAATTGTGCCGCCAACACTATTACTCCATCTACCTCTAATACGCCAGCTACCTTAGACTATGTCATCCTTACTGTAGGCCACTAGTAGTTATTAGCTGCCATAGTTTCAACTAACTTATATGCCTCCTCATAACTCTTGGACATAAACGCTCCACCCGAAGCTGCATCTATACTCGTCTTGAGATTCCGATTCAACCCGTTGTAAAACGTATTCATCTGCAGCCATTTGGGTAGTCCATGATGAGGGCATTTTCTGAGCAATTCCTTGTACCGTTCCCATGCCTCATATAAAGACTCCCCATGCAGCTGCTCAAACATGGTGATCTCGTTTCTCAACTTTACAGTTTTGGCTAGTGGAAAGAACTTAGCCAGAAACTTCTGGGCAAGGTCTTCCCAAGTAGTTATTGATCCCAACGGTAGAGAATGTAACCAACTCTTCGCCTTGTCCGGCAAAGTGAATGAGAACAAGCGAAGTCTGACTACTTCATCTGACACCCCATTATATTTGAAGGTGTCACATATTTCCAAAAAGCTTACCAAGTGTTCATTCGGATCATCGTTGGCTAGTTCCGCAAACTGAACTAAATTCTGAATCATCTGAATAGTCCCAGGCTTAATCTCAAAAGTATTTGCAGCAATCGTCGGCCTGGAGATACTCGACTGAAGTTCAGTCACCTTAGGAGTAGCAAAATCCCTCAGCGCTTTCTGGTATTCTGCAGCCATTGTCTCTTTTGTCTCAGAATTCTCAAAGTTTTCCCTTTGTGTCCTTTATCCACTTACATAGCCTTTGAAACCGTTTCTCTATATCATCCTCAAAAGGAAGCAAGCCTGAATTTTTAGACCGAGTTTGCATAAACTGACTTCAAGAACCTGAAACAAGAAAGAACAAAACAAAAAAAATGTTGAAGTAAAACTAGACTAATTAAACTGAAATTGAAAAATATTAAAATCTATACTAAGTTCCCCGGCAACGGCACCAAAAACTTGTTGGGTCAAATCTATATATGCTCACACGTAAGTGCACGTGGTCAACAAGTAATATAATGATAAGTCAAGTATCGTTCCCACAGAGACTAGTATGAAATTAATCCTAACAATTACCAGCTTTATATTAATCCCGATTTTATTAAACTATCCAATTCAATGATTATAATTATTAACAACTAAAAACATAAAAATATTAAGCAATCAACAAACTCAAAAACTGTAATTTCAAGTAAATAATAGAGAATTAGGCTTACGACTTCACTTTAAGTATCACTCTGATTACTACACCCTATTCCAGTTCAATTCACTATCCCAGTTTATTAATCAAGAACACTCAAGTAGAACTAGCCATCTCTCGATGCACTAATACCATATTAACTTAAATCCAAAAAATAGATAGAATTAAGCTAAACACCTTAATCAACTAATTCACTATATTTCTATGTGAATTACAATCAAAGAAGGTTTAAATTCAAGTTCTCTATCCGACTACATATGATGTTAAGCATATCTCTACCCTAACATTCATCAAGATTCCATTCAATTACAGAATTAAAGAACACATGCTAAAGTGACTAAGTCTAGATTCATATTTCATCTCTCGAGTCCATACAATTCCACATAAAATTGGTGATCAAGCAATTCATAAATTAAAGCACAAATCACAATAGATAAACTAAAAGATATATTATTAAACTGAAATTCAAGACTACATAATCATCGTTCAACCATAAGATCCGTCATAAGCCTAATAAGTAAATTAGTTCATCACAAACGAATTAAAAACTAAAATCATCAAAGTAATCATCATCCCAATTACAATTATTGAATTAAAGAAAAAGAATGAATCCAGAACCACCCTTCTCCTTAGGTCCAACTTGTAATTATCGTGACTCAAACCTTCAATCCTTCCTTTAATGCTATCTCTCCAAAACTAGGGCTTAGAATTGTTAATTGATTCTCTGATATTATCTCCTTTGTTGTTACTTGCTAATCTCCAGTATGGGACACGTATTCTGACCATAATTTGACGCCAATTACAGTTCCAAACCATGCCAACCTCATTCCTTCACGCCACTGCAGCAACACAATCGAAACAGGACTCTGGCCTTTTCCCGTACGCCCTCCCTGGCGGGGGTTTTCCTTCTTTAAGTGCCCACCCCGGCGGGGGGTGCTACTATCTTTGGTTGAGTACCCCCACCCCGACAGGGGTTTTGTGTGTAAAATGTCCTCCCCGGCGAGGGTCTATTCTACTGCAGTCCAATTTTAGCTCTTTTTCTTGCCAAGTTTTGCCACGAAACCACCTTTTAAGTTCAAATGCTATGCCACCATACCTAAACATAAAAATCACACTAAACAAGTAAAACGAATCACAAACATAACGAATTAACACGATTTAAGCTCGAATTAGAGGTCGATTCGTAGGTATAAAATCCACTCATCAAAAAGTGATGTTTGGTCTGGTTAGCGAAAGGTACTGACGGGACCCGAAAACACTTCGAAATTCACTAGCATCCATGGAGGCAGACCCATCAGTGAGAGTTAGGCTGGTAGTGGTAGAGAGTGGTGTAGTGGTCTCCTTTGCACCTGTCATGTTGGTGCGGCCAAGTAAATCATGAATATATTTGTGTTGGGACAAGAAGAGACTAGTGGAAGTGGGTATGACTTCAACACTAAGGAATTAGTGGAGAGCACCCATGTCCTTTATAGAGAAGCGGGAGGACAATGCAACAATAAAAGAAGCTAAAAAATAGCCATTGTTGCTAGTGATGAGGAGGTCATCAACATAGACCAAGAAATAGGCAATGATACCATCATGATTGTAGATGAACAGAGAAGTATCAACTTTGGAGTAGGCAAACTTTTGAGAGACGAGAAACCTGGCCAACTCATTGTACCAAGCTCGTGGAGTCTATTTAAGACCATAGATGGCTTTGTGGAGATGACAAACATGATTAGGCAGTTGATCATCAACAAAACCCCGGTGTAGACTTCATCGGAAAGAGATCACTGAAGAAAAGCATTATTAACATCAAGTTGTTGAATAGGACAACCATGCCAAAGAGGTAAATAAAGTACAACACGAATGGTGGTAGGTTTTATAACCGGGCTAAATGTCTCAGTATAATCAAGACTAGGACTTTGATGAAAGCCTTTTGCTACAAGACGGGCCTTATACCTGTCAATTGATCCATCCGATTTTCTTTTGATTCGAAATACAGAATACCCACTTGCAATCCACCAAATTTTGTTTCAGAGAGGGAGGGACCAATTCCCAAGTGCCATTACTAGCTAAAGCATTGAACTCATTTGACATGGTAGCTTGCCACTCTGGGTGTTGAAGGACCTGAGATAGACAATATGGTTCAAGGGTGACAAGTAAGGGATGTTTAGTGGTTACATTATGTTTGTGAGGTTTAAAAATATTATTTTTGGCATGAGTGATCATGGGATGGGTCGGGACAAATGGTGGTGGGGTTGGTAGTGGTGGGGATGGTAATGATGGTGGCAAGATAGATAGGTCAGGACTAGATGGGGATGAGAGATTATTGCATGGGGTTGAAGATCGGCAGGAGTGTACGGTGACTTGTTGTTGGTGTCGTGAGAGGACTACAGATGACAAGACTGGCATGGCCAAATGGAGAGGAGTAGGAGAGGATAAAGATGAAGGGACATGTGATGGAGATGGAATGTCAAATGATGATGTCCAATTAGGAAGGGAGTGAGAGGATAGGCGTGCATGGAGGGAGGTAGCATATGAAAATTTAGATTCAACAAAGCGAACATGGCGAGAGATGAATAGGCGGTGGGTAGTGGGATCAAGGCACTTATATGCTATAACACCCCTTTCCCGAATAGGAAAGGGAGGTCACACACAAAGCACAACAAACCTCAAAATTAGTAAATATAGCACTAATGACTTTAAAATATTAATAATGATATCCATCAATGAAGTACTAAATACAATTCTCCAACTAGAGTCAAAATAATCAAAACTAAAAATTAAATCAACCTAGATGGTCAAAGGCAACACTCTCATCACACTAGCCCTGAATCGCCCCTACAAACCTGCCAGAAGAAAAACACAGCATGAGCTAATTGCCCAATACGAATATAAAGATACGAAAGATATACAACTAAAATACGTAATCAACAAAGACAAAATATTGCCTTCGACGAAAAATAAAATCTCCAAAGATCTAAATAGAATATATCTGAACCAACCGAATTAATGAAACAAGCAGAAGAGTAAAGAAATATTGAACTAAAATAACTAACTCAATTAATTGAATTGAACATAACAGAACAAAATTAATACAATGAAATAATAGGCTGAATCATATGGCTGGGTGTCATTTCATACCGATTGAGCTCAAAAATATACATTGCCATACAGGCAAGTCAAAATAATGCCACACAAGCAACCAACATAATGTCATACACGCAAATCACACATTGGATCGCGAATCCAAATGTATCCAAATCGGATAGGTGTGTTTGGCACAACATCACCAATCCGTAAAACAGAAAACTAGGGTCGACCCATACGCCTCCCACAACTAAAAACCATTTGGCCCACTTCCTTCGAAGCCCAAAACGGGGACGCCGTGGACTAATCACACCGCTACAGAAAGTGTCATACCTCTCGTGCCAAGACGACATGCTTGTGGTACCCCTACAGGTGGTTATAGCTCAGGTATACCCTACGGTATATTCTAACAAAAATACCACATTACAACACATGCGACATAATACCAATAAAAATAAATACCATTCAATAACACATGCGACACAATATCCACAAAAATGGGGTTCTAATATGTACATGTTGAATCAAATCAAATCATAATCACAATGTCTCAAAAAGAAAGTAACATGTACCGCTCTACAATTATCAAAAATAAATACTAAATATGATAACCTAATTCAAAGAGTACAAATACGAGTCCTATATATCAACCCCAAAATGAAACTTTACTATGAATTTCACAAGAAACAATTATGTGAACTAATAACGAAAATCGAAACGAGGAACAAAACGAACTAATTAAATTTCACAGAAGTATTGTTGAAGGAGTAAGAAAATCTTTACCTGAATTAAATAAGGAAATATCCAAAATTCCCAAATAAAATCGTTAAAGCCCTCCGTCCGAACTATCACAATAAATAGCTAAATATATAAATAAAAGTTATAATTTCGCATCAAGTAAAAAAGCTAACCAAATCAATAATTTATGCATATTAATATGTACATAGCTAATCTATTAAATAGTATGCAGTTGCCAACAATTCTATTATTTATTAGTTATCAGTCCACCAAAATTTAAATAATAATTAATTAGTGTTACATGTAAGGACCATGGTGCCTAATTTTTATACTTTATTTTTTTACAATATACACATAAACATTTGTTTAAGTTTTGTTCCATAAATCAATTAATTTGAAATGAGAACTACATCTATAGCAAGCCAAACATACTTTATTAAAAATTTGCTTTGTTTTTTATTCGTATAAAACAAACATGCCACATATCATTAATTAGTATATATATATATATATATATATATATATATATATATATATATATATATACAAGTACAAAATAACTTCAGTACGTCCAAAAAAAAATTCTGCTAATGGTTATAAATATATATACACACATTAACTATAAATTACCTCAATTAGAAAACATATATAATTTTTTTTAAATAGAATTTCTTTACATAGGAATTCACAATTAACAATTATGGGTTAAATAGATGATATATATATATATATATATATATATATATATATATATATATATATATATATATATATACTGTGACAACCCCAAAATAGGTCCATTCCATCCAACCTATTCTGAGTCGCCAAATACATGGTACAGAAAATAACTACAACTTTATTACAACAATTGTCGTACAAAATACAACAATACATATGCTGTGAGTTTGGATACAAATATATACCAACTGTGACTCGTGTCCCAACCGTAATGTGACAAATGTCTCATCAGTGAACAACACCTCACAGTGATACCTACATAGAGGTATAGTCAAAAACTATTTTAGAAATTAGAATCTTTGGGAAGTGCTCAAGGAAACCTTCGTACATGGGAGGCCATGCGTCTAGGTTATGATAGATATCATATGGCCACAGAATTATCCTTGGTTGACCCAATATACCCCAAAGAAAAACGAGAAGATTACTATCATATTCTTCCCAATGGTGAGTCTTCTCTTGACTTATCATTATCTCCACTGTCTTTAATCGGGAATTATACTTCAAACAAACACCAAGATTATATAGGTAGTGCTCGTAGATATACTCAGCAAGTGGATGAGTACAATCCTGTCTTATGATGACACGAGGTTGTATGTCGTTAGACATCTTGTATGATAGTGGCAAAACACCCTTCCAACGTTGGGTACACCTTACCCTATTGGATTCACCAAATAAAACTACTAAATGAACTTTTCTATACTGCTTCGGGAGAACCTCTACAGCTAGAGACCACCGTTCTATTTCCCCGTTACCCTCGCTCGACCCAGCTACACTCGTATTACCTGAAAGGAATTGTGAAGCAAAAAGGTGAGCACAACTAGCTCAGTAAAGAATATCATGACTAAAGATAATTAAATTATCAATAGCCTTCATCAATAATAAATCAGAGATTTAGAACATATGGTAAATGATAAAAATTTCAACCATAGTTGCAGCGGAACGAGCAATCCATTAGAAGAGTCAAATAGACTATAAAGTCTATTATCTTCTCCATGTTAAAAATCCACCAACAATGTTTTATCCCTGTAACATCAATCAATAATTCGGGTCCACAATCATATGAATAACTCATAATCATAACTGTAGTTCTAAATTCCTCTTCTCATCCAAGACGAAGATAATTTTCATCACCTATCTTTACCTGAAACATCAAAGATCATGGTTATACCAAATCACAGTTCCTATTCATAATCATGCTAATAAATCCATCTTTGCACTACGACCAAAGATATTCATCAACAAACCATCTTTGCACTACATGCCAAAGTTATTTAATAACATGTCATCTTTGTATTACGAGCCAAAGATATTCATCAAAAATTCATCTTTGCACTACAGGCCAAAGATATTCCTCAACAGTTCATATTTGCACTACAGGCCAAATATATTCATATCTCAAAGAAATATATAATCATTTCAGAATTTATATACACCATAATTATAACCATGTTAATCAATTCATCTTTACACTTAAGCTAAAGATATTCAATTATAAATTCAATGGTCATGATCATACCAGTTAACAATTCATCTTTGCACTACAGGCCAAAGACATTCCTCAGTCACGATCATACTAATAATTTACCCATCTTTACACTCAAGTGAAAGAGAAATTCAACATCAGGGTTATAAAAATGTTATATATGATAATAAAAACAATATGATCAACAATTGTATTTATTTTCGAGAGCAACAATCATAAATCAACGATAATTTGGTCAGAAAAAGAAACCAATTTTTTGTCGTGAATAGTACCCGTGAATAGTAACTCGTGAATAGTAACTCGTGAATAGTAACTCGTGAATAGTAACTCATGAATAGTAACCCCGACATGAAAAAGGTAAAAATTCCACAATAATATACATACCAATATTTTGGTATAATGATATTGAAAGAATAATATTTCTTAAGCTTATAAACAATTTATTTTAATTGTTTACACTTTACTAAATAATGTATTTAATCATCTTAAAATGCCAAACGCATAAGATTTCATCACCAATAACCAAAAACCCTCATCAAAAATCTGCATATACCTCATATAGGATTCTCAAGCTATAAAATCCTATTTTCCAATTTTTTTACTTCACATAACATATTTAATTCATTTACTCATAACTAGTATATTTTTATGAAAAATACCAAATCAGTTCCAAAAATATTTCTTTTCTGGGATTTAGCAGAATATAGTCCCATATTGAACATATATTTTTCTCAGAATTTTTAAAACTCATTTACTATTTTTCATATGGCCAAAACAGCCGAATATTTAGACATTTATCATAAATTGTACTTTTATCCAAAAATTCTGAAATTCACAGAGTATACTGATATTATATAGATATACTTCCAATAAAAATTTTATCATTTTTGGAATTAACCACAAGGAGTTATAAGCGGTTACTTTTAAAATAGTCTTTTCTCATAAAATTCACAACTCTTAATCTATACATCCAAAAATCACCATTTTTGGACACAATCAATAAAACTTATCAATATATCATTTCAAAATTTTCCAAAATTTTTTGAAGGTCAGAAAAATTACGAAACTGAAAAACATAACAACCCTTAAAATCCCTTACTATCCTTACAATCCCTTACCTCAAAAGAGCAGCACTTCTGACTGGATATCGGATATGACGCTGAAGAAAACTTGCACTGATGAATAGCAACTCACCAAGTATCTAAATACTCACAAAATATACTCAATAATCTAGAGAGAGAAAGAGAGAAAACTTGTTTCTGGTGTGATTTTCAATTCTAACTTAGCCTTCAATTTATAGGAAAATGTTAGCACGCCGAAGCAGACTTAACCTGCAACCTGATGGCTTTACCTGCTACTATTCCCACCCACCACATTTGAATAAAAATCTCAGCACATTTCTTCACCAACCAAGAGTGGGGCCCACCAATTCTAGAATTTTCCACCAAAATGACAAATTCCGCAACTTCTATAATTTCTGAACCAGTCATCTCGTAAAATTCATAATAAATCATTCGTTCATTTTTAACGGTTCAAAATTTGTGAACATATACTCAACTTATATATGTATAATATATCCAAAAATCACAACGATCCAACGGTCAGATTAAAAATTATAACTCACACAATAAAGCTGTAAGAACACTGATTTGATCTTTTAATACCTCCAATCTGACAAAATACTGATAAAATACCTCAACATTAATTCCTTCATTTATAACCACATAAATAAATCCATCATTTATATCTACATCAAATAAATATTTCATTATCATATAAATCAATAATTAATTATTCACAAATAATATTACAGAATCATATTTATGATAACCAGGCCGTTCCCAGGAAAGAGGGGGCTTTCCAATAAGAATTTCTCCTTATTGGCGCGTAATTAGATGACCAAACCTCTCCTTAGATAGAACTTTCTAGACATTGCCACTAATGTTATCTAATAATATTATTCAAATAATATGAATTATTGATCTGATAATGGAAAATATTGTGCAGTGGTAATTATTGAACAACAATAATATAAAATTTTAACGTAGCAATTATTGAATCAATAAAATAAAATATTAAACAGTAACTACTGTAACAATTATTGAGTAGTGTCTTCTTACGTAAGAATCAAAAATTTCAAAAATACTGTGCAATACCGTGTGCTACTGTGCAATAACGCATATTACTGTATTTTAACCACCGGGTATTCCAACAGTGTTAACGGTAACAACTACGCCGTTAATTATAAAAACTCAATTTTTGTCGTTATCTTCATCCGACAGTTATTCTGTTATGGGACCCATAAATGGTTGCGCTGTCGTACGAATATTCCCCGACAGAAAGAATATTCCCCGACCAAACGAATATTCCCCGACAACAATGAATATTTTATAACCACTTGTGTATTTTGAAAAAAAATTCATATATCACCCTTAACTTTAACATTTATCAATTTAACCATTTACTGAATAGTAATTATAAGAAAAATTGAATACTTTTATTTCATAAAATTCGGGATCTTACATATATAACATACACATATACATACATTTATATGATTATATATATAGTTATATAATATATTAGTTGAATCATAACAAGTAACTATTAATATAAATATCTAAAGAAAACAACAAACTGTTATGCAACTTGGTGATTGAATTCGAATTATCCATGTTTCTCGAATTATAACATATTATAAAATTTACTAAACTTATATAACAGTTATACATTATTATTTAGTTAGATCTAAATGATGATCATGTGAGGTTATATAAAAGAAATAATTTAATTTAAAAGAATCATTAATTCCTTACGTTAGTAGCTTAACGATGAACACACAGAATTCATGTATACATATACCATACATGAAATAGGCTAATCGTATATATGGTGTTATCAATTAAATATATAATTTTACAATGATTTCTATCTTCACCGATAGGTTTAATAATATCAGGCAAGGATTTGCATGCATGGCAAAAAGAAATTCAACAAAAGGATTAATTTATCTCTTTTCTGTAGCAGGACTACTAGTATTAACTTGTCAATTCCCTTCTCCTTTATGTTCTTCCCGCCACCGCTTCCAATCTGTCCTTCAGAATATTGTATAATAAAATAAGATTAGGGCTAGCTATTTATTAATTAAGAGGGTCTTGCCCTAATGAACTTTTAATTGGGTTCAATGAATATTAAGGCCCAAATTTTAAACCAAATAATATTATCCATCACTTTTAATTATCCCACATAAATTTAACCCAAACATAAGAAAAACTAACATAAATTTAGTCTGTCTTATAAAAAGTCCAATTAAAAAGCTTTAATAATATATAAATATATATTTTTTTATATTGTATATATTTTTTTACGGGTACTACATAGGCACTCTGAGTGAGAGAATAACCGAGAAAAACACATGGATGCGAACGATAGTCAAGTTTGTGCTTAGCATACAGATGTAGCTATGGATAGCACAAACATACAAAGACACGAAGCTTTAGATAATTTGGCGGATCGCCAAAAAGAGATTCAAATGGGGATTTAAGGTGGAGAATGGGAGTATGGAGGCAATTAATGGGGTACGTGGGAGGCAATTAATGGGGTACGTGGCAGCTTGAAAAGCATGGGGACAGAAAGAGAGGGGAAGTGAGGCCTGATGGAGCATGGTAAGACCCGTGCCCGTTATGTGCCGATGACGACGTTCAGCGATTCAATTGTGTTGAGGAGTGTGTGGAGGAGTAGTGAGGTGGGTGATGCTATGGGTAGCAAAATATTCATTCATTGTGATATACTCACCCCCATTATCCGAGTAAGTGGAAACAATTGATTTTTTAAAATAGTTTTCAGCAGTAGTTTTGAATTTAGGGGAGATTGTAAAAACATCTGATTTATGAAAAATAGGATAGAACCAAATATATTTGGTAAAATGAGCAACAAAAATGACATAAAAACGATAACCCTCTATTGAAGTTACTGGATTCGGGCACCAAACATCTGTGTAAATTAAATCCAAGGGACCCTGACTCTTGAGAGAATATACATGAAAATGAAGCTGCTGGCTATTATTACAAAGACATGAGTCACAATTTATTGCACTAGGGGATGTAGATAGACTAAGGGTGCAAAAGGTAACAAGATGATGTAGAATACGAGAAGAGGGATGGCCAATACGTCTGTGCCAGTTGATCAATGGAGCTTTTACACCAACCAAAGCATGGAAGCGTGTCGGAGGAGATAAAGACTGAGGCCACACGTACACATCATTATTATTCCGGCTGCGAATGATAGTCGCCCCCGTGCGAAAAAATAAGCAGGAAAAAATTCAATAGATGTATTATTAGATTTACAAAATTGAGAGACTTAAAGCAAATTTTTCTTGATGGAAGGAACATAAAGAACATTAGATAAGGCAAAGGTTTGGAATAAGTGGGAAGAGTTGCATTGCCAGTATGAGTTCTGCGTAAACCCGTGTCGTCACCTGTTGGGCCATGATATTTTATGCATAGTGGGCTGGACCATTAGGCTAAAATGCTGGGTTATTTCCATTGGGTCCTGAAATTATTGGATCGGATCATTAGGCCTAACCATTAGGAATGTAATGGTTTGAATTGGACTTTGACAGGTAATGATGAAAGATGATAGTTGACTGTCATCTCCTGCATGGCATTAATGAGGAAGTGACCGAATTAGCCGGCGGTGGACAAAGGTGATGGGATTAGCAGGTGGGCTATTGGTAGTGGGTGGTGTCAGGGGAGTCAATGGCACGCAAAATCAGAGATGGGTTATATGATAGCAAGGATAGCTCACAATGAAAGGTAACTGATATTTTTCTCTCTAAAGATACTAGCCTTTATTTTTCTCCATTGTTAACCTTGTGATCGCCTGTACTGACTCTTACGCCGGAGCTATCCCTCGACGGTCCAAGCCGTCAAGCTTTTGGTATTGACGTGTTTACTGTGCAGGATTGGACGTGCTTTACATGATTGGGGTGCGTGAAAAGATCTTGGCGTTAACATTGGCGCTAGAAGGAGGGCTTTCTAGTGTTCTTGAGTTTTCAATCACATATTGTAGCTACTCTACGGTGGAATCCATGGTGAGGAGTAGAAAGATTACCCCTGAAGGACAGCTGAGGGCTGTGAGCTCATCTTTACAACGAGTCTCTGTCAAGGATCGTTTGGGTCCTTCAAAGAGTGCTCATGATAGTACAGCTTCCAAGTATATTTCAGAAGGTTCTCGTTCGAGAGCCCATGGTGATGCTAGGAGAAGATTGGTTTTTGCAGTTGAGAAAGGATCTGACCATGGTCGAAAACGGGTAGAAGGCACACTGCCTAGAACCTGATACCGGGATGGTCAGACCAATAAGGCCTCCAAGCTGGCCAAGATGGCAGACGAAGCTGACAAAGCCTTAGAGGTTCTTTTGAAGCAAAGGGAAGACATTGCCGAACAGATGCTCCGTATGGCGGAGGTGAAAGACGAGGCGTCTAGATATGCTCAGTCTGAAGGATAGAGTAGGTCCACGAAAAAGCAAACAAGAAGAAGAAAGGAGCCTGTACATTCTGGTCATGAATCTCGAGGCCGACCTCGGGATCGAAGGAGATCATGAAGCCATACACCTGAGAGACTGAGGAGGGTACTCTACCCTATCGCTTCTTGGGATCATGGTCGAAGCAGACGAAGAAGTAGATCCAGAGAGTATACACCTGAGAGATCGAGGAGGGTACTCTATCCTATCGGTTCTCGGGATCATGGTCGAAGCAGACGAAGAAGTAGATCCAGAGAGTATACACCTGAGGATACAAAGAAGGCACTCCGCCTTGGGTGTTCTCGCCACAACAAAAGGGCTCAACACCGTAGCAAATCTAGAAGCCGCACTCTTGAGAATCTGAAGAGGGCACACCACCCTACGGATACTCATTATCGGAGATGCTCGTCTAAAGCTGCAGTTTCGGATGAAAGAGACCAGACTGTTCAAAAGAAGCTTTGAGGGGGTTTATGTCCAAATCGACAAAAAGATATTCGACGGTCTTTGATACATTGAAAGGGTCAAAGAATGCGAAGACGTTTCGGTGGACTTCGGAATGTGAAGACGCCTTCTAGGGAATAAAGACGTATTTATCTTCGACACCTTTGTTAGTAAAGCCCGTTCCTGCTGAACTATTGTACTTGTATTTGACACATAGTTCATTGGCAATGGGAGCAGTTTTGGTGCGTGAAATTGGGGGTAAGAAGTAACTGGCTTACTTTGTAAGCCATGTCCTTAGGAATGATGAAATAAGCTGAAGATAGTTAGGAAGAAACTGAGGAGTCCGACAAAGCCGTTGTAGTACTTCGGCAAAAGCAGAGTTCGTGGATGATGTATGTAGACGGATATTCTACTTCGGACATCAGTGCAACAGGCTATCAGGTTCAGATTCAGAGCAACAAACAACGAGGGGGTCGATCACAATGATAATTCCATTACCGATGCCTTTTCAAAGCTGGCTAATACTGAAGTGAGTACCTTTGATGGATCAATGGCGTTCTTCCTTCGGATTAGATGCTGGCAAAAAAGAGAGTAAAAGAGTGCCAATTTTGTGCTTATTAATAGTGATCGTTATCGAAGGGGTTATTCATCTCCATTATTAATGAGTTTGGTTCCATCCTAAGCTGAGGATGTCCTTTGGGAAGTTTATGTAGGTATTTGTGCCAACTGAATAGTTCGATTCCACACCAGCCACCAGAAGAGCTATATTCGATTCTATCTCCTATACCTTTTGCTGTCTTGGGGGTAGATATACTGGGGCCATTGCCTAAGGGTCCGGATAACAGACGCCAATTTATGGGATCGAAGTTTGAAGCATTCTTGAAGAAATTGGGGATTCAACACAACAAATTCCATATGGTGTAAGGAGGTTCGGGTGGACTTGCTGATCATTTGATGGTAGCCTATATGGTAGGCGGACTTTATGAATTTGTTAGGCCCTGCATGATAATCAAAGTTCATTGGTGTAAGGAGGTTCGGGTGGACTTGCTGACCATTCGATGGTAGACTATATGGTAGGTGGACCTTATGAATTTGTTAGGCCCTGCGTGGTAAACAAAGTTCATTAGCATAAGGAGGTTCGGGTGGACTTGCTGACCATTCGATGGTAGCCTATAGGGTAGGTGGACCTTATAAATTTGTTAGGCCCTGCGTGGTAAACAAAGTTCATTGGCGTAAGGAGGTTCGGGTGGACTTGCTGACCATTCGATGGTAGCCTATATGGTAGGTGGACCTTATGAATTTGTTACGCCCTGCATGGCAAACAAAGTTCATTGGCATAAAGAGGTTCAGGTGGACTTGATGACCATTCGATGGTAGCCTATTGGGTAGGTGTGTCCTATGAATTTGTTAGGCCTTGCGTGGTAAACAAAGTTCATTGGCGTAAGGAGGTTCGGGTGGACTTGCTGACCATTCGATGGCAGCCTATTGGGTAGGTGTGTCCTGTGAATTTGTTAGGTCCTGCGTGGTAAACAAATTCCATATTGATGCAGATCTGTCTCACACTTCAGTAACGAATAAGTATTGCCTTACTTTATTACCTGATTTTGTTTAAGTGTTGAGTTCAGATTGTGTTATTACTTGATCTTATCTGTTATATGGCTTGCTTAATTATTTACTAACAGTTTAAGTTAAGTTTAAAAAGAGCTTGTACATTTTTCAAGTTGATTGATGGTGAATTATTGACAAAAAGATATCACAAAGGAGTAATAAGGAAAGAAGTTGATATTTCATTAACATAGTATTCTTCACATAGAAGGTAAAATTTTTTACAGAAGTTCTAAAGTTAAAGACAGGTGTAGTCATCTTCAGGCATCATCCTCACCATCCGAAGAGTCGAGAAGTTTGGGATCTACCTCAGCAGTAACAAGTTTTTTCTTGCAGTTGCTTCGGCATATCTCGTAACCTTCGGTATACATCAGTACGATTTTCTCGTTCAGCTCAGCTAATTTTCGGTAGTCTTCTTTTATCTGTTGATGCATCTCATCGGTTAGAGGTGGACCCAGCTCCTTTAGTGCTCACAGCTTATCTTGAAGCTTGCAACGTCTGATCAAGTGCCTTTCCTTATCAACTTGAGCACTAGTCTGGACTTCGTCGACTTGCTTCGTCAAACTTAGATTGGCCGAGGTGAGTTCTCCGTTCTTATTCCGAAGAGCTTCATTCTTCTAAACTAAGTCAACGTTCATATCGAATGTAGCTCGTTGGCTGGCTTTGGTTGTTTCTAGCTCTTCTTTGATTCGAGCCAAATCTTTTCGAAGACCCTCATTGCTTAGGAGGGTATCTCCATGTTGGCTTCTCTCCCGGGCCAAGGCCGAATTTAGAATGGCATTTTCTCTCCGGGCTGCGTCCTCTTCGGCTTCAGCTTCTCTGTATTTGGGGAAGAGGCGCCCGAACACAGCGTTTGCCTGCATATATTCAGTATTAATCAAGCAGTTTCAGATTATAAAGCAAATATCTAAATGACTATGTTATTGACAGAAGTACCTTGGCCTGATGTTTCATGCCTTCGTCAATCAAGTCCCTGATGGAACTATTACCAAACCGAGGGTCATCGATATCACGAATGAATGAATCATAAAGCTGAAAAGGGAAGTTCTCATCAAATTCAGGCCATATGGAAGGGGTATTGGCATGGGGGTAGTGTTCTTCACTCTTAAAATTTTTTGAAGGATTTGGTAAGGGATTTGATAGTGGATTCCTGCTAGGACTGGCAGTGGACGGAGGGTTTGAACCTGAAACCATTTCGGTAGGGCTTGGGGGAATGGTGGAAATCAGAATTACGGGGATGGGGTCAAAGCTATCTAAACTTTGAGACGCCATTACTGAGAACTTGCAAAGAAAGAGAATTCGAGAGAGAAGACGAAAGCTCAAGGAATTGAAAATTTTGAATTGGCAGGTAAAACTGTTAAAATTGGGGGAAATAACTTTTTATACTGGCGGTCTTTCCAACTTTTCACAAAAATCGAAGGCGACACATTAAATGAAGGCAATGATGATGAATCTGAAAGGGTAGCATTCGGTTTTGGTCTTAATTATTAACGAGAGTGGGCTTCCAGGTTTATTTTGTCTTGCTACTTACGTTCCTTACCAATTGGGCCTCGGTGAGTTTCATTTTGGACCTTTGTTGATCCTATCATAATTCCTTTCGTCCTGGACCATTGACATTTGTACTCTTTCATTAAACATTCTGTTTAATAAAAGACTGGGGGGCAATGTTGGGCCATGATATTTTATGCGTAGTGGGCTGGACCATTGGGCCAAAATACTGGTTTATTTCCATTGGGTCCTAAAATTATTGGATCGGATCATTGGGCCTAACCATTAGGAATGTAATGGTTTGAATTGGGTTTTGACCGGTAATGATGAAAGATGATAGTTGACTATCATCTCCTACATGACATTAATGAGGATATGATCGAATTAGCCGGCGGTGGACAAAGGTGATGGGATTAGCAGGTGGGCTATTGGTAGTGGGTGGTGTCAGGGGAGTCGATGGCACGTAAAACCGGAGATGGGTTATATGATAGCAAGGATAGCACACAATGAAAGGTAACTGATATTTTTCTCTCTCAAGATACTAGACTTTATTTTCCTCCATTGTTAACCTTATGATCGCCTATACTGACTCTTACGCCGGAGCTATCCCCGTCCAAGGCGTCAAGCTTCTGGTATTGACGTGTTTACTATGCAGGATTGGACGTGCTTTACGTGAGGGTGCGTGAAAAGATCTTGGCGTTAACATCACCTATAACAATAGCATCTAAACCTTCATACGCCGAGGTAAGTGTGAGATTGTTGAGATCATCTGTTACATGATGAGATGCGGCAGAATCAAGAAGCCAATTTTGTGGCTGTGGGACAGTGGCAGTGTAGTAGGCAGTAGGAGATGTAGAGAAATTAAGGCAGACGCAAGCGCAACGTTTGGCACTATGACCTTGTTGATCACACAATTGACAAAAGCCTTTGTAACCTTGGCCTGGGCATTTTTTCTGGGGCTTATTTTAGCCTTGATAGCCATAATTAAAGGTAGAGAATTGCTGATATCCATAATTATTGGAGGAAGCTTTGTTGTTGTTGTAGTGCCTGGGAGTAAAGGTGTTGGATTGTGCAGATCATTGAGTGATATGATCCATAATTGTGGGAGACACTGCACACACCTCCTTATGTTTCAGAAAATTTTCATACTCCACAAGTTTATCATGAAGATCCTCAAAGCTGATGGGGTTATCGCGAGCACGAATCGCTGTAGCAATTTCTGTGAATGTTGGACCAATACCATTGAGGACATGGACAACCAAATCAATATCACTAGGAGGCTCACCAACGATTGAAAGTTCATTAGATATGCCTCTCATTATGTTAAGAAATTCACTCACAGGGATGGAGCCACGGGTGGTGGCAAGTGAGTCATTCCTTGAGACTCATAACTTTGGATCATGAGCGATTTACGTAGAGAGCATAAAGTTTCTCCCATGCCATACGGGAGGCTTTTACGGGAGCAATGAACGACATGATTTGTTCTAAAATAGAGGCAATGATGGAGTGTAACAGAAGCTGATCTTATTGAAGCTAGAGCAGGTGAGCAGGGTTGGATGATTCGTTCAAGATTTTGGGTGGTTCCAGATAAAAGCCATCCACATATCGCATGAGATCATAGCCAATGAGAAGAGCATTGAACTGAGCACGCCACGTCAGGTAGTTTATTGGCCTAAGTTTGAGGGGAATTTGTGCTGCGACATTGATTGCAATCAATGAATTTGGTGCAACAATAGCAGGATTAGACACAACAGAGGCTGAATTTGTTTGAGAATTTTCTGCCATGGAAACAAGAGCTAGATCTGAATGCTCGTGGGAGAATGGTAGCTCTGATACCATAAAGGATTTAGTAAAAAAAAAGGTACATATACATTATATTGTAGTATGTTTATATAGAGATTCCAATGAGAACAAAATATCCTAAGTTTAAGGTAACAAATATCCTAACTATAAGGGAAGTTACAGTAGGGAGAGATTGTATAACTGGTAAATTTATTTTGTACAGGCTGATGAATCATTTACTCTTATATATAGCTTGTCCTTGGAATCTTCATCGTTATTGCACTTGCGAGCTGTTATCCAATTTATATAATGACAAATGCGTGCAAGTGCACACGGTCAATCAAGTAATAAAGTGATAAGAAATGTTGTCGAACTCACATAGAACAATTACTAATATCTATTTTAATTAACAAGTTTTTATCAATTTAAATTCACGTACCCAGTCACTCCACTTGTTTTGAGAAAGTTGATGAAAATAAAGTAATTAAAAACTAATTAGACTGACAAATATCGAGTACCAGATGATAAAGACTTAGGAATATAATTTCCTCAATTGTTTTGCAATAATCGCTTTATATTATTCCCACTTAATTTAATCCAAGGAGTTGCTAACTAGGTTTGCTCACCAATTTACAAATATCTTTCAATAATTAATAAAAAGACCTATTTCAGTTATATTGTTACTTTCGTGCAAGACACTTAAAATAAATTCATTAAGCACCAACTCCAAAAAGTTACGCATGGCATATAAATACTTCTGTTTCATACGCTATTATGTTACTCACAAGAATCAACAAGTTCATGCGTTTTTATATTCAGATCTTATCTTATGATTTCCTCTTTCAATTCAACCACATATATCAGGTTAATTATTGGCCAAACAATTATCTACTCATGCACAAAATATAATAAATAACTCAGTAAGATCAATAAGTGAGAATAAATATAATTTAATTATTGCATCACAAAAGGTTTAATTGTACTCCTAATTAAGAATTTAGCTCCTCATCATAATTAAAGCTAACGAACAGTTATGGGAAAACATCCTGAATACAGATGTAAGATCCCGAATTTTATGAAATAAAAGTATTCAATTTTTCTATTTTGGTAAATAGTTAAATTGATAAAAGTTTAAAGTTAAGGATGCTATTTGAAAATTTTGCAAACTAAGCAAGTTGTTATAAAATATTCGTTGTGTTGGGAAATATTCGTTTGGTTGGGGAATATTCTTTTTGTCGGAGAATATTTGTACGACGACATCATCATTGGTAGACCCCACAACGGAATAACTGTCAGAGTTAAAAAACGACAGAAATAACTTTTTATAAAAAATAACAGCGAAAGTTTTTACCGTTAAACTGTTGAAATACCTGATGGTAAAAGTATAATAATACGCGTGGTTGTATAGTAGCACACAGTATTGATTATTGATGCTTACGTGAGAAGTCACTCAGTTATACTCAATTATTGCTACAGTAATTGCTGCAGAGTATCTCGCGTTATTTGATTCAATTATTGTCACAGTATCATTTGTAAAATATTTTATATTATTTAATCAATAATTGAGACGACAATGTTATTCATATTATTATTTGCAATATTGACGATGTCTAGAAAGTTCTGTCGAGGAGAGATTTGATCACCTAATTGCGCGCCAATAGGGAGAAATTCTTATCGGAAAGCCCCCTCTTTCCTGAGAATGATCTGGTTGTTAAATATTATGAGTTATAATATTAATGATGAATGATTGTTAATAGATTAAAAATGTGTTTATTAAAGATAAGTGATTTGTGGTAAATATTTATTCAATTTTTTATATAAATAGAGGTGTTTGTTATGAGGTGTTTGTTATAAGTTTGACTTATTATTCCATGAGGAGATGTGCTAATTTTTAAGATCGTTGGTTGAAGTTATAATAGTAAATCAATATGGATCGTTGGTTGAAGATATAATAGTAAATCAATATGGACCGCTTGTGGAAAGTTATAATAGTAAATCAATATAGATCGCTGGTTTAAAGTTTTAATAGTAAATCAGTATGGACCGTTACTTTAAGTTTTAATAGTAAATCAATATGGACCGTCTGTTTAAAAGTAAATTACTCTGGGCCGTTCATGAATTAGTTACTATTCAATCCTCTTTTCCTATAAATAGAAGCTCATTCCTTCATTATTTCTTACGAATTCACTGAAGCTCTAGAGAGAGAAACTATAGAAAGCAAGAAGAAGAGTATTATGCTACTACCCTACTTCAGTATTCAATCTTCTACTAAGGTGAGGGGTGTTATTTATTTTATATTCGTAAGGGATATTATTTGTTATATTCGTAAGGGGTGTTATTTATTTTGAATTCGTAAGGGATATTATTTGTTGTATTCGTAAGGGGTAGTATTTCTTTCGTATTCATGAAGAGAGTTATTTTCTTTCAATACTCGTAAGGGTTGTTATTTCATTCTTTATTATTCTGTGGGAATAACATGTCTACGCGGACTACCGCATACATGGTGAAATTTTTCGTTATTCCATTCTTTATTATTCTGTTGAAATAACCTGTCTACGCGGATTACCGCATGCATGGTGAAATCCTTTTGTTATTCAATTCTTTATTATTCTGTTGGAATAACCTGTCTACGCGGACTATCACATGCATGGTGAATGACCATCCGTATTCATTTTATTAATCTGCGGGAGTAACCTGTCTACACGGATTACCGCATGCATGGTGAATGACCACTCGTATTCATTTTTATTAATCTGCGGGAGTAACCTGTCTACGCGGACTACCGTATGCATGGTGAATGACCCTTCGTATTCATTCTTTATTAAATTGTGGAAATGATCTATCTACGTGAATTACTGCATGGCGGGTGAAAATCCATTTGCAGTTCGTATATTCTTTTATACTCGTATGAGATATCATTTCTTTTGTACTCGTCATGGAATATCGTTGTCTTTTGTATCTTCCTTTTATGAGTACTATTCAAGGGTTACTATTTATGGGTTACTATTTATGAGTTACTATTCACGAGCTACTATTCATGAGGTACTATGCACGATAAAATTGGTTTCTTTTTCTAACCAAATTATCGTTGATTTATGAATTTTACTCTTGAAATTAAATCCATGTTTTGATTATATTATTTTTATTATCATATATAACATTTTTATAACCATGGTGTTAAAATTTCTCTTTCACTTGAGTGTAAAGATGGGTAGATTATTGGTATGATCGTGACTATGAGTTATCTTTAGCCAGTAGTGCAAAGATGAATTGTTGACTGGTATGATCATGACCATTGAATTTATAATTGAATATCTTTAGCTTAAGTGCAAAGGTGAATTGATCAACATGGTTATAATTATTATTTATATAAATTCTGAAATGATTATATATTTTGTTGAGATATGAATATCTTTGGCCCGTAGTGCAAAGATGACCTGTTGTTGAATATCTTTGGCCTGTAGTGCAAAGATGAACAGTTGATGAATATCTTTGGCCCGTAGTGCAAAGATGAATTTATTAGTATGATTATGAACATGAACTATGATTTGGTATAACCATAATCTTTGATGTTTCAGGTAAAGACATGTGATGAAAATTATCTTCGTCTTGGTTGCGAAGAGGAATTTAGATCTACAGTTATGATTATGAGTTATTCACATGATTGTGGACAGGAACTGTTGATTGATGTTACAGGGTTAAAACATTGTTGATGGAATTTTAACATGGAGAAGATAATAGACTTTATGGTCTATTTGACTCTTCTAATGGATTGCTCATTCCGCTGCAACTATGGTTGAAAAGTTTTATCATCTACCATATGTTCTAAATCTCTGATTCATTACTGATGAAGGCTATTGATAATTTAATTATCTTTAGTCGTGATATTTTTTTACTGGGCTAGTTGTGCTCACCCTTTTGTTTCACAATTCTTTTCAGGTAATAAAAGTTTAGCAGGGTCGAGCGGGGGTAACAGGGGAATAGAACGGTGGTCGATAGCTGTTGAGTTTTCCCTTAAAATAGTATGAAAATAATTTTATTGAGAATTTAAGAATAAGTGTGTCGTATTTTATACGTCATTTAACCACTGATTTTGGTAAACCGAATAGGTTGAGGTGAACCCAACTTTGGAAGGGTGTTTTATCACTATCATACAAGATGTCTAATAACCTACGACTTCTTGTTATCATAAGACAGGGTTGTGCACATCCACTTGCTAATTATATCTACGAGCACTACCTATATAATTTTGGAGTTTGGTTGAAATATAATTCTCAATTGGAGACAATGCAGATAATTATATGTCAAGAGAAGACTCACAATCGGAAAGAACATGATAGTAATATTCTCATTTTTCTTTGGGGTCTATTGGGTCAACCAAGGATAATTCTCAAGTCATATGATATCTATCATAACTTAGATGCATGGCCTCCTATGTACGAATGTTTCCTTGAGCATTTTCCAAAGATTTTAAATTCTAAAACAGTTATTGATTGTACTTTTATATAAAGTACCATTGTAAGGTTTGTGGTCGAGGCGCCATGAGAGTTACATATATTTGTATTAAAACTCACAGCTTATGTGTTGTCGTACTCTGCACGATAGTTCAACAGTTGTATAAATGAAGTTTGTATTTGATTTCTGTAGTATGATATCTGGCGACTCAAAATGGGTCGTGTGGACCTATTTTCGGGGCGTCACAACAAAAATTAATTTAAGAGGAAGAAAGAAAAACTCTGTCGATGATCTTCAATCTTGCCCTCGAAAATATGCCTTGTAAGATCTCCAAAACCAATTTCCGGATCACTACTTGCACAGACTTGAACAATCGTGAGCCTGGAAAAGCAAACAAAAGTACAATAAGAAAATTTTGTTTAAATAAATTAAACTAACAAAAACTTTTAACAAAATAATTATTAGAACCGTTCTCCGGCAACGGCGCCAAAAACTTGCTGTCCGATTTATATAATGACAAATACGCGCAAGTGCACAAGGTCAATCAAGTAATAAAGTGATAAGAAATGTTGTCGAACTCACATAGAACAATTACTAATAACTAATTTAATTAACAAGTTTTTATCAATTTAAATTCACGTACCCAGTCACTCCACTTGTTTTGAGAAAGTTGATGAAAATAAAGTACTTAAAAACTAATTAGACTGACAAATATCGAGTACCAGATGATAGAGACTTAGGAATATAATTTCCCCAATTGCTTTGCAATAATCGCTTTATATTATTCCCACTTAATTTAATCCAAGGAGTTGCTAACTAGGTTTGCTCACCAATTTACTAATATCTTTCAATAATTAATAAAAAGACATATTTCAGTTATATTGCTACTTTCGTGCAAGACACTTAAAATAGATTCATTAAGCACCAACTCCTACAAAGTTACGCATGACATATAAATACTTCTATTTCATACGCTATTATGTTACTCACAAGAATCAACAAGTTCATGCGTTATTATATTCAGATCTTATCTTACGATTTCCTCTTTCAATTCAACCACATATATCAGGTTAATTGTCGGCCAAACAATTATCTACTCATGCACAAAATATAATAAATAACTCAGTAAGATCAATAAGTGAGAAAAAATATAATTTAATTATTGCATCACAAAAGGTTCAACTCCTAATTAAGAATTTAGTTCCTCATCATAATTAAAGCTAACGAACAATTATTGGAAAACATCCTGAATATAGAAATTAATTTAAGAGGAAGAATGAAAAACTTTGTCGATGATCTTCAATCTTGCTCTCCAAAATCTGCCTTGCAAGATCTCCAAAACCAACTCGAAAAGCTTCAATTGTGTAGCCCCAATAGTTGCCATTCAGAAGAATCCCTAAAACTAAGAAATAACTTCCGTTTTATACTCCTAACTTGACCCTATTACATAAGGAAATCATCAATCCTTTTAAAACTCAACTTCCATGTTTAAGGAAACAAAATATGCAGCTAAGCCGTCAGACCTGTGCGCCCCGCGCCGGGTCCCTTTGTCAAGTGGTGCGGCCCGCGCTGTCCCAACAGTTTTTCATCTTAGTGCAACGCGCACCCGCGTCGGTTTCTCTACATCCATGGCACACCCCACGCCGGTTGAGCAGAACATGAAAAATCCATGTAGTTTCTTCCAATGTTGGTTCTTACACATCTTCAACCCATTCTCCTACACAAAGAACAAAATCCATCAAAAGTAACAATAATAATCCCAAAAACTAACAATATACCTACTCATCAATTTAATTCCCCCAGACTTGAAATATTGCTTGTCCTCAAGCAAACACAGTCTAAGATAACATACTAAACACAAATGAAAACACAAATTAAGCAAATCATCCCTTTCAATTAGATATACATACACTTCAGCGGGAACCCCATAACTTGCATCCACTAACATATAATATATAGTCATAACCATGTACACCATCACCTTACTAACACATCCTCGGTCAATTTCCCTCTGTGTGTGTGCCTAACATCATATCAGTAGCTACAAATTCATCTATGGGATCAACTCGTGCAACCACCCTTTCCACCACTTATTGACCAAACTCGGCATTCACATAAATACAGGAGAAATCACTTTATTCACAGCGGGTGCATTTTAATGCTCCATCCCACCAATTATTTAATACACCTAACTCATGTAATGTCCACCCCCTTCAATGTTACCCCTTAACGAGCTTTCAACCAATAACTCCCAAACTATTAGGCTTTAGGGCGCTAGGTGTCGAGACATCCCTTCAGGCATACTTACTCAAGTAACAAAGGCCACGAAGCAGAACTAAGTCCGTGTTTATTTCTATATACCATTATTGTGGTACTATTTTTTTTTTCATTTTTCACATTTTTTTCATTTTTTTTCATGATTTCCCCCAAACTTATGTAAACGCCAATGCTTCATCAACAGCTTAGTGCCCAAGTGAATGTTCATGATTTGTTCCACATAAATTTCCTAATTGCTATTGATAGTCAGTTAGTGTGCTTGAAATATGGAAACAACCAAGGATATATTATGAAAGTGACTATGTCCATAATTAATCAACACATGACATTATGTGTTGGGATAATAGCGGGTGAGAACTGGGTTGAGGCAAACTATCAAACAGTTTGTGAGCATTACCGCAAATACGCCCAAACTTAACTCCTTAGGACGAACAACTAATCCACAGACAACTCAAATCCAATTCAACCCTTGGGCAGCAGTATCCCAAAGATTTCCTACCAGTATGATGAACAATAAAGAATACTATAGTAGAGAACTAGATTTCACCAATTTGAAAATACCTCTTATAGTAAACCAATCTCCACACCTCGAATAACGTTTAGAGTGATGCACATCCAGTAAGAGCAAGCTTTGGTAGTGGTTGAATATGTGTAAGAGCAAGAGAATTAGATTAGACAATATCACTAATTTTTGTGGGAATGGATTCAGGATGAGGAATTGGAATGGAATTGGGGCTTATCCCTTAGAAGGGTTATGGGTGAATGAGATAAGTTGAGGTGTGAAGGGATTCGGGAAGGGAGATGAGAAGGTAGGTAGTGGAATAGGTTGATAGAGGTTTGGATCCGGGGAAGAAAGTAAAAAGTTGGGTGAGAATGGGCAAATAAACGATGTAACCTTTTATTTAAATCTTCAGTTCCCGATCGGCAAGCTCTGCACTGTTGACCCTCTCATGATGGCACGCCCCGCGCTGTAGGTGCAATAGCCAAGTCCAGGTGAGTGCGCCCCGCATCGGTTACCCTTGAGGTTTGGTGCACCTCGCGCTGTAGGTCCAGTAGCCGAGAGTGAGACGACGTCCCCCACGCTGTATTGCTTAAGATCATGGCGTGCCCCGCGCTGGTCTGAGGACTTGACCGAGAATGCTTGTTTTGCCAAGCTACCTACAGTAAAGAAAAATAACAAATTTATTACATGTCTAATGCATTGAAAAACAACTCTCTAAAGCTGTACTTATGAAATAAAAATGACTGAACAGGGGTAAAAGAAAAAGTTTAGAAGTTGGGTTGCCTCCCAAGAAGCGCTTAGTTTAACGTCGTCAGCCCGACGGTGCCGCTTGGTTTATCACTCTTGATCCTTAAGTGGGATAGAGATGTTTTCTTGATCGATGCTTCCACCCCAGTAGAGCTTTAGTATTTGTCCATTAACCTTTAATGTTTGAAGACTATTGGGGTCCTGAACTTTAGTTGCTCCATACAGGAAAACCTTAGTAATGGTGAAAGGTCCGGACCACCTTGACTTCAATTTACCCGGAAATAATTTAAGCCTTTAATTAAAGAATAAAAATAATTGGCCAGTCTCAAAGGATCATTGGACAATGTGTTTATCGTGCCATTTTTTGATTTGTTCCTTATAGAGCTTGGCATTATCATATGCTTGCATTCGAAATTCGTCGAATTCGTTCAGTTGCAGAAGTCTTTTTTCACCGGCGGCGTCAAGATCTAGATTTAGCTTCTTAATTTCCCAATACGCTTTATGTTCCAGTTCGACTGGTAAGTGACAAGCTTTACCGAAGACCATTCGATAGGGAGACATTCCGATTGGGGTCTTGTACGCAGTGCGATATGCCCATAACGCTTCATCTAGTTTGTTTGCCCAACCCTTCTGTGTTGAGTTAAAAATCTTTTCTAGGATCTTCTTCACTTCCCAATTAGATACTTCCGCTTGCCCATTCGTTTGAGGGTGGTAGGCTGTAGCTACTTTGTGTCTGAATCCATACTTAGCTAGTAGCGTCGAAAAAGATTTGTTGTAGAAGTGTGTACCTTCATCGTTGATGATGGCTCTTGGAGTCGCGAAACGAGTGAAAATATTTTTCCAAAAGAAGTTTAGAACCACCTTGGCGTCGTTGGTTGGTATAGATACAGCCTCAACCCACTTAGACATATAATCCACTGCCATTAAGATATATTTATTATTAAAGGACGACGGAAAGGGTCCCATGAAGTCGATGCCCCAAACGTCAAATAATTCGACTTCTAACATTGTATTCAGTGGCATCTCATGACGACTTGTTATGTTTCCCACTCTTTGGCATCGGTCACATCTTTTGACGAAAGCATGGGCATCTTTGAACAACGTTGGCCAAAAGAAACCTGATTGAAGTTGTTAGTTCCCAGTAGGCACATAATAAATCTAGGAGGGGGGCTAAATATATCCTTTTTAATTTCAAATACTTTTCCTGTATATTTAGTATTGCTAACGAATTAGCATATGACAAACATAAGAATCTTTTCAAGCACATCAGAATAAGTAAAAGATCCATTTCATTGATATATTCATGAACATACATACATTGTTCGTAGAGTTAGTTTAGTTGTAAGTAATTATTACATACATAGCATTTATAGCAATTAGGTACATAATGTAAATGATAGAAAGTAAATGACTGAATGTAAAAGACACAAGGGATTTTAAGTGGTTCAGAGACTCAAGCTCCTAATCCACTCTTCTCCTTCAACACGTAGGAATTCCACTAAGGAAGGGCAACGCCCTGAATCACTAAGATTCCTTCAAGGCCAGCAGCCTTGGAATTTCAGTTCACTAAGAACTCTTCAAGCTCATCATGCTTGGAACTCCTCTAGTTCTTTAAGAACTCTTCAAGCCCAGTAGGCTTGGAACTTTATTTAGTCCCTCCGGACAAGGACCCCTTAGGCCCTGGCTACTTGTTGTTATTGTAGTTATTATTGGTGCTTTGTTGCTAAGATGTCTTAAAGCTTTAACATCTTTTGTACTTAGCAGCTTGACGTGGTCCTCTTGGCATTCTGCATAGAGTCTGGACCACTTCTTCTCTGGTGTAGCTGATCTTCATACTGGTCATCTCATCTTCGTCCGATGTCAGCTGTGTACCATCACCATTTAGGTTTGCTAAGTCTTTGAGCTTTTGGTAGACTACGTCTGGAACATAGCATTCCCTGAACCCTTCTTAAATGGTATGCAGACATGGTTCTGCATCTGTTCTTTTTTAGCTTTTGGTCATGGTGATTCGTAGAGTGGCTCTCTGGATCTTCTTTGTGCTCTGTCACTTTTCTGAATGTTATCTTCTTGGCCTTCTCAGCTCTCAACTTAGCTACCATCTTCAGTGGCATTCTCATCCTTGTTGAGTGAAGCTTTAGTATGTTTAAGTCCTTCTTCAAATCTACTTCACTTCCACCTTAGTAGTCTCACTATCACTGAGGCTTGTTCTGTTCAGCTCTGATGGAACTCGTAGAGTTAATAATATAGCATTCCAACAACTCAACAATTCTTCAACTATTCAACTTTTGATCTTTGAAGCTCTAGATGATATATACTTCTTCACAATCTTCCCGTTGGAAAATAGCCGTTGGGAGCTATTTGAATTGCTTCGCAGTTCTCGAGTTATTTGGTGCAGACTGCAGATGTGACATGACATCCCCTTTTTCTCCTTTCTGACATTGTTGTCTACTATTTCACCTACCCTATCAGAGATGTCACTTTGATGTGTCAGGCAGGTAGTCATCTTTATTTCTTCTTTCTGATTCCTCGATCAGAACATCAGGAGTTGTCCTTTTGCATCGATGCTCTCAATTAGCAATGTTCGAATATCAGTCTTCAGATAGAACCATTGCCAATGCTTCACTCTTTAGATGATCGAACTCTATGATTCTGATGCAGATGTTCTTGGACCTGATCGTAGTGTGTCTTGGTGAATATTGCTCATTGACTGGTTGAGACAACACTACGATTCTGAAGAGTTTTCATTGGATCTTCACTGTAGAACACCTCTTCCTTCTCTTGTGCATTGCTTCAACACTTTTGTTTGACTCCACTAATCTCAGGAACTGATAGCTTGACTTCTTGTTCTGGCCTCTTTTGAATAACAAGACACATCAGATTTGTGGCATGCTCAGCTCTCTTTCTCCTTGTGATCTCTCGTTCACTTATCATAAATGGTCTGACCCATTCTTAATCACTTTTGCCTTGTTCTTCATAAGCTGACCAGTATCTCTGTGTAAATTGCATCAGTTCATGCTTTGTTTGACAAACACTATGATCCTAGTTAATCCTAAGATCATAGTCTTCTGTTCTCTTGACAGCTATTGCACTTGCTGACTTTCTTTGGTTAGTCACTTTTACTGTAGTCTTCTTCTGATTAACTTGTGGAAGACTTCATCTTGAATGGCTTCACAACTCAATTTGAATGTTGATTGGGTTAGTGCTTAGATCTTTTGTTAGCTTGCATGCCATTTGTTGAGTGCTCTCTAGTTTCCTTTAAATGGAATATAACTTTGTAACTCAGTCCAGAGGCTTCATACTTTGGATATTCTGGGAGTGCTCATTTGTTGAGAATCGTGTTGACTCTACGATTCTGTCTTGGCATTATGAGCACCTCTGTTAAAGCCTTAGTTCTGCACACTACGATTTAGCTTTGGTTCTGCAGACACTACGACTTCGAGATCAGATCTTGACAGACTACGATTTCTGTCTTTATGCTTGTTGTCCTCGTCTGATCTGGCTCGACTACAATCTCTGCCTCTGATATGATTAGTAGACTCCACTACTTCAAGTGAGGCCTACGATTCTTAACTTGGCTCTGGCAGATGCTCGGTCGGCTCTTAGACAGACTGCCTCTACGATTCTCAACGTGACTTCCTCATCAGCCTACGGCTCTGAGAAAGTTCTTCTCGACACACTATGATCCTTCCTCATCTCTCCTGGCAGACTATGAACTCCGAGATCTACTATCTTGTAGACTACGATTTCGCCTTGATAGTTCTCGAGTTTTCCTTAACTCTCATGGCAGACTATAATTTCTGGTGCAGTGTTCGACAATCAGACATGCCTATCTATTATATTATCAGATCAACCTAACAAGCTTGGTCTTTCTATATTTATAGTCCTTACACATCATTTCTTTTTAAGGACTTTACAAAGTTGTTTTGCTTATGTAGGATCAACCTAACATATTTGATCAATTCATTCTAAGTCCTTGTACATATATTCCTATTATCTATCAAAGGACTTTACAACTTTCCTTAATGCAATCACTCTTGCATATTCATTCATTTATATCATAATCAAATCGTATATAAATAAAAATAACATTCTCATATATATTCCTAACAGAAGTACTTTAGCAGCTGTTCTATCCCCGCCCATAATGTCAGCCATACAAGGATGAGTGGCAATGCTGTAGAATTCCGTCAATTTTCGTTCCAGCCACGCATCGTTGTATCATTTGATCGGCACTTCGTTTAAATAGGAAGGGTTCATCCCACATGTAGTGTTTTACCTCGAATAGGAATCGCTTCTTCTGTTGGAAACTGAAGCTATATGGTATCACTCCGCTTACAATGTAGTTCACCAGATCCGCGTACCAAGGGGTTTCTATTTCTACTGAAAATAATTGCTCATCCGAAAAGGATTCGTTGATTGTGTTCTCATCGACTTTCAGTTGTTGCTCATTCTCCAATCGAGACAAGTGATCGATAATTTGGTTTTCAGTTCCCTTTCTGTCTCAAATCTCTAAGTCAAATTCTTATAGGAGAAGGACCTAGCAAATTAGTTGTGGCTTGGCGTCCTTCTTAGAGATGAGATATTTGATGGCTGGATCTGTGAATACCACGACCTTTGTACTAATTAAATATGCCCAGAACTTGCCAAACGTAAATACGACTATGAGGAGTTCTTTCTCTGTGGTGGTGTAGTTATTTGTGCGTCGTTCAGCATTTTGCTTGCATAATAAATTGTGTGGAACACTTAGTCTTTTTTCTAACCCAGAACTGCTCCCACAGCATAGTCGCTCACGTCACACATTAGTTCAAAGGGAAGAGTTTAGTCTGGTGCCACAATCACTAGTGTCGTTATCAATTTTTGTTTTAAAAACTCAAATGCCTAGTGACACGTAGAGTTAAATTTGTATGGCACATCCTTCTCAAGCAAGGCACACATCGGCTTAGTAGTTTTGGAGAAGTCCTTGATAAAGCGTCGATAGAACCCTGCATGGCCCAAAAAACTACGAATCCCTTTGATCGAAGTTGAGGGTGGTAAATGTTTAATTTTCGCTCGATTAACTTCTAATCCTTCAGCTGAAACCCTATGGCCTAATATGATCCCTTCTTGTACCATAAAGTGGCATTTTTTCCAGTTAAGGATTAGGTTAGTGTCCACACACCTTTGAAGAACTAACATAAGATTAGCCAAGCATAGATCGAATGTGTCCCCGAATACCGAAAAATCATCCATGAATACCTCTATATTTTTCTCCACCATGTCAGAGAATATAGCCATTATATAGCGTTCGAACGTTGCTGGTGCATTACATAATCCAAATGACATTCTTTAAAATACAAATGTTCCATACGGGCATGTGAATGTCGTATTCTCCTGATCTTCCGGTGCTATGACAATTTGATTATATCCGAAATATCCATCTAATAAGCAGTAAAACTGATGCCCGGCTAACCTGTCAAGCATTTGATCGATGAATGGTAGAGGGAAGTGGTCTTTGCGAGTCACCTTATTTAATCTTCTGTAGTCCATGCACACTCGCCATCCTGTCACAGTTTTGGTTGGAATCAATTCGTTATTTTTGTTTGCCACGACGGTCATACCTCCCTTCTTGGGAACACACTGCATCGGGCTAACCCAAGAACTGTCGAATATAGGGTAGATAATGCCAGCGTCTAACCATTTAATGATCTCCTTTTTGACCACTTCTTTCATAATTGGATTCAATCTGCGCTGCTGTTCTACAACTGGTGTAGCTTCATCTTCCAATAAAATTTTATGCATGCAGAATGAGGGATTGATTCCCTTTATGTCGGCTATTGTCCATCCAATTGAAGATTTGAATTCTTAAAGCACTCTCAATAATTTCTCCTCTTGATCTGCTGTGAGTGAAGTTGAGATGATCACTGGTAGGGTCGGCAATTCCCTTAGATAGGCATATTTGAGGTGACTCGGTAATTGTTTCAAGTGGTTCGTCAATCAATGTCTTCTATCGTGAATTTGATTTCTCCGTTCTAACCAGATCTTCGAACCGATTTCCATATGATATGAATGGCTATGATGCATTCAATAGGTTTAAGAACTCTAGCAAAGATGGAAAATCTGGTGCCCGAGGATGTGTTAACGCTGTCGCAAGTGAATCTCCATGTATCTCGAATTCTGCAAGTTCTTTCACTGCGGCTTCAACCCCATCAACTTTAAAACATTCTTCAGTCTCTTTCAAAAACTGCATTGCTTTAAACACATTAAATGTTACTTCTTAATTTTGTACCCGCATCGTGAGTTCACCTTTTTGTACATCAATTAATGTTCTTCCTATCGCTAAGAAGGGGCGCCCAAGTATCAGTGGTATTTCCTTGTCCTCCTCGAAGTCAAGCACTATAAAGTCGACGAGAAAGATGAATTTGTCGACTTCAACCAATATATCCTCTACTATCCCCCGTGGGTGCGTTAAAGACCGATCAGCCAGCTGGAGAGTTACATTGGTCGGTTTTACATCCGGTAAACCAAATTGAGAATAGATGGATAGTGGCATTAAATTAATACTGGCCCCCAAGTCGCACAATGCTTTCCCAAAAAACATAGTTCTGATGGTGCAAGGTATTGTGAAGCTGCCCGGATCCTTGAGCTTTGGTGGCAACTTTTTCTGCAGGATTGCACTGCATTCTTCTGTGAGTACCACTGTTTCAAAATCTTCCAACCTTCTTTTCTTGGATAGTATCTCCTTCATGAACTTTGCATAACTTGGCATTTTTTCAATTGCTTCGGCAAAGGGAATATTGATCTGTAATCTCTTAAATACCTCCAAAAATTTGGAAAATTACCCGGCCTCCTTAGCCTTGTGGAGTCTACTTGAGTACGGAACTGGCGGTATATAGGATTTGGGTTTTTGAAGTTCTGCTTTGTCAGCTGTATTTTTCCCTTCTGTCGCTTTCTCTGCAACTTCCTTCTCGGTCACTGACTGTTCATTAGCGATTTCCTCATTAAGTCATTGTGTAGCTGAATTGGGTTTAGTTGATTCCTTTAAATTCTTCTCACTTCTCAAAGTAATCGCCTTACAATGCTCTTTTCCATCTCTTGGGTTTGCTTCTGTATCGCTTGGTAATGAGCCTTGAGGATGAGAAATCATTGTCGTAGTCAACTGCCCAATCTGATTCTCTATATTCTGTAAAGTCACATCATGCGTGTTTTTCCATGCTACGTTATCCTCGATGTACTTTACCAATAATTCCTCGAGTTCTGGTCTCTTTTCTTGTGGGGGAAGTTGATGTTGTTGCTTCGGTTAAAATCCTGGTGGTGCCGGTTGTCGTGTAGCCTGAGGTTGAGTCTGGTGCTGCGCTTGATTATTGCTCCACGAGAAGTTCGGATGATTCCTTCAACCCGAATTATAACTATTTGAATTTACCACATACGGCTATTTGTTTGCATTTCTGACAAACTGCACTGATTCGGTTGCAATGGCACATTGCTCCGGTGGGTGAGCCCCTGCACATAGTTCGCATACTACTTCTATTCTCGGACTATTCTGCACCCACGAAGCATCAATTTTCTTCGTTAATGTTGAAATTTATGTTGTTACTTGTGCGGATAAAGTTGTGACGGCGTCCAACTCAAATACTCCTTCCACGTTTGGCAGGCCACTGATAGTTATTGGCAGCCATGCTTTCCAATAATTGGTAATTGAAAGTAGTATGCACACAAGCCAATCATGTTTATAATAAAGCATATATTTTGTAACAATTTTATTCATTTATTAATAAAAAGTATTAATTTATTAAAGGCTTTTAAATTATCTACATGATGTTATTTTATAATATGTGATAAACCCATAGTTTTAAGCAATGCTTTTAGAATAATGATGATGATCATTCTAATGAGATCTAAATTCTTAGAAAGCTTAAAACTAAAATAGTTGCCAATCGTTAGATTACTAAATTGGGGATTAGTGAATCCGGATAGATTGGTACATACGTTGCTTGCTCATTGGATGAGGATGATTGATCTCATGATCATTTGTGTGGAGACACTAAAGCAAGTATGTAGGTGCTTATTAGAGAATAAGTTCACTGAACGTGGCTCGCTAAGGAATACCTAATGGAGTTTTACTTGCCTGTCAATAGGAATTCCTGTAGTGATAGTAGTACAAGTGATCCTTGGACTTGAGATCATCATAGTATCTTGTGTATGATAGTTATACTTTGACTTATTCCTTAAGATCCTTAGGGTATATCAAAGGGCATGCTTGTGTATAATAAGTTGTATATAGAGATAATGTATGATCAATAAAGAATATACCGCTTCTAGTAAAAGAAGAGAAATGTCCTATGTGATTCGATAAATGACAATACAGTAGTCCTTGGCCAAGATAGAATGAAATTAGAAAGGAGTTTCTAATTTGCATTATTTGGAGTTGTGCATTTAAGAGTCGAAATACATATAATTAAATAAAATAAGACTTGACAGTAATTCCATGTCTTATATTTAATTGGGACATTGTATGGTGGAAGGATTGAATTGTACGGTAACTATTTATTCAAAGGTTCTTTTATGATTAATGTTGAAATCTATATTATCTGAAAAGTCGTTGATCGCTAGGGAGGCTTATCCCTATTGTAGAATAAATATTATTTATTTAAATAAATTAATAGTTTAATTTATTTATTTAAATAAGATTAGAATTGTTCTAATTGATTTATTCACAACCGGTTTAATATGGATAACCTAAAATGTCACACCATAAAAGGAAGAATAATTATTTAACAAGTTAATGGCATAATCGTAATAATAAGTTGAGTATATTTAATTTAATCTATGATGATAGAATAAATTAAATAGCTTAATATTTATTATTTAATATTTTAGAAATATTAAATATAAATTAATAAGAGGAGTCTTATTATTATTATTATTATTATTATTATTATTATTATTATTATTATTATTATTATTATTATTATTATTATTATTATTATTATTATTTAATTCCTAAAGGAGTTTGAGAATTAATTAATAAAAGTATTCTCATTTATTCCTAATAAGATTAGGAGGCTAATTAATTAAAAGTTTAATTAATTATTCTTAATAAGATTAGGAGCCTAATTAATTAAAAAAATTTAATTAATTAAAATAAAACTCAATTCCTTAATTGTTAAGGAGGGTTGCCCACATCTTTAAATAAGAGGAGTCTTATTATAGGTGCAGAGTTGTTGTCGACTTTTTCACAGCAGACGTAATTCCAATAGTTGGGAGAGTACGCTTTTTTCTATGAGAGATAGAAAAACTAGGATTTTGTCAAACACCCATCTTCTTGAATTTTTGTTCTTCCTTGGTGGATCATCTCTAGAGGCCAAACACTTGGGTAGCTAACGTTGATCAAAGGAAGGAACCAAACTCGGTGGATTCAAATTGAACGCGAAAAGGATTGGAGGTAAACTTGTACCTGAGGAAGCTCGAATTTTCAAGGGTATGATTCTTGTTCTTCATATCTTTTCGTTTAATTAATAGTTGTGCATAAAGGATGATCCGGGTATATAGTTTGTAAAATTTTAAACTCTGATTTTACACGTTTCCGCTTATTTCGTGCAATTTGATTGCGTTCATTAATATTACAAACCTTACAGTGGCATCAGAGCCAAACCTTTATGCAAATTATTAATTGTTTTAATTTGATATGTATATTGATATGTATTTAGAACAATTTAATTGGGTATAATTTGCTATATAAAATAAAAAAAAACAATAATGGTTTTTCTGAATCACGTGTTTCCTTTTTAAGCAGATATATATATATATATATATATATATATATATATATATATATATATATATATATATATATATATACCGTAACTATTATATATATTTTTTGATCTTGGACATCTCATGTTGCTTCCAGGAATCACTTTACCTATAGTTATTGAGTTTAATCTTAGAACTTCCTTTTGCTTCCAGGATCATGTTGAACGGTTATTAGTATATATATATATATATATATATATATATATCTTAAATTTTTTTTATAATTAAAATAAAAGGTTTATTTTAATTTTAAAATTAAATTTCATGCTAACTAATTAGAATTGGAATTGGATTCCATGATAACTAATTGAAGTTGAAATTGAATTCCATGTTTCCTTAAATAAAGGAGTTTATTCATATATGAAATAAGATTTCATGTTATTCAAAATAAAAGAGTTTATTTGTGAATAGAAAAGAGAATCCGTATTTCCTTTAAATAAAGGAATTTTGTTTTTTTTTCTTGGATTTGGATTCCATAATTAATTAAAATAAATGAGTTTATTTTTATTAAAGATTTTAATTAAAATAAAATAGTTTATTTTATTCAAGATTGAATAAATTAAAATAAAAGAGGTTTATTTTGATTTAAATTTGGATTAAAATAAAGGAGTTTATTTTGATTCAAAATTAGATTTTATACTAACTAAATTTGCCCATTAAATGATATCAATATATATATTGAATGTTTATTATTCATGAGATGAATATTATTTATTGATGCATATGGTGATGTGTATAATAATAAATGAGATTGATTATGGACTATTGACCAATGTGGTTGGGTTTTATTTTAGTTGGATGCATGAATGTATGTGTTTTATTAAATGGGGTCTGCGTACCTTGTCTTCTCAAAATTTTTCTTAATGTAAATTTTAATTCCCTTCTATGTACTTCCCCTTGACTGCTGATCACGGTTTCTATTTATTTTAAATAGTTTTATAATAGGAGTAGTTAGAATTAATTTTGAAGAATTGGAGATCAAGGAGCAAGGATCGTTTGAAGATCCGTTTGTAATGGAGTCCGAGTTTAAATGTTATAGTTATATTTAAATTTAATTCTTGCACCCCTAGGGTTTGACCTTTTAGTTCACTTGGTGGCTCTAGTGAACCAAACTAGAATTAAAGTTCATAATCAATCCGGGTAGAATATAGTATTCTATATGTGCATGCTTATACTATATATATATATATATATATATATATATATATATATATATATATATATATATATATATATATGTGTGTGTGTGTGTGTGTGTGTGTGTGTGTGTGTGTGTGCATGCGCGCTAAACAAGATGAGACAAATTAATAACATCAAAACCCTTCAAATTTTTAATATTAAGTCCTAAGCGTTCAAAGATATTTGGAATATCGAACGTCACCTTCTAGCATGATAAAAATAATAGAGTATCAATTAATTATTATAAGTTTGTTGTGTCACCACAAGGCTTATATTAATTCTTTGAGATGTTAATTTTATCACATTTGATGCTTATAAAGAAAATTGAACAATGTTATTTTGTTGTGTCACCACAAGGATAATATTTTTCTTTTGTGAATATATGGAGTGCTAGGTTGGACTTAACTTGGATAATTTTGATTCGGATGTTCCACCATTTGATCAAAATAATCTAAGAGACAAAATACAAGAAGTTACATAGTTGATGTAATTGACAAGAGTTGTCTACCTATTTATTTATATATAGTTTGTTGTGTCACCACAAGGCTATATACATTTGAAATGGGATCCTTATTCCCACTAACAAATCTTTAATTAGATTTTGCCGAACTATATAAGTGAGGGTAATATAGTTTGATAAAAATAGTGGGAGATACCAATTTAAAATAAGACCTAGTTTATTTTGGTAATTAATAAAAATATGTATGCTAAAATGTTGTTAATTACAAATTCATTTACAGAATTTTACAATGTCTAAATTACTATCACTGTGAAACATATTAGATGTTATTTAACCGGACCGAATTAAACGGATTGATTCAGAAATTTGAGAATGGTTCTCATGGCTGAAAAGCTATCTTATGTTCTTAATACGCCTATCCCTGCAATGATTGCAGACAATGCCTCTGAGAAAGGCATTGCTACTTTTAGAAAGTGACAAGATGATGCACAGTTGGCTCAATACATCATGCTCGCATCCATGAGTAACGAGCTTTAGCGTCAGCATAAATCTATGGATGCTCCTACTATACTCATGCACATCAAGTAGTTGATGGTGAGGAAAGTAGGACTGATAGATATCAGTTATCTAAGGAGCTCTTCCGATCTAGAATGATCGATGACACTACAGTATAGATAAAAGTCCTTAACATTATCAATTTTATTGATGAATTAGGATAATAGGTTTTGTCATGAATGGAGAGTTGAGCTAAGATTTGATCTTGCACTCACTCCCGGGCTCCTTTCACAATTGTTGTGAATTTTTTATATGAACAAGCTAGATATCAGCTTCGCTGATTTGCTTAACATGTTGAAAAATGTTGAGAGTCACTTTCCAACCAAGAAAGACCAAGTCTTACTGGTAGGGGCCAAATGATCTTCTGAAAAGAAGAACGATTCTAAAAAGGTAAATAGAAAAGAAAAAAAAATAAAGGATAATAAGAACAAAATGGATATGGATAGCAAAGGAGTTTGCTTCCACTGCAATAAGCCTGGACACTGGAAAGAAACTGCGAGAAACATCTTGCAGAGCTAACCAGAAGAAGCTTAGTGAAGTTTCGGTTACAAATACAATTTTGTTCATGATTTAAAATACATTTTTCTTTAAGTCAAGGTTCTACTTGGGTATTGGATACCGACTTTAGTTATCATAAATATAGATTTATGAAGGGACCAAGCAGAAGTAGAAAGCTAAACAAAGATAAGTAATTCTATGTGTGGGAAATGAAGCAAAGGTTGCCACATTAGCCATAAAAACTTATAATTTAGCAATGCCTACGGACAAATCTATTAAGTCAATAAGTTGTTATTGTATTCCAGTTCTTGTTAGAAACATTATTTCTATTTTATTGTTGGACAATGAAATCTTTGGTATTATATTTAAGAACAATTGTTGTTCTATTTATAATAATAATATTTTGTATAGAACTGAAATATTACTTAATGGATTTTGTATACTTGACTTACGTGAAAATAATTTTGCTTATTGAACAAATTAGTATAAGAAAATGAGATGATCATTTAAAGTGTTGAATGTTTGTATTTGTTGAAATACAAGCGTGAATTATTTGAAAGGTTCTAAGAATTCAGAAGTGAAATAAATTGGCAAAATATTAAGATTCTTTGATTAGATCAAGGAATAAATACTTGTGCAATAAGTTTCTAGATCATCTCAAATGGTTTTCTCATAATGGACGCCTCTTGATACGCAATAATTGATTGATGTATCTAAAAGGAAAAATCGTAGCTTGTTGGACATGGTGCGGTCCATAATAATTTTACCGATATTTCAGTATCCTTCTGGGGTAATGTCCTAGAAATGGTTGCATATATACGAAAAGGTAACCTCAAAATCCAGCCCCAAGACTCTATAAAAGTTATGGATAGGGAGGATTCCTAATCTTAAGTATGTTAAGATAAGGGGTTGTCTAACTTATGTGAAAAAGGTTTCAAAGGATAAGCTTGGGATAAGATTTGACAAGTGTAGATTTGTGGGACATCCTAAAGTAAGTTTAGGGTATATGTTCTATAATCCTACTTAGCAAAAAGTTTTTGTTGCGAAACACGCTGCCTTCTAAGATAAAGGTGTTTATCATTGAAGGGGCTAGTGGGAGGATAATACATCTTGAAGAGTTCAAGAACCACAAAACACTATAAGTCAAATAAGAAAAACCTGTTTATAGACCTATTGTACTACAACCGAATCGTAAATCTGGAATAGTACTGAAGATACCTAGGAGGTATGGATTCATCATAGATGATGATGATGAGGTACACAACATAGAAGATGATGATCTAGTTACATACGATGAGGTAAGAGTTCTAGTGTGTACAAAAGGGTCAGTGGGAGCGTCGTGACATTTCTAATATTATATGTTGATAAACTATGGATAAGGAATAACATACCAATGCTACAACTAGTAAAGATAAAGTTATCTAAACAGTCCTCCATGAATGATTTGGGAAGAGTATCTTAACCCAAGGAACGTATATTCATTTAATGCTAAAGTTGTTTAGCATGGCAAACTCCAAGAGATGTCTCATGTTGATGAGCCATGGAGTGCATCTCTCTTAATAGTCCCTAAAGACTCCAAAAAGAGAGATCACATGAGTAACTATCATGTATGCAATGAAATATACGAGACCTGATGTTGATCAATCATATTCTGGGGAAGATCACTGTAAGACAATGAAAAATATCTTAAAGTACTTAACCGACAGTAAGGATGTGATCATGTTTATGGTGGGTCTAATTTAAAACTAGAGGGCTTAACATACTCAAGTTTTTTAGGCAGACCAAGATGACAAAAAATCCACTTTAAGGTAAAGGGTTACCTTGAACGGTGGTGCAGTGAATTGGAAAGGTTCCAAACAGCAAAGAGTTGCTGGTTTAGTGATAAAGACAAAGTATATAGCTATAAATAAAGCTAAAAGTTGATTATTTGGATGAAAAGTTTATTATAGAACTAGGAATAGTTCTTAAGTCTCATCTTGAATCTAAACATGTGTTGTGACACTTTTATTTGACTAAAGAATCATTGAAAGATGGAAAATCACTATAGAGATAGTGGATTCTCAAGAACAACATTACATATCCATTAACTAAAGCTTATCCAACAGCAGGATAATCGTCACTTAGAGAAGAAGAGTATGAGTTACCATGGTGATTGGCTTTAGTGCAAGTGGGAGATTGAAAGTAGTATGCACACAAGCCAATCATATTTGATGATAAAGCATATACTTTGTAACAATCTTATTCATTTATTAATAAAAAGTATTAATTTATTAAAGGCTTTTAAATTATCTACATGATGTTATTTTATAATATGTGATAAACCCATAGTTTTAAGCAATACTTTCATAATAATGATGATGTTCATTCTAATGAGATCTAAATTCTTAGAAAGCTTAAAACTAAAATAGTTCCCAATCGTTAGATTACTAAATTGGGGATTAGTGAATCCGGATAGATTGGTACATACGTTGCTTGCTCATTGGATGAGGATGATTGATCTCATGATCATTTGTGTGGAGACACTAAAGCAAGTATGTAGGTGCTTATTAGAGAATAAGTTCACTGAACGTGACTCGCTAAGGAATACCTAATGGGGTTTTACTTGCCTGTCAATAGGAATTCCTGTAGTGATAGTAGTACAAGTGATCCTTGGACTTGAGATCATCATAGTATCTTGTGTATGATAGTTATACTTTGACTTATTCTTTAAGACCCTTAGGGTATATCAAAGGGTATGTTTGGGTATAATAAGTTGTACATGGAGATAATGTATGATCAATAAAGAATCTATCGCTTCTAGTAAAAGAAGAGAAATATCCTATGTGATTCGATAAATGACAACCCAGTAGTCCTTGGCCAATGTAAAATGAAATTAAAAAGGAGTTTCTAATTTGTATTATTTGGAGTTGTGCATTTAAGAGTCGAAATACATATAATTAAATAAAATAAGACTTGACAGTAATTCCATGTCTTATATTTAATTGAGACATTGTATGGTGGAAGGATTAAATTGTACGGTAACTATTTACTCAAATGTTCTTTTATGATTAATGTTGAAATATATATTATTTGAAAAGTCGTTGATCGCTAGGGAGGCTTATCCCTATTGTAGAATAAATATTATTTATTTAAATAAATTAATAGTTTAATTTATTTATTTAAATAAGATTAGAATTGTTCTAATTGATTTATTCATAACCGGTTTAATATAGAGAACCTAAAGGGTCACACCATAAAAGGAAAAATAATTATTTAAGAAGTTAATGGCATAATCGTAATAATAAGTTAAGTATATTTAATTTAATCTATGGTGATAGAATAAATTAAATAGCTTAATATTTATTATTTAATATTTTAGAAATATTAAATATAAATTAATAAGAGGAGTCTTATTATTATTATTACTATTATTATTATTTAATTCCTAAAGGAGTTTGAGAATTAATTAATAAAAGTACTCTCACTTATTCCTAATAAGATTAGGAGGCTAATTAATTAAAAGTTTAATTAATTATTCCTAATAAGATTAGGAGCCTAATTAATTAAAGGAATTTAATTAATTAAAATAAAATCCAATTCCTTAATTGTTAAGGAGGGTTGCCCACATCTTTAAATAAGAAGAGTCTTATTATGGGTACAGAGTTGTTGTTGACTTTTTCACAACAGACGTAATTCCAATAGTTGGGGGAGTACACTCTTTTCTATGAGAGATAGAAAAATTAAGATTTTACCAAACACCCATCTTCTTGAATTTTTGTTCTTCCTTGGTGGATCACCTCTAGAGGTCAAACACTTGGGTGGCTAACGCTGATCAAAGGAAGGAACCAAACTCGGTGGATTCAAGTTGAACGCGAAAAGGATTGGAGGTGAACTTGTACTTGAGGAAGCTCGAATCTTCAAGGGTATGATTTTTGTTCTTCATATCTTTTCGTTTAATTAATAATTGTGCATAAAAGATGATCCGGGTATATGGTTTGTAAAATTTTAAACTCTGATTTTTACACATATTTGCTTATTTTGTGCAATTTGATTGCGTTCATTAATATTACAAACCTTACAGTAATCTTCTTCACAACTTTTTGCATTTAGAGCTCCTCCTGCGGTGGCATCGATACTCGTCCTTATTTGACTATTAAGACTGTTGTAGAATGTTTGCACTTGCAACCACAGTGGTAGACCATGATGAGGGCATTTTCATACCAAATCTTTGTATCGTTCCCATGCCTCATACAATGACTCTGAATCAAGTTGCATGAAGGATAGTATTTGGTCTCGCATTCTTGCTATTTTTGCTCGAGGAAAGAACTTAGCGATAAACTTTTGTGCTAAGTCATTCCACGTCGTTATCGATCCTGGCGGAAATGAATTCAACCAACTTTTAGCTTTATCCTTCAAGGTAAACGGAAGCAGTCTCAATCTTACGGCATCTTCCGACACACCATTAAACCTGAACGTGTCTCAAATTTCCATAAAACTGATGATGTGGTCGTTAGGGTCATCGTTTGGTTATCCGCCAAATTGTACCGAGTTCTAGATCATATGTATCATGCCCGATTTGATCTCAAAACTATTGGTCATGATAGCATGTCGTGCTATGCTCGATTGGATGTCTGTGACCTTCGGCATGCCATATTCTCTCAACGGTTTGTGTTCTTCTTCGGCCATACCAATCTAATTGTCCATATTAGCTTGATTGAAGTTTAGTCTCCTCCGAAAAGTGCATTTAATCTCACTGTCGTACGGGACCAACTCTAGACCCTTGGAACGTGTTTGCATAAACCAGTAGCCTTATCCTGTTGCGCCCACAATTCTCGGATCACTGCTTGCACAGACTTGAACAATCGTGAGCCTGGAAAAGCAAACAAAAGTACAATAAGAAAATTTTGTCTAAATAAATTAAACTAACAAAAACTTTTAATAAAATAATTATTAGAACCGTTCTCCGGCAACGGTGCCAAAAACTTGTTGTCCGATTTATATAATGACAAATACGCGCAAGTGCACAAGGTCAATCAAGTAATAAAGTGATAAGAAATGTTGTCGAACTCACATAGAACAATTACTAATATCTAATTTAATTAACAAGTATTTATCAATTTAAATTCGTGTAAACAGTCACTCCACTTGTTTTGAGAAAGTTGATGAAAACAAAGTAATTAAAAACTAATTAGACTGACAAATATCGAGTACCAGATGATAAAGACTTAGGAATATAATTTCCCCAATTGCTTTGCAATAATCGCTTTATATTATTCCCACTTAATTTAATCCAAGGAGTTGCTAACTAGGTTTGCTCACCAATTTACTAATATCTTTCAATAATTAAAAAAAGACCTATTTCAGTTATATTGTTACTTTCGTGCAAGACACTTAAAATAGATTCATTAAGCACTAACTCCTACAAAGTTACGCATGTCATATAAATACTTCTGTTTCATACGCTATTATGTTACTCACAAGAATCAACAAGTTCATGTGTTTTTATATTCAGATCTTATCTTATGATTTTCTCTTTCAATTCAACCACATATATCAGGTTAATTGTCGTCCAAACAATTATCTACTCATGCACAAAATATAATAAATAACTCTGTAAGATCAATAAGTGAGAATAAATATAATTTAATTATTGCATCACAAAAGGTTCAATTGTACTCCTAACAAGTGTAGAATGTTTGCACTTGCAACCACAATGGTAGACCATGATGAGGGAATTTTCATAACAAATCTTTGTATCGTTCACATGCCTCATATAACGACTCCGAATCAAGTTGCATGAAGGATAGTATTTCGTCTCGCATTTTTGCTGTTTTTGCAGGAGGAAAAAACTTAGCGATAAACTTTTGTGCTAAGTCATTCCACGTCGTTATCGATCCTGGCGGAAATGAATGCAACCAACTCTTAGCTTTATCCTTCAAGGTAAACGAAAACAGTCTCAGTCTTACGGCATCTTCCGACACACCGTTAAACCTGAACGTGTCTCAAATCTCCAAAAAACTGATGATGTGGCCGTTAGGGTCATCGTTTGGTTATCCGCCAAATTGTACCGAGTTCTAGATCATATGTATCATGCCCGATTTGATCTCAAAACTATTGGTCATGATAGCATGTCGTGCTATGCTCGATTGGATGTCTATGACCTTCGGCATGCCATATTCTCTCAACGGTTTGTGTTTTTCTTCAGCCATACCAATCTAATTGTCCATATTAGCTTGATTGAAGTTTAGTCTCCTCCGAAAAGTGCATTCAATCTCACTGTCGTATGGGACTAACTCTGGACCCTTGGAACGTGTTTGCATAAACCAGTAGCCTTATCCTGTTGCGCCCACAATTTTCGGATCACTGCTTGCACAGACTTGAACAATCGTGAGCCTGGAAAAGCAAACAAAAGTACAATAAGAAAATTTTGTTTAAATAAACTAAACTAACAAAAACTTTTAACAAAATAATTATTAGAACCGTTCTCCGGCAACGGCGCCAAAAACTTGTTGTCCGATTTATATAATGACAAATACGCGCAAGTGCACAAGGTCAATCAAGTAATAAAGTGATAAGAATGGTTGTCGAACTCACATACAACAATTACTAATATCTAATTTAATTAACAAGTTTTTATCAATTTAAATTCACGTACCCAGTCACTCCACTTGTTTTGAGAAAGTTGATGAAAATAAAGTAATTAAAAACTAATTAGACTGACCAATATCGAGTACCAGATGATGAAGACTTAGGAATATAATTTCCCCAATTGCTTTGCAATAATCGCTTTATATTATTCCCACTTAATTTAATCCAAGGAGTTGCTAACTAGGTTTGCTCACCAATTTACTAATATCTTTCAATAATTAAAAAAAAGACCTATTTCAGTTATATTGTTACTTTCGTGCAAGACACTTAAAATAGATTCATTAAGCACCAACTCCTACAAAGTTACGCATGTCATATAAATACTTCTGTTTCATACGCTATTATGTTACTCACAAGAATCAACAAGTTCATGTGTTTTTATATACAGATCTTATCTTATGATTTCCTCTTTCAATTCAACCACATATATCAGGTTAATTGTCGGCCAAACAATTATCTACTCATGCACAAAATATAATAAATAACTCAGTAAGATCAATAAGGGAGAATAAATATAATTTAATTATTGCATCACAAAAGGTTCAATTGTACTCCTAACAAGTGTAGAATGTTTGCACTTGCAACCACAATGGTAGACCATGATGAGGGCATTTTCATAACAAATCTTTGTATCGTTCCCATGCCTCATATAACGACTCCGAATCAAGTTGCATGAAGGATAGTATTTCGTCTCGCATTTTTGCTGTTTTTGCTGGAGGAAAGAACTTAGCGATAAACTTTTGTGCTAAGTCATTCCACATCGTTATCGATCCTAGCGGAAATGAATGCAACCAACTCTTAGCTTTATCCTTCAAGGTAAACGAAAACAGTCTCAATCTTACGGCATCTTCCGACACACCGTTAAACCTGAACGTGTCTCAAATCTCTAAAAAACTGATGATGTGGTCGTTAGGGTCATCGTTTGGTTATCCGCCAAATTGTACTGAGTTCTAGATCATATGTATCATGCCCGATTTGATCTCAAAACTATTGGTCATGATAGCATGTCGTGCTATGCCCAATTGGATGTTTATGACCTTCGGCATGCCATATTCTCTCAACGGTTTTTGTTTTTCTTCGGCCATACCAATCTAATTGTCCATATTAGCTTGATTGAAGTTTAGTCTCCTCCGAAAAGTGCATTCAATCTCACTGTCGTACGGGACTAACTCTGGACCCTTGGAACGTGTTTGCATAAACCAGTAGCCTTATCCTGTTGCGCCCACAATTTTCGGATCACTGCTTGCACAGACTTGAACAATCGTGAGCTTGGAAAAGCAAACAAAAGTACAATAAGAAAATTTTGTTTAAATAAATTAAACTAACAAAAACTTTTAACAAAATAATTATTAGAACCGTTCTCCGGCAACGGCGCCAAAAACTTGTTGTCCGATTTATATAATGACAAATACGCGCAAGTGCACAAGGTCAATCAAGTAATAAAGTGATAAGAAATGTTGTCGAACTCACATAGAACAATTACTAATATCTAATTTAATTAACAAGTTTTTATCAATTTAAATTCACATACCCAGTCACTCCACTTGTTTTGAGAAAGTTGATGAAAATAAAGTAATTAAAAACTAATTAGACTGACAAATATCGAGTACCAGATGATAAAGACTTAGGAATATAATTTCCCCAATTGCTTTGCAATAATCGCTTTATATTATTCCCACTTAATTTAATCCAAGGAGTTGCTAACTAGGTTTGCTCACCAATTTACTAATATCTTTCAATAATTAATAAAAAGACCTATTTCAGTTATATTGTTACTTTCGTGCAAGACACTTAAAATAGATTCATTAAGCACCAACTCCTACAAAGTTACGCATGGCATATAAATACTTCTGTTTCATATGCTATTCTGTTACTCACAAGAATCAACAAGTTCATGCATTTTTATATTCAGATCTTATCTTATGATTTCCTCTTTCAATTCAACCACATATATCAGGTTAATTGTCGGCCAAACAATTATCTACTCATGCACAAAATATAATAAATAACTCAGTAAGATCAATAAGTGAGAATAAATATAATTTAATTATTGCATCACAAAAGGTTCAATTGTACTCCTAACAAGTGTAGAATTTTTGCACTTGCAACCACAATGGTAGACCATGATGAGGCCATTTTCATAACAAATCTTTGTATCGTTCCCATGCCTCATATAACGACTCCGAATCAAGTTGCATGAAGGATAGTATTTCGTCTCGCATTTTTGCTGTTTTTGCTGGAGGAAAGAACTTAGCGATAAACTTTTGTGCTAAGTCATTCCACGTCGTTATCGATCCTAGCGGAAATGAATGCAACCAACTCTTAGCTTTATCCTTCAAGGTAAACGAAAACAGTCTCAATCTTACGGCATCTTCTGACACACCGTTAAACCTGAACGTGTCTCAAATCTCCAAAAAACTGATGATGTGGTTGTTAGGGTCATCGGTTGGTTATCCGCCAAATTGTACCGAGTTCTAGATCATATGTATCATGCCCGATTTGATCTCAAAACTATTGGTCATGATAGCATGTCGTGCTATGCTCGATTGGATGTCTATGACCTTCGACATGCCATATATCTCAACGGTTTGTGTATTTCTTCGGCCATACCAATCTAATTGTCCATATTAGCTTGATTGAAGTTTAGTCTCCTCCGAAAAGTGCATTCAATCTCACTGTCGTACGGGACTAACTCTGGACCTTTGGAACGTGTTTGCATAAACCAGTAGCCTTATCCTGTTGCGCCCACAATTTTCGGATCACTGCTTGCACAGACTTGAACAATCGTGAGCCTGGAAAAGCAAACAAAAGTACAATAAGAAAATTTAGTTTAAATAAATTAAACTAACAAAAACTTTTAACAAAATAATTATTAGAACCGTTCTCCAGCAACGGCGCCAAAAACTTGTTGTCCGATTTATATAATGACAAATACGCGCAAGTGCACAAGGTCAATCAAGTAATAAAGTGATAAGAAATGTTGTCGAACTCACATAGAACAATTACTAATATCTATTTTAATTAACAAGTTTTTATCAATTTAAATTCACGTACCCAGTCACTCCACTTGTTTTGAGAAAGTTGATGAAAATAAAGTAATTAAAAACTAATTAGACTGACAAATATCGAGTACCAGATGATAAAGACTTAGGAATATAATTTCCTCAATTGTTTTGCAATAATCGCTTTATATTATTCCCACTTAATTTAATCCAAGGAGTTGCTAACTAGGTTTGCTCACCAATTTACAAATATCTTTCAATAATTAATAAAAAGACCTATTTCAGTTATATTGTTACTTTCGTGCAAGACACTTAAAATAAATTCATTAAGCACCAACTCCAAAAAGTTACGCATGGCATATAAATACTTCTGTTTCATACGCTATTATGTTACTCACAAGAATCAACAAGTTCATGCGTTTTTATATTCAGATCTTATCTTATGATTTCCTCTTTCAATTCAACCACATATATCAGGTTAATTGTTGGCCAAACAATTATCTACTCATGCACAAAATATAATAAATAACTCAGTAAGATCAATAAGTGAGAATAAATATAATTTAATTATTGCATCACAAAAGGTTTAATTGTACTCCTAATTAAGAATTTAGCTCCTCATCATAATTAAAGCTAACGAACAGTTATGGGAAAACATCCTGAATACAGAAATTAATTTAAGAGGAAGAAGGAAAAACTCTGTCGATGATCTTCAATCTTGCTCTCCAAAATCTGCCTTGCAAGATCTCCAAAACCAACTCGAAAAGCTTCAATTGTGTAGCCCCAATAGTTGCCATTCAGAAGAATCCCTAAAACTAAGAAATAACTTCCTTTTTATACTCCTAACTTGACCCTATTACATAAGGAAATCATCAATCCTTTTAAAACTCAACTTCCATGTTTAAGGAAACAAAATATGCAGCTAAGCCGTCAGACCTGTGCGCCCCGCGTCTGGTCCCTTTGTCAAGTGGCGCGGCCTGCGCTGTCCCAACAGTTTTTCATCTTAGTGCAACGCGCCCCCTCGTCGGTTTCTCTACATCCATGGCGCACCCCGCGCCGGTTGAGCAGAATGTGAAAAATCCTTGTAGTTTCTTCCAATGTTGGTTCTTAAACATCTTCAACCCATTCTCTTACACAAAGAACAAAATCCATCAAAAGTAACATGAATAATCCCAAAAACTAACAATATACCAAGTAAAATGAGATCAAATCGTAGGTTAAAAACCTACTCATCACGAGCAATACGAACTCTAACCCGCCTTGGGACACTTCGAATCCCCTGACTCCAGATTTGTTTGTTTAACTTGACATCTACTCTGACATCTTTTGTTCCCATTGCCTTCTGTGCAAATTTCCTGATCTCCTTAATAGCATTAGGAGCCTTCTTCTTGAAGGTGCTGAAAAATTCACAATGACACTACATATAAGTAATATTGCCTTTTTAACAACTTTTACAAGAAACATGTAAACTAAAATGGCCTTCTATGCAAAGCAAATGTTTTCTCCTTTGCGAAAGTTTTAGATAAAATGAAAAAACACTTGGTTGTAATCTGTTTTACACGAGCAGCATGAAAATGCGAAAAATCCTAAAACACCTAGCCAAGTATAGTGTAAAGTAAAAAATGAAAGTATTGGGGCATGTGCAATACATAGAAGTTCTTCATTAACATAATGAATTATTGAATTGAAGAAATCTGGAAGAACCCTCAGAATTTATGTAAAAAAAACTGGTCTAAAAAACATTGAAACAACAAGTTCTTAAAATTGGAATAAGTTCCGGCAAAACCAACTAAAAACATCATTTCCAGGTGAACTCTTTTTAGTAATTTTACACACATTTGACAATCCCTACACACACCCTTCTCATTAGTTACTTCTTAAATATGTCTAATAATACTACAAAGTATAGTTAGGAGATTATAGTGAGTTCATAGCTTTATTAGATGTATAATAAAGCTCTAGCAATATATTTCTACTAATATTTAAAAGGCTATGAACTCAGCCCTGCCTTCCTCAATTATAATAAACATGGGAAACTAATAATAATATTTTAAAACCAATTAGCTAGAATATAAGATAAAATTAATAAGCTAATGTATTCATTGAAAACATCAATAACAAATTCTGAAACAAACCTGCTGAGAAGAAAATCTACCTGACATGCTTTGATTTTTGCTCTGGTTTTTGCTGTGCTGGGAAAAGCCTATCTTTTTGAAAGCAAAAGAAACATAAATCAAGACTTCTAAACATACTGGGCACACACAAAGAGGTGTATAGGAATCTTAAAAAATTAAACAATAATACGTGTGTTTCTCGAGTACATAAGGATCTGTATAACAGAAGATGAGCAAGGTCATTCTGATATATATAGTTGGGAAAAAAGGTCATGATGCAAGTTAAAGCAACCCCCAGTGCAACAATCTCTTATCCTAAAAATATAAGGAACGAAAAAGTGCTTGCGCTAGACAGACATGCAAGCCAACGCTCACACATCAATAAAAATAAATGGTCAAGAATAAATCTCGCCAAGATAAGATTTTATCACTTCAGAAATATACATGCAGCCTAACAGCTGTTATTAATTTTTTAAATCCACTTAATAAGTGAGATATCACCATAGGTTTTCAATAAGTTAAACCACATACAACGGTATATCGTCAGCCATATCAATGGCTCCCTTTATTCAAATTCCATGTTGCCCTCTACTATGAAGTTTTTGTATCTTTAATTTGCATACAAAGAGAATGATAATTCACTATATATTCAACTAAATGGTTTAAAGCTGTCTCAACAATTCTGGAGTAGCTCATACTAAAGCTTATAAAGTACGAGTCATACCACACTAGTTCAACTAGGCCTAACTTTGTGAGTATCAGCACCTATGCAAAATCTGGAGTGAAACACCATTTTGTGAGTATTTTTATGAGTTAAAAAGGATGTTTACCAAATCGGGAGTGAAACACCATTTTGCTGGTGTAGTGATAATAACTTTCTTGGCACCTGCTTGGATGTGCTTCCCAGCTCCAGGGCCATCCACAAACACACTTGTTCCTGTAGTTCACATAATTCATTTGATTAAACCTAACTAAAAGTACTTTGTACAACACCATGTAAAGTTAACAATCTGACGGGTGTACCTGGAAATATATGCTCTAGATTGTTAAAGTAAACTATTAGATATATTCCGAATAAGTCTTAGATGAAGTGGTATTTGATGTACAGTTTCCAGTTTTTATATGAATAAAGCATACCGAATATTAAAGAAGTCCAGAATCAGATTGTTCCTAGCTCAGCCCAAGGAAGTTGGTGAGGATCTCTATTAGATACAACCTTGATGGGCTTTCCATCAACACTAATGGTTTCATTGTCCACTACTTTAACATCAGCTTTGAAAGTTCCCAGCATCGAGTCATACTTCAGCGAGTGAGATGCCTGTACTTGTAACGCAAATCAACTACTAGTTAACAAATTGGCAAAAGATTTGATTAACGAATGAGTTAAGTTGAGCGAATTATGATAATAATAAAAGTAAGCAATCCACTCACATTCTTGACACCACCGCTGTCATTGACAACAATAACTTCAAGTGGTGAGCGCCCATGCCAGCAGCGGAGAAAGTTCCTGCCAATGCGCCAAAAACCATTGATTGCTACTTTCAGTTTGGCAACTAATTTAAGATATAGGACAACTTATTAGCCATATTCATAGAAGGTAAAGTATAATCTAGCTGAGAACTTCTGCTTTCTGGAAAGGCATCTCATGTAGTTCGCGTAATGGTTTTCAGTATCTTGCATATATGCTCCACAGTACAATTAAACAAATAGTTTAAAAAAACTTTTCAGCTATATTTTCATTTGATTGTTTTAGATTTCATATAGTCCTGATCACATATATGTTTTCCAATATCAAGAAGATTGACCTTGACCATCTTAATTACTTTCCAAATATTCACTTTAAAGAAAGCTGTAAATCCTACAATAAACTCTCGCAACGAGTTCATTTGTGCTAAGAATATCCAGTCATGTTTCTTAATGTCACTTTTTCTTTTCCCCAAATTAAAGATTGAGCGCCTTGAACTTTTTAGGCAATTTCTTCTACAAGTCCTTTGAGTTCTTCTGATGACTTCCCATAAGCAGAGCATGCCATGAACTAATCACTTAAATTCTGTAGCTAATCTAGAAGATAATAGATCTGTAAGAGAAAATTGAAGAAGATTATGAAAGAAATCAATATTCTACTTGTATAATATTCATTGGAAGAAAGGGC
>CM029014.1:205272944-205442944 GCA_016801055.1 Panax notoginseng | reverse complement strand
TCGACAACTCCATTTTGTTGTGGGGTGGAGACACAACTAGTTTGATGAATGATTCCTTTATCTGAATAAAATTTTATCATTCTGAATTCGGAACCATTATCACTACGAATAATTTTAACTTTCAAGGAAAATTGTGTCTCAATCAAATTGATGAATGTGGTGATGTATTTAGGGGTGTCGGATTTTTGATGCATCAAATAAACCCGTGTACATCGAGTATAATCATCGACAATAATGAGAAAGTATCGTGCACCAGTGAATGTAGGAATATGGTACCCTCCCCAGATATCAACATGAATTAATTCAAATGGTGCATGAGTTGTAATAGAACTTAATGGAAGTTGAACATGTGTTTGTTTGGCTAATGGGCAAATTAAACAATCATCAATATCACAAAAAACATGTCTTTAACAGATTTAGAAATCAAACGAAGACTTTTATTTGAAAGATGACCAAGGCGTTGATGCCAAAGTCTCGGGGAATGAGAGGCTGCTGCGGTGACTGAGCTGCATCTGGGTTTCTTCGAAGTATCAAGGTAGTAAAGTGCACCTCATTCAGTTCCCGTCCCAATCATCTTCCCTGATCGTTGGTCTTGAAACATACAAACATCATTAGTAAATATAGCAAGGCAGTGGGAACTTTGAACAAGCTTGCTAATAGAAATCAGGTTTAATTTAAAAGATGGAACACATATATAGGACATCATGTAACGCAAAATCGTCAAAATGAATGTTGCTTGTGTGTGTGACGGCGGCCACTGCTCCATTGGGAAGGTGCACGGTTCGGTTGGTAACTTGTGAAATTGTAGTCAACAAGTCTGGAGAGCAAATCATGTGATCTGTGGCTCCTGTGTCAAGTATCCAACACATTCCTTTACCAAAAACAGAAGCACAAAAGGTTGTACCTGAGAGATCACCCATAGAGGATGCACCACCCACATGAGTAGCCATGGAATTGGGCTTATTATTGTTAAGAAGCATCATTAGATTCTAGTACTGTTCTGCTGTGAGGTTGAAGGAGGTGGGAGGTGTTGCTGTATTGGCATTGGCATGATGGACCTTAGAGGTAAAATTCTTACTCTCTTGTTGATCAGGTTTACCACCAGCGGAATTCCTTTTGAACAACTTATGGCATACGTCAATGGTGTGACCGTTTCAGCGACAATAGTCACATTTAAGATGTGCTCGGCAAGTCTCTGAGGTGTGCCCAAGTTTGCCACAAATTTCACATTTCAAATGAGGATTTTTGGGTGTGATTTTTTTTTTTGAATTTTGTTAGTTGTTTCTTACGACAAAGGCCGTAATGTCAGACACGGGTGCACTTCCCTTTGATATTGCTCGTTGTCTTTCATCCTGGAGAATGAGAGAATGAGCTTTGTTAACAGTAGGAAGTGGATCCATTAGTAGAATTTGTCCTCGAATAGCAGTGTAAGTTTCATTGAGGCCCATGAGAAACTTCACAGTCTTTTGACTTTGTTGAAACTGCAGAACCTCTTTTACAGTGCCGCAAGTGCAGGATGGAATAGAACACAGTGCATCTCGTTCATCCTAGAGGCCCTTTAGTTTTGTGTAATAAGCGCCAATGGTCATGTTGTTCTTTTTACAATCATGGATTCCTTCTTCAACATGAAAGAGATGGACACTATTGATGCGTGAAAAACGCTCCTCCAGGTCTGCCCAAATTTCATGAGCAGCCTCATTGTATACTACACTTGCTCCGATATCATGTGAGATTAAATTGAGAAGCCATGATTTCACGAGATTGTTACAACGCGTCCATCGTTGGAGTTCTGTGGTGGATGTAATTGGTGGTTTTTGAATGGTGCCATTGATGAAGCCTTCTTTATTTTTGATGCTGAGGGCCATGACCATGGCACGACTCCAAGTGTCGTAATTTTCTTCATTCAATAGTTGAGTGACAAGCACAACTCCAGGTTGATCAGAGTGGTGAAGATTAAAAGGATCATTTGGATTGCCGTAGTTATCGGCCTCAGACGTGGTTTGCTTTCCTGCCATAGATGACGACTAAAAGAAGAAAAGGAGAGAAAAACTATAGTTTTTTTTTGTTAGGAGCGTTCCTGCTTTGATACCATGAAAGAAATCAATATTCTACTTGTATAATATTCATTGGAAGAAAGGACTATATATATATATATATATATATATATATATATATATATATATATATATATATATATATATATATATATATACAGAACATGGATCAATTTAGGATCCTCAATTAAAACCTATACACTGTCATTACCTAATTTACGTTCTTACATAAAGGAAAATCAAACAATAAAAATTGATTGGGCATGAATCAAGGTTGGGCATAAATCAAGGAGATCGCATATTTTATGCATTAGCATATTCACATTCCTTAACAGATTCCTCTAAAAAAACTTAGAGAATTGGAATTTCTAATGTCCCAAAAACCAAATCGCATCACCCAAGTCAGTAATCTTCTATGTTGAACATCTGTAAAGACAATGGGATACTGTAAAAGTTACTGCAATAATTTGAAAATTACTTGAACACGGAGGTGCACTATTTTGTGATTCTTTGGTAGCATCATCATCTTCTTCATTTTAACGACCTTCATATTGAGACATACCATTTGTCGATTGTTCAGTACCATCGCCTCTTTTGGAACTTGTGACTCATAACTTAGAAGATACTTTAAAAGGCTAGTGCGGAGCAGAGCGAAGCGACGCACTATCCCATCAGGGTTGAACCGAAGGTTGCGGAGGGGGTGAGCCCCCCTGCGATACGGTACGAAGTTTCTGCATGTATGGCGCGGGACGTGCCAGTGCAAGGCTAGGAGTGGCGAGGGGCGCACCAGGATCGGTGCAGGTTCTGCATGAGTGGCGCGGGATGCACCAGTGGCGGTCTGGAAGCAGTGCGGGGTGCGCCGATCGGTGAAAAAAGTTTTATTGGTTCGTTTGTTGGAAGGACACTATGGGTATTTGAGTTATAATGTGAAGTAGGGTTGGAATAGAATTAGTAGCTATAAATACTATCTATTGTAAAACCTTATGTAACTGAAATCATCAATAAAGCAACAAGCCGCCTGTGGAGTACCCAAACTGGGGAACCACATTAATCTCTGTGTTAATTCTCTATTGTTATGCGCGTGTGTGGTCCTAATTCCAACAAATTGGTATCGAAGTTAGGTTGGATTGAACACGCGAAGAACGATGACATCAAATTTGTCGATTACAAAGTTTAATGTGATGAAGTTTGATGGGACTGAGAATTTCGGGCTATGGCAACAGAGGGTAAAGGATCTGTTGGTGCAGCAGGGATTGGTGAAGGCGTTAAAGAAGAAATCAGAGTCTATAACTACTGATGATTGGGATGAACTCCAAGCGAAGGCAGTAAGTACAGTTAATTTATGTCTAGCAGACGATGTTATGTATCACGTGATTGGTGATGAATCGTCATGGGGTGTATGGAGTAAACTAGAATCCAGATATATGTCAAAATTGTTGACAAATAAGCTGTTTCTGAAGCAGAAGTTGTTAAGGTTAACGATGATTGAAGGTTCAGAACTTATTCAACATATTCATACTTTCAATCAGATAATTAGTGATTTGCTAAAGATTGAAGTGAAATTCGAAGAAGAAGATCAGGCGCTGATGTTGTTGTGTTCTCTACCGGGTTCCATGGAGAATCTTGTTACAACCCTCGTATGGGGAAATGAGCCTCTAAAATTGAAGAAGTCACTTCTGCTCTACTGATATTTAACTAGCAAAAGCAACAATCCGAGAGAATTTCGGGTGAAGGGTTGGTGGTAAAAGGGGGAGAGCAACGTGGCAGAAAATCAGAAAGAGGAAAATCAGGATTGCATGGGAAATTGAAGTCAAGGGGCAAGACTTCTAAGCCAAAAGAGTATAAGTATTACAGATGTCACGAGACAGGACACTTCAAGAAAGACTGTCCGTACAAGCATAAGACTGTCCGTACAAGCACAAGGGTGAAGGAACATGGAAGAAAATAGAATCAATAAAATCTGCAAATGTTGTGGAAGAATCATCGGATGATGGGGATATATTGTTAGTTTCAACAAACATAGACGTGGCAGACTCATGGATTTTGGATTCAACATGTTCTTTTCACATGATGCCTAACAGGGAGTGGTTCAACACCTACAAGTCTGTGAATTATGGTACAGTTCTAACGGGCAATGCTGTTTCATGCAATGTCATTGGAATAAGCATAATGAAGATAAAGATATTTGATGGTGTTGTGAGAACTCTGGCTGAGGTGAGACATATTCCAGGTTTAAGGAAGAATCTAATTTCATTGGAAACTCTAGACTCTAATGGCTGTGAGTACAAAACAGGTGGTGGAGCCATGAGAGTGACGAAGGGTGCGCTAGTGATAATGAAAGGTTCTAAGGTTAATGGGAATATCTATCGATTGATAGGGAGTACAGTTGTAGGCGGAGCTGCTGCCACTACAGCTAAGGATATTGATGATACTTCACTATGGCATATGCGGCTGGGGCATATGGGTGAACGTGGGATGCTGGAATTACATAGAAGAAATCTGTTGAAAGGGGTGAAATCGTGCAAGCTATATTTTTGCAAGTTCTACGTCTTGGGAAAATAGTGTAATGTGCAGTGTAAGCGTACGGTGAACTAAACGAAGGGAATACTCTTGACTATGTGCATTTTGATGTTTGGGGGCCAGTGAGAGTAGCTTCAAAAGCGAGATCGCTGTATTTCTTAACTTTTATCGATGATTTTTCGAGAAAGGTTTGGGTGTACTTCATGCGACACAAGTCTGAGGTTTTTAAAAAATTCAGGGTGTGGAAAGCTGAAGTGGAAAATCAAACAGGGAGACTAATTAAGTGTCTTAGATCATATAATGGGACATGGTATAAGTATAAGCCAATTGTGAAGTTTTGTGAGGAGCATGAGATTTAACGTCACTGGACTGTTAGAAAGACACCACAACAGAATGGGATGGCAGAGAGAATGAACAGAACTATAGCAAAGCGGGCACGATGTATCAGGTTAAATACAAGGCTGTCGAAGGATTTCTGGGCTGAAGCAGTGAGTATGACAGTTTACATTATAAACTGGTCGCCAAGTATTGCTCTAGATAATAAGGTGGCACAGGAGGTGTGGACAGGCAAGGAGGTAAATTACTCAGGTATGAAGATCTTTGGGTGTCCAGCCTATGTTCACATTCCGGGTGATGAGAGATCAAAGCTTGATGCAAAATTCAAACAGTGTATCTTTCTTGGGTATAAGAAAGGTGTGAAGGGGTACAAGCTTTGGGATCCAAAATCAAAGAAAGTAGTGATCAGTAGGGATGTGGTTTTAAATGAAGCTTACATGGTTAAGACACATCAGGAAGGTCAGAAAACCGAGGCTGGTGAAGATACCAGCAATCAGTAGCAGGGAGTATAAATTGAACAAGAAATTTGTGACACTGGTAATCCACCGCTAGTGGAACAGGATAATCAGCACCAGCAGGAGGAAAGCATAGCCGCAAGGAGACCCAAATGCATTATCAAACCACCAGAGAGGTATAGGTTTGATGATATGGTTGCATATGCTTTATCTACTACTAGTGGGGATCCATATACGTTTTAGGAAACTATTGCTAGTCCTGAAAAGGATAGATAAATGGAGGCCATGGTGGAGGAGATAGAGTCATTAAAGAAGAACAAGACTTAGAAATTGTCAGAATTACCTAAGAGAAAGAAACCAGTTACAGTTAGGTGCAAGTGGGTATACAAGAAGAAATAAGCTGTATCAAAAAAGGAAAGGGAAAGGTTTAAGGCTTGATTAGTAGCAAAGGGATACTCACAGAGGAAAAGGACTGACTATGATGAAGTGTTTTCTTCGGTGGTAAGACATACCTCAATTAGGATTATCTTGGCATTGGTGGCTAGCTATGATCTAGAGTTAGAGTAGCTTGATGTGAAGAAAACTTTCCTTCATGGTGATTTGGAGGAAGTTATATTCATGGAGCAGCTTGAGGGGTTCAAGAATCTTGAGACTGAGCACATGGTTTGGAGGTTGAAGAAATCACTGTATTGGCTGAAATAGTCTCCAAGACAATAGTACAATAAGTTTGATTCCTTCATGATCTGGATTGGGTTCACTCGGTGTGAGTATGATTGTTGTGTTTATATGAAGATTCTTGAGGATCGTTCCTATATTTTTCTGTTATTGTATGTGGATGATATGCTTATTACTACAAAGAGTATGGTTGAAGTCTACAAGTTAAAGACCTTGTTAGGAAAGGAGTTTGACATGAAGGATTTGGGTGCTGCTAGGAAAATACTTGGGATGGAGATTCGCAGGGATAGGATAACTGGTAAGCTTTGGTTGTCATAAAAAAATTTTGTGGAGAAAGTATTGGAGAGGTTTAGTATGGCTAATGCTAAACAGGTCAGCACTTCATTGGAAAGTCATTTCAGGTTGTCTACAACACAATGTCCGAATTCGGCTGAAGAGATTCAGGATATGTCGAATGTGCCTTATGCGAGCGTAGTTGGTTATTTGATGTATGCGATGGTATGTACAAGGCTCAATTTGGCACATGCAGTCAACACAGTGAGCAAATACTTGGCAAATCCAGGTAGAGAGCATTGGAAAGCGGTTAAGTGGGTATTCAGATACTTGAGAGGCACTGAAAATCATGGGAACACTACCTCAACACTGATTATGTATGCAAAGGCCCTTGTTATGTTGATTATTTTTAGTATACTGATTATGGATGTATGTAAAGGTTTATGTAATCAGATAATCATCTGATTACATAATCGGACTGTAAGTGAAGGGGACTGAAAAGGGTATTTTTTTTCTCTATGCATATGCGGGGAATGCGATTGAAATAAGGGAATTCACCCCAACCTCCGCAGGCCGTGACATATAGAAACAAGCCTTCTTTCTCTGGCGGAGGAAAAGTTATACTGTCATAAGTCTTGACTTTATCCCAGAAGACGTCAGAAGAACAAAAAAAGGGAGCCCTTCCCCAATCAGTGATTAATGGGGACTCCTTGGTGGTTTTCGGGTTTGCAGAACACTCAGTTGAGAGTGCCTGCAAGAAAGGAAAATTTAGCATAAGAATTCTAAAGAGCAAGGAAAGGATGTTAAGGAAAAGTGATTGAACTTGAGTGCTTACCATGACAAAGAAGAAAATTATGGTCAAAATGGTGAACCCGAACTTCATTTTCTCCTTTATTTACCGATTTTCCCCCTATGTTTTGGCCCCCTAAGGTTCGACCACCTAGGGGGGATCCCGCAGAAGAGCATTTTTTTTCCTACATGTTTTCGCCGAAAAATGCCAATCTTTCTTTATGATCCTAGGGAAAAAAACCAAGATATGATTAAAATAATGGGGCTCGGAAGACAAAAGAAAGATTAGATTTACCTGAAAGAAGAACCAAGAAAAAACACAAACAAAAGAAGCCATTCGAATGAAAGAATAAAGGAAGAACAAAAAAAAGGGCCAAAACCTCTAGGGTTCTGCCACCTAGGGGGTTTCCCCTTTATACCTTTGAGGTTTTGTTGCTCTACAAATCAACTACTTTGAATGAATGCTTCTTCGCCACTAAAATTTATAGCCTTTCTTTGAGATTATCTGAGGGAAAAAACCAAGATATAATCAAGGTAATGGGGCTCGAAAAAAAAAAGACTACAGTTGACTGAGAAATAGATGAAGCAAATCAAGTGAACATTCAAATAAAGAAGAAAGAGAATTCCCAAACACATGGCAAGAACATGACATGAATCAATGCTTATTACAAAAAGTAATTCTTATTGCATGTAGGAGCTTAGCCTAATCATTTACATATGGATAAACTAATATGCGGCTTAGAACAACAAAAGAAAATAAAGTTATTTGATGAGTGGGTTTTATACCTACGAATTGGACATCGTTAAGGTTTAATTTTTTGTTATCTAAGTATTTTTAGTGTCATTTGACTTGTTTTTGTGTTTGTATTTAGGAAACGGCTTTGAAGGGTCAAAACATAAAAAATGGGTCTTAATGGCAATTTCATAATGGCGAGCATTCCTAGTACAAAAATCCTGTCGGGGTGGGCTTGTCGGGAAGAAAAATAGTTGATTTTTGAAGTTGAGTGGAAAAAGGATTTGTTTGGCTGATTGGTTCAAGGACTTTAAGGAGGGCTAAAAGACACATGAAGAGAGATATAAAAGGAGGAGAATTCATAAGGAGATCATTCCATTATAGTAGTGTAGATTAGATTTCATCATATTAGGGAAAACTCTAGCTGGTATTGGATTGGAGATTGAAGCAACTTGGAGACCATTGAAGATCAAGAGCAGGAGTAAAAGGGAGCATGAGATTTGCTGAAAACAAATTTTATTCTTTTCTCCGCTCGTATTTTTATCTTTTAATGTTTATTCAATTGTGTATTCTTGATTTTAATTCAATAATCATGAACTAAATTCTTGTTTAAGATTGCAATGGATCTTGTTGTGTAGCTTATCTTAGTATACTTCTCTGTTAATTATTGTTCACTATTATTGGATTGTCTATTATGGTTTGTGCTTAATTATTTAATTTTCTAGCTAAAAATTACCGTGATAATCTATATGAAATTGAGAAACAGATTATAGATTTAGATCGTATTATAATAGCATGTGATTGTGTTTTCTGCATGGCATTGGAATTCATAATTTATGTCTAGGATGGAGATATACCTATACATCGCATGTAATATGATAAAGAACTTGTGCTTTAAATCCTCTTTAATTGTAATACACATAGAGATATAGTAAATTAGTTAATTAGGGTGTTCTTCTTAAGTCTATCATCTGTGGATTTAAGTTGATATGAGTATGATGCATTGAGAGATGGTCATATTTATTTATATGTTCTTGATTAACAATTCAGAATAGTGAGCATAATTAATAAGAAGTGCTTTAATATAAGTGAAGCAATAAGTGAAGTTGTGATCTTAAATCTAATCTAATTTTAATTAGTGGTAATTAGAATTAGTTTAATTAAATAACTTAATTTCAAACTTTAAATTGATTGTTTAAATAAAATTAGTTTGGTTAAGAGTTAGTACTTGGTAATTGTTATTAATAATTCCTCATGGGAATGAGACTCTACTTTTACTTTATTACTTGTTGACCGTGTATACTTGCACGCATATATTGATTGTGAAATCAATCAAAATTATCAAAGAGGACTTCATTGCTTGCGTCAACAACATATGGGTTTAGAGGATGGAATCATATGCCTAATTGATTCTAGTGATTCCATTCATTGACAAGTTATTTTATTGGCGTGATTGTATAGAAAATAACCATGCTTAATCTAGCAGTTGGGCTTCATAATATATATGGAAGGCATAGTATCCAGTCTTAAATTACGAGTCCAACTACCACCAGATAACTTCAGAGGATTATTCATATGAGAAATTGAAAATTACCTTACACGATGAACCTTCATAATGCGACAATTCATCGAGAAAATTGCGGTCATCATCGTCATTATAGTATTCATCACCGTTGTTCTTACCCTTTCTTTCCTCCATGTTGATGAAGAGATTAAAAAAGTTGAATTATGACTTTGAGAGTTTATGTACTCTGACCCGCTAAAAAAGGCTACGTATAAGTCTTGTTTATATACTATTATTTTTCTTTGATAGTATAAACATTCCATTAATCTAGATTAGGGGGAATCTTTTAACCTTTATTTACAATTTTTTTCTTTTTTTGAGACATAAGAGAAGGAAAAATATAAGAGTTTTTTAGTTATAAAAAAAGATTTGATATATGCTACTTGCATCAAGATCTTCACTGATGCCTCGATTAAAAAGATGACCCCCCTGTTGCTCTTGTCATGATTACCCCTTATATTGTGAGAATTTTTCTTCGGTGTGGAAACACTTTCTAGCGTCCTTGTAGGAGAACTCGTCTTTGGTGTACATAAAAAAAATAAGGAAATGAAGATTGAGCAAGATTTGAAAATATTTTCTGAAGATTTCTCAAGATATCCAAAGAAGAGCTCTTCTAGGTCTTGCCTCCCTAGGGTTTAAACCTTAGGGTTCGGCCCCCTAGATGTTCCCTCTTCCAGGACTCTATTTTTAAGACTTGTAAAATTAAGCCACAAAGATCGTTTGGAAGCTTGAAGTTTTCGGTATTCTTGCACAATCACCTCTATGGAATCGCAACCCTAGCGTAGGGGGCAAATGTGGGCCAACTGAAAATTAGGGTTCGCTTGATCTAATTAAATTAAATGCACAAATTAGGGTTCGTAGAGGATTAAATAAAAAGGCAAAAGAACTAGAAATAAAGAAGTAAGACCTGAGAGAATTCTCTACGTGTCCCGAGGCAGAAGATACGTGCATGTGACTCATTTTGGGAATTGATTGAGGGATTGAGTTGGTGGCTAGAAGGATATGACGATATGAGCATTATTCTGATGACTAGAGGGTATTTTAGGAATTTTCCTAAAGACATGTGCCTGACATGTGACTACTTTTTAGGAAACTCTATAAATACCCATTTTTATTCTATGAAGAAGGGGGACTTTTGGGAGGTTGACCCCTCTTTAGACTTTGGACTTTGGACACTTGGAAGATTGTAGGACTGGGACACACTACAACAATTAGGATTATTTCCGACGAAATTAAAGTCGACCGAATTTTTTGCTCGGAATTAAGGTATTACCGACGAAATATTCAGTCAGTCATAAATCCCTCGAAAATAGGACAAAGTCGACCGAATTCGGTCGATCTTAGACCATACTTGGGGCACAAAAATTTCCCTCCAGTATGAATAACAAACTCGACGGAATACTATTAAGGTCGATGGAGTGTGCGTCAAGGTTAACCTAATATCGACCGAACTAACATCGACGGAATTTCGTGGAAAATAGTAAATAAAACCTAACTCATATCAGCACCGCGCCTCACTTCTGCTGCTGCTCTCTCACCTTCTGATTTCTCTCTGTTGCTCTCCCTCTCTCTCTCTATATCTCCTCCCACTGCCCAGCCGTCCCTCTTGCCGGTCGCCGCCCCTCTGACCTCCCCACTAGCACGCTGCTATCTCTCTCTCGCCCCCTCCTCTGTACCTTCGGCTCGTGTCCTCCTCCTCCTCCATTAGTCTGCCACTGTTGTCGTCCCTCTCGTTGGCCGCCGCCCATCCGGCCTCCCCTCCGACCTCCACCCCTCCGGCCTCCCCACTAACAAGTTGTTATCTCTCTCTCGTCCCCTCCTCGGTACCTCCAGCTCGTGTCCTCATCCTCCTCCATTATTCTGCAACTTAAGGTTAGCTTAAGCACAATTAAGGTTAATATTATTGTGCATTTGTGCCCTAATTTATGATCAGTCCCCAACCCCAAAATTATTCATAATTTCTAGCCTAATTTTTACCCTTATATATATGTTAATTACCTGTTCTGATTTTGTAATTTTTCCCCATATATTTGATCAATTCTGCAATGGCAGTTGTATGTTACTGATTTTAGGGTTTAATTTGTGCAATTTGTATTTCACAGTTTAATTGAGGCTGATGTTAGTCATGTATTGAGTTATATTGTTGAATTATATACACATGTTGGTTAGTATTTGTGAAATCTTGGTATATTTGTTATTTTCTACTAAAATTTTGACAGAATTTCGGTCAAAATTCTTCAATTGCAAAATCTATGAGCCCTACTTTATTTTATTTATGTTTTTTTATTGGTTTCCAATATTGAAATATATTAAGTTGCATGTACTTAATTTCCTACTAATAAAATTAACTGAAAATGAACTAAGTACCATTTACTTAGTTTCAATTCACAAAAAAATAAATAATATTATAACATCAACTAAATTTAAATTCTATTTTGTATGATAAAATAATATAAAATAATAAAATTAAATAAAACAATTAAGATAAAATAAAATAATTTAATTTATTGTAATTAAATTAAATAATATAATATAATATATAGTAATATAATACAATCAAATAAATTAAATAAATAAAATAATTTAATTTACCTTAAATAAATTTTAAATAAAATAATAAAATATAAAATACAGTATACGAATACAAAATAAAATAATTTAAAATAAAATAAAGTAGAAATAAATTACATGAAAATAAAAATAAAATAAAATGAAACAAAACAAAATAAAATAAATTTCGCCGATTAAACAAAACAAAAAAAAATAAACAAAACAAAACAAAACAAATTAATAAATTAAATTTAAAATAAATAAAATTAAATTAATAATAAGCTAGAATAAATTTAAAATTTAAAATTTAATATCATTAAATTTAAATTAATTAATTTAAATAATATAATATAAAAAAAATAAAATAAAATAAAATAAAATTGAATAATTATCTAAAACTAAGTAGCATTTGCTTAGTTTTTCATTACATAAAAAATATCCCGAATGAAATAAAATCAAAGCTAATAAATTAAATAAACATAAATTAAAATAACATAATATATTTGAAATAAATTTACATAAAATAAAATAATAAACTAAGTAGAATTTGCTTAGTTTTCTACAATTAAAAGTAACTGCATAGCAGGGTTCGACATAGCAGTTGCAGCTAATAGTACTCCAACCGGTTCTTCGACAACAATTAAAAAAAGAGAGTCATAGTTCCTGTTTGTATCCTATACTCGAATAATAAAGTTAAATTGAATTATTGCGGATATTCCTCACTGTTCCATCATAACAGATGACAACATCCTGAAGGAGTGCCATTAAGTTGTTGAACAAAGTTCTAGGTTAAGCAACCCTCTAGATGAGCGAACGATCACTTCTCTACTAGGAATGAATCATCTCCCCATATGGGTCCAATATTCCATGACATAGACAGCTTCTCACCACTCCGAATTCCTCAGATGTGTAGTTTTCACAGAACGTCTCACCTCTTTTTCTGTGAGAACTACCCATATGAGGAATTCGAAGTGGTGAGAAGCTGTCTATGTCATGGATTGGACCCATATGGGGCAATGATTCATTCCTAGTAGAGAAATGATCGTTCGTTCATCTAGAGGGTTGCTTAACTTAGAACTTTGTTCAATAGCTTTATGGAACTCCTTCGGGGTGTCCTCATCTACTATGATGGAACAGTGAGGAATGTCCGCAGTAATTCAATTAACTTTATTATTCGAGTATAAGACACAAACAGGAACTACGACCCTTTTTTGTCAGATTACTGCCGAGGAACTGGGTGGAGTACTATTAGCTGCAACTGCTATGCCATTACAGCTGCAACTGCTATGAAACTTAGAAATCTGTTTGATAAGTAGGAGTGGATGTCAAACAGTAGTCTCTATAGATTCTAAATAACAATTCTCATAAACCAAGTACCACTTACTTAGTTTATCATTGGCAAAATAAACTAAGTAGCATTTGCTTAGTTTGCCACAATTTTCAATAAACTCAATAATACTCTCCCTTTACTCTTCAATACACTCAATAATATATATATGTGATATACTTTGGAGCTTAGAAACCCATTTGACATTCACTCAGTAGGAGTGAATGTCGAATAGTCCCCAGGTTGGGACTGTACTGGATGTTATGTCTCTCACTTAGGTCGGTGCTAATTAACAAGGTGTGTGTTTATAATATTTTGAGGATTTTTCAGTTGGTGTCTCTACATTTGTTCTTCAATTGCATACTTAGACTAAGTTGTCTTGGTCTATTTCATGTACTTGGAGACCATGGGGAGGTGATGCTGAAATTTTCTTAAAATATTATAAACATGCACCTTGTGAATGGCACTAGTGAGGAGACGCATCCAGGAATGGGATAGAAGCCTAACCCCTATAGAGTGGAGATATATACTAGGTAAACTAAATACATGCATGTACCACATTCATGATTATTCTTGATTTAATTGGGTATTTTCTTCAATTAAAGATGTCAGCCGATCAGAGTTGGATGTTTCATATGATTAAGATTGATGGGAGGGGATTAGTTGATGCGTACCGTGAAGGGGTGTCCAATTTAATGAACAAAGCAATAAAACACGTTGATGATCCAAACAGAAAGATGAGATATTTGTGTTTCAAATGTAAGAACATGATATGGAAGACTGCCGATGAAGTTAAATTTGACTTATATTCACTTGGGTTTGTGGATGGGTATTCGGCATGGATTTATCACGGGGAATCAGCTGAGTTTAGAGAACGGACAAATAGTACTGTAGACCAATCGGTTCACGGGGATTCGCAATCAGATAACTATGATGTCGTGCAGATGTTGGTTAATGTGTATGGCCCTACCAATATTGACTGGGCTAAAAACGAGCATGCGTCAAGCAGTGCTCAGCAAAAGCCAAATGATTCAGTAGCTGCTTTCTACAAGTTGCTATTTGAATTGAGTGTTCCATTGTATCCTGAAAATGACAAGCACACCAGGCTTTTTGCAGTTACGAAGCTTTTATATTTCAAGAATGAGCATGACTGCAGTGAGAGAGGATTCAATGATTTGCTTGATATTCTCAACGAGTTCTTACCTAGGGATAATACGCTGCCTGCGAATTACTATGAGGTGAAGAAGATGGTTAAGGGGTTGAATCTCGGGTATGAGAAGATCGATGCTTGTGAGCAGGATTGCATGTTAATATTATGGGGAGGACAAAGATAAGGTGCAGTGTGATATCTGCACATCACCAAGGTACAAGATCATAAAACGTGGGGGGAAGGAGAAACATGTTCCAAAGAAAATTTTACGATATTTTCCTCTTGCACCGAGGTTGCAGCGGCTATTCATGTCTACGCACACTGCTCAGCATATGAGTTGGCAAAGAACAAGGGATGTCGTTCCTGGTCAGCTGACTCACCCAGCAGATGGTGATGAATGGAAGAATTTTGATGCCAATTTTCCACAATTTGCCGAAGAAGTTAGGAGTGTCAGGCTTAGCATAGCTACAGATGGCTTCTGTCCATTTAATAATTTTAGTCAGCCTTATTCTGTTTGGCCAGTGATTATGGTAGCTTGCAATCTTCCACCATCAATGTGCATGAGGGATCCATATCTTTTCTTGACCTTACTTATACCGGGGGATAAGAGTCCTACAAAAGACATTAACGTGTACCTCAGGTCGTTAGTCGATGAACTTAAGATGCTGTGGGAAACAGGTGTTCAGACTTTTGATAAATCTGTCGAGCAGAATTTTATGATGAAGGTAGCCTTGTTGTGGACTACCACTGATTTTCCGGCACTTAGGATGAGTAGTGGTTGGTCGACTCATGGTAAGTTGTCATGTCCAGTCTGTATGGGGGATGTGCAAGGCACTCAACTACGTCATGGTCGGAAGACTAGTTTCTTTGGAACTGCTCGTAGATTCTTGCCTGCTGAGCACAGTTATAGAAAGATGTCTACACAGTTCAATAGAAAGACATAGAAGAAAGGGGTTGTTGGTAGCTTGTCGGGCAGTGACATATTGGGCTAGCTAAATGATCTAACATTTCCACCCCCTAGGAATGAGCATGGTAAGTTGAGAGCTATAGGATATGGGAAAAGTCATAATTGGACTCACTCGCCGATTTGGTTTGAGTTGCCATACTGGGTCACACTAGCACTTCGTCATTGTATAGATGTTATACATACAGAAAAGAATGTATTTGAGAACTTGTTTTACACCGTACTAGATACGAGTGGTAAAACAAAAGATAATGATAAAACACGTAAAGACTTGGAGGAAATGAATATCAGGCGGGAATTGTGGCTCCGACCTAACAACACAAAATCAAAAGCTCCATTTTGTCTTACCAAGCAACAGGTTGAAAACATTTACAAGTGGCTTAGCGCATTGAAGCTCCCAGATATATATGCTTCTAACATATCTCATTGTATTAAGGTTGAGCAGTTAAAAATTACTGGGTACAAAAGTCACGACTGTCATGTATTCATGCAGAAGTTAATGCCAATTGCATTTCGTGAGGTGTTACCCAGGAATATTAATGATACTTTTACCGCACTTTCAAATTTCTTTCAGAATATTTGCTCAACTGTTATAAGGTATAGTGATGTGGAGCAGATGGAGAAAAACATAGTGTTGACAATGTGCAAGCTCGAAATGATTTTACCACCGGGGTTCTTTGACAACATGGAGCACTTGCCTATTCACCTGCCATCTGAACTTAAGCTTAGAGGACCGGTACAATATCGATGGATGTATCCATTTGAGAGGTAATATCATATACATTGTGCAATATTCGTCATCTTTATAGTTAACTTATCAGGTAATATTACATACTTTCATATTTCAGGTATATGCGTCGATTAAAGCAGAAAGTTAAAAACAAAGCTCGCGTAGAGGGTTCTATTGCTGAACGCTATACGGAGGAAGAGCTTGTCAACTTCTGCTCGTTGTACTTTGATGATGTAGTCGCAACGAAGCATAACCGTCTAAGTCGAAATGAGGTCGCCGATCCGTCTGGTCGTGCTGATGATGAGTTGGTTGTATTCACTTATCCAGCAACCATTTGGATATGAGACAAAGACTTACCTAAACGATAAAGATTTAAAGATTGTCTCTACATACGTGCTTCTAAATATGTTTGAAGTATCGTCGTACATCAAGTATGTATACATACAAGTTGAAAATGATTTATCTAACCTTAATCAATAATTAAATAATTGCCATATTATTGTACGCAGTTCATTCGAATTGGAAGCGTATGCTTCAAACCCGGGGTTGACAGAATCACAGATGGAAGCATTCACTAATCCAAATTTTCACCAGTGGTTTAAGAGAAGGGTGGGAAAAGAGAAGGCGTATGAGTGTTTTAGAGATGTTATTTTAGGCCTGTACAAACTTATTAGTTCATTTCTAGGTTGTATCGTGAATGGGTATGGATTCAAGGTTGATGACTTGAATGAATTGCCATCAGTCAACTATGGCATTGTCGTGTTGGGAAGTTGTTATGGAGATTCTGAGTCCAATTACTATAGAAGATTAAAGGAGTGGTTGTGCTCAATTATCCAGGGGCTAAAAAGGTCGTTACATTTAAGTGTTGTTGGTTTGATACTGCAAAGGGTGTTAAAGTTGATCGTAATAGAATCTTTACAGTAGATATAAAATTGAATTTACAATCTGATGACGTATTTGTGTTAGCCAGCCAAGCAACTCAAGTGTACTACGCCCCTAATGTCGTAAATTATAGAACCCCCTAGTATACAGTTGTGACAACGAAGACTCGGTCATTTGATGGTACTAATCTGTCTGGAATGGATGACCCGTTGCAAGAACAAGTTAGCAATCCCAGCCACGTTGTTGACAATGATGACGATGTCGTTAACGTACTCGATGTTGACGAAGTAGAGGAGGTTGTGGTCGTCAGTCCGTATATGATGGTAGAAGATGATACTGAGGAAGAAATTGATACAAAAGAGGAAGAGACAGAATCAGAGGATGAAAATGATTTTGATTCTGACGGGTTTGACGACGTACTATTTCTTCACTAATTGGTGTTTTGTAAATATTATACAACTAAAATCAATCATTATATATAATAATTGCAATAAAATTTAATTAATTATACGTATCTATGTCTGTTATTTCAGTAGTACAGCTATATATGCCTCGACATAGCGGTGGAGGTGGTCGTGGTGGCGGTCGCTCCGGATCGGGTGATCGCTCCCAAGGCGGGTCATCTTTAGATGCTAGTGAGTTGATTTCTTTTTTGGCTCAGTAACATTTTTTCATAACTATATTATACTACTTTTTGACAATGTCATAACTATATTAAACATACAGATGCTAGACGTCGGTGTCAGCGAGGGCCTAACCTCGGTCGATTAGGTCATCCGCCGGCAGTGCCTAACACAGTTCCAGTTGATGTCGGCTCGTCTGTGTAGGTTTCAACTAACATATATCACTTATGTTCAATTAGAATGATATTATTATGTGATTAATAAATTAAAATGTTCTTAATAAATTTTGTATTATAGTATTATGGATCCTGTCGCTAAGGCGACCGTACACGCCATCTGCCTGGCGCATCTCCCTACTGGCTGCATGCGATTTAGCCAGTATGCGCGCTACGATGCTGGCTTCATGGTGACAGTGTTGCTGGAGTTTCATGTAAGTCGAATTGCATATATTAAATCAAGGTCCATGTTATTTACATATTGTTTAAATAATTAATTATACGTATGTTATGTCTATTTGATAGAGATACTACAGATACAAGGCCGGCATCACTGAGGCGGATGGTGACGCCGTTATCATTGCCCACATCTCGAAGAATTATGTCGGCTGGCTGTACAAGATGCGACAGAGGGCCATCTGGGCAGTAGAAGAATCGCCCGGGACTACTTTACGTGAGCATCAGCCGCCGGCAGTATCAGATGTAACATGGGCTACGATGTGTGCGTATTGGGATGATGCTGCGTTCAAGACCAAGTCAGAGCAGATGAAGAAGAATCGTGGCAAGCTGCGAGTTATACATACTTTTGACTCGCAGTCGTTTCAGGAGGTTAACTCAGTACGTCTTTCCCTTTAGTTCAGTTTAATATTAAACTACAATTACAGTAAATTAAGGTGATATTATTTAATGTATATATATATGATTTAGGCCATGCGGAGTAGCTTGGGCCTACCTCCTACTATGATCGAGTTCTAGGATAGAGTCCATACGCCGAAGGGCTCTACTTCAGGGTCGACGATATCTCCAGCAGCACTAGCTATACAGGTAATACATTTACTATAATAAATATTATTTACGATAATATTACGTAATTTATATGATGATACCAAGATAACTCACTTGTATATCAAATTACAGGAGCGATTTGAGAAGCTCCGCAACCAGTGTATAGCAGAGTTGCAGGCTGCTAGGGGTGATGCTGAGACGTTAGATTCCACCGTCCCTCTGCCCTAGATTAGTTTATCTCAGAACGAGGAGACGACTCTTTGGGTCACGTCTAAGGATACTCCCACTAGTACTACCGTCCGGTATCGAGTGCTGGGGTTACCTAGGATACCAGCCTATACACTACCAGGAGGTATAATATTTTAGTTTATTTCTTATTTATGAATAAAGTAAACTTATAATAGTATTCATATTATATTTATTTTGTAGGCTCTAGCTAGCGTCTATGTCTGAGAGCCCCCGTGGGACCATCACATACGGGCGCTGGCTTAGACGATGCTTTGTTCTAGCGTGTTATGGCTGCGGTGTCAGAGAGGTTTGAGACCGATCCATCGTTCCATCGTCAGGACCCGCCCAGCCGTTCTCGCCTCCATCAGCTTGCGCAGGACGTTGCAGCTGGTGCCACCGCCGAGAGTACGGGTATCCCTCAGGAGCAGTGGGCCGCGATACATAACGAGATTGTTCAGATCGTGGTTACCTTAGTTGAGGACGCGTTTGGGCTGATGTTTAGTCAGCGCTCGACTGCTCAGGTATACTATTCGTTTGAAATACAAATATATATTATGCATGTTATTTAATTTTCAATTTCTTATCTTTAACTGAATCATATATATGGACTAATGAGTTACATTATATTGTATCAACAGGGTGACGAGCAGAATGATGAGCGGGATGACAATGATGGCGATTTTCATACACTTGAGCAGTGTCGACGCCCGCCCGATGATCCTCCTCACACCGGGAGCTCTACTAGCTTGACTTATTTTACATTCTTTTGTAGTTTACACAATTTTTGAAGTATTGTAGTTTAAACCTTGTCATTACTTTGGTTTTGTATTTGGTTTGACATTTAGTTTAACCGCTGTAAGACCCCGAATTTTATGAAATAAAAGTTTTCAATTTTTTCTTATAATTACTATTTAGTAAATGGTTAAATTGATAAAAATTTAAAGTTATAGGTGAAATGTGAAAATTTTGCAAAGTAAGCAAGTGGTTATAAAATATTCATTGTTGTCGGGGAATATTTATTTGGTCGTAAAATATTCTTTCTGTCGGGGAATATTCGTACGACGGCGCAGCCATTTGTGGGCCCCGTAACGAAAAACGGTCGGATGAAGATAACGACAAAAATTGAGTTTTTATAAATAACGGCGTAGTTGTTACCGTTAACACTGTTAGAATACCCGGTGGTTAAAATACAGTAATGCGCGTGGTTGCACAGTAGCACACGGTTTTGCACAGTATTTTTAAATTATTGATCCTTACGTAAGAAGGCACTACTCAATAATTGCTATAGTAGTTACTGTTTAATATTTTATTTTATTGATTTAATAATTACTGCGTTGATATTTTATATTATTGTTGTTTCAATAATTGTTACTGCACATCATCTCTATTATTAGATCAATAATTCATATTATTTGGAATAATATTATTAGATAGCATTATTGGCAATGTCTAGAAAGTTCTGTCTAAGGAGAGGTTTGGTCACCTAATTGCGCGCCATTAAGGAGAAATCCTTATCGAAAAGCCCCCTCTTTCTTGGGAACTGCCTGGTTGTCATTATTGTGATTCTGTAATATTATTTATGAATAATTAATTATTGATTTATATGATAAAGAAATATTTATTTTATGTGGATATAAATGATGGATATATTTATTTTTATGCGGATAAAAATGAAGAAATTAATGCTGAGGTGTTTTATCAGTATTTTATCGGTGTGGAGGTATTAAAAATCATCCATTTGTGGATTTCGGATATTTTTGGTTTGGAATTTGGAAAAACTCAAAGCTACAAAGTTGTAGAGAATTCGATTTCAGGTAGAATGGACATAAAATTCATATTTTTCTGATAAACGGTCTATTTTCTATGAATTATTGAAGTTTCAAAAAATAAAATAATTTTTATTAATTTATGGGTGGGACCCACTTTGGTTGGTGTTGATTAAAACACATGGGCTGCTAATTTTTGTCTAGGAAGGCATGCTTGACTCAAAATGGTGGGTGGCGTAGATTGGTTTTGAAAATAATAATATTTTATTATTTAGTCTCCTTTGGCGTTCTAAGTATTTTCCTATAAATAGGGTGCTTAGTTAGAATTGAAAATCACACCAGAATTCATAAGTTTTCTCTCTTTCTCTCTCGATATTATCGAGCGTATTTTGTGAGTATTTAGAGTGAAAGTTTACTTCGGCTTTATATCCAATATTCAAGTCAGAAGTACTGGTCTTTTGAGGTAAGGGATTTTAAGGGTTATTATATTTTTTCAGTTCGTACTTCTTCCGACCTTCAGAAAGTTCTAGAAAAATTTAAAATGATATTTTGATGAGTTTTATTGACTGTGTCCAAAAATGGTGATTTTTGGATGTAAGGATTAAGAGTTATGAATTTTACGGGAAAAGACTATTTTAAAAGTAACCGCTTATAACTCCTTGTGGTTAACTCCAAAATTGATGAAATTTTTATTGAAAGTATATCTATATAATATCAGTGTACTCTGAGAATTTCAGAATTTTTGGATAAAAGTACAATTTATGATAAATGTTTAAATATTCGGCAGTTTTGGCCATATAAAAAATAGTAAATGAATTTTAAAAATTCAGAGAAAAATATATGTTCATATATTCTGCTAAATCCCAGAAAAGAAATATTTTTGGAACTGATTTGATATTTTTCATGAAAATGGTCTAGTTATAAGTAAATGAATTAAATATGTTATGTGAAGTAAAAAAATTTGGAAAATCTGATTTTATGGCTTGAGAATCATATGTGAGTTATATGCAAATTTTTTGTGAGAGTTTTGGTTATTGGTGATGAAATCTTAAGAGTTGGCATTTTATGATGATTAAATACATTAATTAGTAAAGTGTAAATAATTTAAATAAATTGTTTATAAATTTAAGAAATGTTATTTCAATATCATTATACCGAAATATTGGTATAGATTTTATTATGGAATTTCTACTTTTTTGTGTCGGATTTACTATTCATGAGTTACTATTCACGAGTTACTATTCACAGAAAAATTAGTTTCTTTTTCCGACCAAATTATAGTTGATTTATGAATATTACTCTTGAGATTAAAACTATATGTTGATCATATTATTTTTATTATCATATATAACATTTTTATAACCCTAATGATGATATTTCTCTTTGACTTGAGTGTAAAGATGGGTAGATTTCTGGTATGATCATGACTATGAGTTCCCTTTGGCCTGTAGTGCAAAGTTGAATTGTTGACTGGTATGATCATGACCATTGAATTTATAATTGAATATCTTTAGCTTAAGTGCAAAGGTGAAATGATCAACATGGTTATAATTATTGTTTATATAAATTCTGAAATGATTATATATTTCTTTGAGATATTAATATATTTGGCCTGTAGTGTAAATATGAACTGTTGAGGAATATCTTTGGCCTGTAGTGCAAAGATGATCTGTTGATTGAATATCTTTGGCCTGTAGTGCAAAGATGATATGTTGTTGAATATCTTTGGCCTGTAGTGCAAAGATGAACTGTTGTTGAATATCTTTGGCCAGTAGTGCAAAGATGAACTGTTGACGAATATCTTTGGCCCGTAGTGCAAAGATGAAATTATTAGTATGATTATGAACAGGAATTGTGATTTGGTATAACCATGATCTTTGATGTTTCAGGTAAAGACAAGTGATGAAAATTATCTTTATCCTGAATGAGAAGAGAAATTTAGAACCATAAATATGATTATGAGTTATTCACATGAATGTGGACATGAACTGTTGATTTATGTTACAGGGATAAGTCATTGTTGGTGGATTTTTAACATGGAGAAGATAATTGACTTTATGGTCTATTTGACTCTTCTAATGGATTGCTCGTTCCGCTGCAACTATGGTTGAAATTTTTTTATCATCTACCATATGTTCTAAATCTCTGATTTAATTCTGTTGAAGGCTATTGATAATTTATTTATCTTTAGTCATGATATTCTTACTGGGCTAGTTGTGCTCACCCTTCTGTTTCACAATTCCTTTCAGGTAATAAGAGTGTAGCTGGGTCGAGCAAGGGTAACGGGGAAATAGAACGGTGGTCTCTAGCTGTGGAGGTTCTACCTAAGCAGTATAGAAAAGTGTTGTATACATCATTTAGTAGTTATATTGGGTGAATCATATAGGGTGAGGCAAACCCAACGTTGGAAGGGTGTTTTGCCACTACCATACAAGATGTCTAATTCAATACAACCTCGTATCATCATAAGATAGGGATGTGCTTATCCACTTGCTGAGTATATTTACGAGCACTACCTATATAATCTTGGTGTTTGTTTGAAGTATAATTTTTAATTAGAGACAGTGGAGATAATGATATGTCAAGAGAAGACTTACCATTGGAAAGAATATGATAGTAATCTTCTTGTTTTTCTTTGGGGTCTATTCGGTCAACCAAGGATAATTCTGTGGGCATATGATATCTATCGTAACCTAGATGCATGGCCTCCCATGTATGAAGGTTTTCTTGAGCACTTCCCAAAAATTTTAATTTCTAAAACAGTTTTTTACTGTACCTTTATGTAAGGTGTCATTGGTACGTGCTACCCAAGTTGGTGTCAAGAGTCATAGTTAGTATATATATTTGTATCAAAACTCACAACATATGTGTTGTTGTATTTTGCACGATAATTGTTGTAATAAAGTTGTAGTTATTTTCTGTACCATGTATTTGGCGACTCAGAATAGGTTGGATGGAATGGACCTATTTTGGGGGCGTTACATTTGGTATCAGAGCCTAGGGATATGGTCTCTGGCGGAGATCGGGGAATATAACTAGAAGGGGAGAGATGAGTAAATCCTTCGCTAGTGTGGCCTAAGCTTATTTGTTGGTCAGTCATAATATCGGGATATTATGTGATAAGTTAATTTGTTTACTTAACCCTTGTTTTGAAGATGTATTCTAGAATGATATCTGAAATACAAGAGATGAGCAATAGAGAAATCTTGAGGACAGGAAAGATGGAATCTGGAATGAAAGCAAGGTATTCTCAACTTTTTGAAATACCAGGTACGTAAATTTCGGGGACGAAATTTCATAAGGAGGGGAGATTGTAAGACTTCAAATTTTATGAAATAAAAGTATTTAATTTTTTCTTATAATTACTATTCAGTAAATGGTTAAATTGATAAAAATTTAAAGTTATAGGTGAAATTTGAAAATTTTGCAAAGTAAGCAAGTGGTTATAAAATATTCATTGTTGTCGGGGAATATTTGTTTGGTCGTGGAATATTCTCTCTGTAGGGGAATATTCGTACGAAGGCACAACCATTTGTGGGACCCATAACGAAAAACGGTCGGATGAAGATAACGACAAAAATTGATTTTTTATAAATAACGGCGTAGTTGCTACCGTTAACACTGTTGAAATATCTGGTGGTTAAAATACAGTAATGCGCGTGGTTGCACAGTAGCACACGGTTTTTTACAGTATTTTTAATTTATTGATCCTTACGTAAGAAGGCACTACTCAATAATTGTTATAGTAGTTACTGTTTAATATTTTATTTTATTGATTTAATAATTATTGCGTTGATATTTTATATTATTGTTGTTTCAATAATTGTCACTGCACATCATTTCCATTATCAGATCAATAATTCATATTATTTGGAATAATATTATTAGATAGCATTATTGGTAATGTCTTAAAAGTTCTGTCTAAGGAGAGGTTTGGTCACCTAATTGCGCGCTAGTAAGGAGAAATCCTTATCGGAAAGCCCCCTCTTTCCTGGGAACTGCCTGGTTGTCATTATTGTGATTCTATAATATTATTTGTGAATAATTAATTATTGATTTATATGATAAGGAAATATTTATTTTATGTGGATATAAATGATGGATATATTTATTTTTATGTGGATAAAAATGAAGGAATTAATGCTGAGGTGTTTTATCAATATTTTGTCAGTGTGGAGGTATTAAAAATTATCCGTTTGTGGGTTTCGGATATTTTTGGTTTAGAATTTGGAAAAACTCAAAGCTACGAAGTTGTAGAGAATTCGATTTCTGGCAGAGTGGACATAAAATTCATATTTTTCTGATAAACGGTCTATTTTCTATGAATTATTGAAGTTTTGAAAAATAAAATGATTTTTATTAATTTATGGGTGGGACCCACTTTGGTTGGTGTTGATTAAAACACATGAGCTGCTAATTTTTGTCTAGGAAGGCATGCTTGACTCAAAATGGTGGGTGGCATAGATTGGTTTTGAAAATAATAATATTTTATTATTTAGTCTCCTTTGTCGTTCTAAGTATTTTTCTATAAATAGGGTGCTTAGTTAGAATTGAAAATCACATCAGAATTCATAAATTTTCTCTCTTTCTCTCTCTATATTATCGAGCGTATTTTGTGAGTATTTAGAGTGAAAGTTTACTTCAACTTTATATCCGATATTCAAGTCAGAAGTACTGCTCTTTTTGAGGTAAGGGATTTTAAGGGTTATTATATTTTTTCAGTTCGTACTTCTTCCAGCCTTCAAAAAATTCTAGAAAAATTTTAAATGATATTTTGATGAGTTTTATTGACTGTGTCCAAAAATGGTAATTTTTGGATGTATGGATTAAGAGTTATGATTTTTACAAGAAAAGACTATTTTAAAAGTAACCGCTTATAATTCCTTGTGGTTAACTCCAAAATTGATGAAATTTTTATTGGAAGTATATCTATATAATATCAGTGTACTCTGAGAATTTCAGAATTTTTGGATAAAAGTACAATTTATGATAAATATTTAAATATTCGGCAGTTTTGGCCATATAAAAAATAGTAAATGAATTTTAAAAATTCTGAGAAAAATATATGTTCAATATGAGACTATATTCTGTTAAATTCCAGAAAAGAAATATTTTTAGAACTGATTTGATATTTTTCATGAAAATAGCCTAGTTATGAGTAAATGAATTAAATATGTTATGTGAAGTAAAAAAATTTGGAAAATCTGATTTTATTGCTTGAAAATCATATATGAGTTATATGCAGATTTTTTTTATGAGGGTTTTGAATATTGGTGATGAAATCTTAAGAGTTGACATTTTATGATGATTAAATGCATTAATTAGTATAGTGTAAATAATTTAAATAAATTATTTATAAATTTAAGAAATGTTATTTCAATATCATTATACCGAAATATTGATATAAATTTTATTATGAAATTTCTACTTTTTTTATGTCGAATTTACTATTCATGAGTTACTATTCACGAGTTACTATTCACGAGTTACTATTTACAAAAAAATTGGTTTCTTTTTTCGACCAAATTATAGTTGATTTATGAATATTACTCTTGAGATTAAAACTATATGTTGATCATATTATTTTTATTATCATATATAACATTTTTATAACCCTAATGATGATATTTATCTTTGACTTGAGTGTAATGGGTATATTTCTGGTATGATCATGACTATAGTTTTCCTTTGGCCAGTAGTGTAAAGTTGAATTGTTGACTGGTATGATCATGACCATTGAATTTATAATTGAATATCTTTAGCTTAAGTGCAAAGGTGGAATGATCAACATGGTTATAATTATTGTTTATATAAATTCTGAAAGGATTATATATTTCTTTGAGATATTAATATATTTGGCCTGTAGTGCAAATATGAACTGTTGAGGAATATCTTTGGCCTGTAGTGTAAAGATGATCTGTTGATTGAATATCTTTGGCCTGTAGTGCAAAGATGAACTGTTGTTGAATATCTTTGGCCAGTAGTGCAAAGATGAACTGTTGACGAATATCGTTGGCCCGTAGTGCAAAGATAAAATTATTAGTATGATTATGAACATGAATTGCGATTTGGTATAACCATGATTTTGATGTTTCAGGTAAAGACAAATGATGAAAATTATCTTTATCCTGAATGAGAAGAGGAATTTAGAACCATAAATATGATTATGAGTTATTCACATGAATGTGGACAGGAACTGTTGATTTATGTTATAGGGATAAAATATTGCTGGTGAATTTTTAACATGGAGAAGATAATTGACTTTATGGTCTATTTGACTCTTCTAATGGATTGCTCGTTCCGCTGCAACTATGGTTGAAATTTTTTTATCATCTACCATATGTTCTAAATCTCTGATTTAATTCTGTTGAAGGCTATTAATAATTTATTTATCTTTAGTCATGATATTCTTTACTGGGCTAGTTGTGCTCACCCTTCTGTTTCACAATTCCTTTCAGGTAATAAGAGTGTAGCTGGGTCGAGCAAGGGTAACGGGGAAATAGAACGGTGGTCTCTAGCTGTGGAGGTTATACCTAAGTAGTATAGAAAAGTGTTGTATACATCATTTAGTAGTTATATTTGGTGAATCATATAGGGTGAGGCGAACCCAACGTTGGAAGGGTGTTTTGCCACTACCATATCTCGTATCATTATAAGACAGAGATGCGCTCATCCACTTGCTGAATATATTTACGAGCACTACCTATATAATCTTGGTATTTGTTTGAAGTATAATTCTTAATTAGAGACAGTTGAGATAATGATATGTCAAGAGAAGACTTACCATTAGAAAAAATATGATAGTAATCTTCTTGTTTTTCTTTGGGGTCTATTGGGTCAACCAAGGATAATTCTGTGAACATATGATATCTATCATAACCTAGATGCATGGCCTCCCATGTACGAAGGTTTCCTTGAGCACTTCCCAAAAATTTTAATTTCTAAAATTGTTTTTTACTGTACCTTTATGTAAGGTGTTATTGGTACGTGCTACCCAAGTTGGTGTCAAGAGTCACAGTTGGTATATATATTTGTATCAAAACTCACAACATATGTGTTGTTGTATTTTGCACGATAATTGTTGTAATAAAGTTGTAGTTATTTTCTGTACCATGTATTTGGCGACTCAGAATAGGTTGGATGGAATGGACCTATTTTGGGGGCGTTACATTTGGTATCAGAGCCTAGGGATATGGTCTCTGGCGGAGATCGGGGAATATAACTAGAAGGGGAGAGATGAGTAAATCCTTCGCTAGTGTGTCCTACCTAAGCTTAATATCGGGATATTATGTGATATGTTAATTTGTTTAATTAACCATTGTTTTGAAGATGTATTCTAGAATGATATCTGAAATATAAGAGATGAGCAATGGAGAAATCATAAGAACAGGGAAGATGAAATCTGGAATGAAAGCAAGGTATTCTCAACTTTTTAAAATACCAGGTACGTAAATTTCGGGGACAAAATTTCATAAGGAGGGGAGATTGTAAGACCCCGAATTTTATGAAATAAAAGTATTCAATTTTTTCTTATAATTACTATTCAGTAAATGGTTAAATTGATAAAAATTTAAAGTTATAGGTGAAATGTGAAAATTTTGCAAAGTAAGCAAGTGGTTATAAAATATTCATTGTTGTCGGGGAATATTTGTTTGGTCGTGAAATATTCTTTCTGTCGGGGAATATTCGTACAACGGCACAACCATTTGTGGGCCCCATAACAGAAAACGGTCGGATGAAGATAACGAGAAAAATTTAGTTTTTATAAATAACGGCGTAGTTGTTACCGTTAACACTGTTGGAATATTCGGTGGTTAAAATACAGTAATACATGTGGTTGCACAGTAGCACACGATTTTGTAAAGTATTTTTAAATTATTGATCCTTACGTAAAAAGGCACTACTCAATAATTGTTATAGTAGTTACTATTTAATATTTTATTTTATTGATTTAATAATTATTGCGTTGATATTTTATATTATTATTGTTTCAATAATTGTCACTGCACATCATCTCCATTATCAGATCAATAATTCATATTATTTAGAATAATATTATTAGATAACATTATTGGCAATGTCTAGAAAGTTCTGTCTAAGGAGAGGTTTGGTCACTTAATTGCCCGTTAGTAAGGAGAAATCCTTATCGGAAAGTCCCCTCTTTCTTGGGAACTGCCTGGTTGTCATTATTGTGATTCTATAATATTATTTGTGAATAATTAATTATTGATTTATATGATAAGGAAATATTTATTTTATGTGGATATAAATGATGAATATATTTATTTTTATGTGGATAAAAATGAAGAAATTAATGCTGATGTGTTTTATCAGTATTTTGTTGGTCTGGAGGTATTAAAAATCACCTGTTTGTGGATTTCGGATATTTTTTATTTGAAATTTGGAAAAACTCAAAGCTACAAAGTTGTAGAGAATTTGATTTCAGGCAGAATGGACATAAAATTCCTATTTTTCTGATAAACGGTCTGTTTTCTATGAATTATTGAAATTTCGAAAAATAAAATAATTTTTATTAATTTATGGGTGGGACCCACTTTGGTTGGTGTTGATTAAAACACATGGGCTGCTAATTTTTGTCTAGGAAGGCATGCTTGACTCAAAATGGTGGGTGGCGTAGATTGGTTTTGAAAATAATAATATTTTATTATTTAGTCTCCTTTGGCGTTCTAAGTATTTTCCTATAAATAGGGTGCTTAGTTAGAATTGAAAATCACACCAGAATTCATAAGTTTTCTCTCTTTCTCTCTCGATATTATCGAGCGTATTTTGTGAGTATTTAGAGTGAAAGTTTACTTCGGCTTTATATCCAATATTCAAGTCAGAAGTACTGGTCTTTTGAGGTAAGTGATTTTAAGGGTTATTATATTTTTTCAGTTCGTACTTCTTCCGACCTTCAGAAAGTTCTAGAAAAATTTAAAATGATATTTTGATGAGTTTTATTGACTGTGTCCAAAAATGGTGATTTTTGGATGTAAGGATTAAGAGTTATGAATTTTACGGGAAAAGACTATTTTAAAAGTAACCGCTTATAACTCCTTGTGGTTAACTCCAAAATTGATGAAATTTTTATTGAAAGTATATCTATATAATATCAGTGTACTCTGAGAATTTCAGAATTTTTGGATAAAAGTACAATTTATGATAAATGTTTAAATATTCGGCAGTTTTGGCCATATAAAAAATAGTAAATGAATTTTAAAAATTCAGAGAAAAATATATGTTCATATATTCTGCTAAACCCCTGAAAGGAAATATTTTTGGACTGGTTTGATATTTTTCATGAAAATGGCCTAGTTATGAGTAAATGAATTAAATATGTTATGTGAAGTAAAAAAAATTGAAAAAATATGATTTTATGGCTTGAGATAGAATCATATATGAGTTATATGCAGATTTTTGTTATGAGGGTTTTGGTTATTGGTGATAAAATCTTAAGAGTTGGCATGTTATGATGATTAAATGCATTAATTAGTAAAGTGTAAACAATTTAAATAAATTGTTTATAAGTTTCAGAAATGTTATTTCAATATCATTATACCGAAATATTGGTATGGATTTTATTATGAAATTTTTACCTTTTTGTGTCGAATTTACTATTCATGAGTTACTATTCACCAGTTACTATTCATAAATTACTATTCACGAGTTACTATTCACAGAAAAATTAATTTTTTTTTGACCAAATTATAGTTGATTTATGAATATTACTCTTGAGATTAAAACTATATGTTGATCATATTATTTTTATTATCATATATAACATTTTTATAACCCTAATGATGATATTTCTCTTTGACTTGAGTATAAAGATGGGTAGATTTCTGGCATGATCATGACTATGGGTTCCCTTTGGCCAGTAGTGCAAAGTTGAATTGTTGACTGGTATGATCATGACGATTGAATTTATAATTGAATATCTTTAGCTTAAGTGTAAAGGTGAAATGATCAACATGGTTATAATTATTGTTTATATAAATTTTGAAATGATTATATATTTCTTTGAGATATTAATATATTTGGCCTGTAGTGTAAATATGAACTGTTGAGGAATATCTTTGGCCTGTAGTGCAAAGATGATCTGTTGATTGAATATCTTTGGCCTGTAGTGCAAAGATGATATGTTGTTGAATATCTTTGGCCTGTAGTGCAAAGATGAACTGTTGTTGAATATCTTTGGCCAGTAGTGCAAAGATGAACTGTTGACGAATATCTTTGACCCTTAGTGCAAAGATAAAATTATTAGTATGATTATGAACAGGAATTTCAATTTGGTATAACCACGATCTTTGATGTTTCAGGTAAAGACAATTGATAAAAATTATCTTTATCTTGAATGAGAAGATGAATTTAGAACCATAAATATGATTATGAGTTGTTCACATGAATGTGGACAGGAACTGTTAATTTATGTTATAGGGATAAAATATTGTTGGTGGATTTTTAATATGGAGAAGATAATTGACTTTATGGTCTATTTAACTCTTCTAATGGATTGCTCGTTCCGCTGCAACTATTGTTGAAATTTTTTTATCATCTACCGTATGTTCTAACTCTCTGATTTAATTCTGTTGAAGGCTATTGATAATTTATTTATCTTTAGTCATGATATTCTTTACTGGGCTAGTTGTGCTCACCCTTCTGTTTCACAATTCCTTTCAGGTAATATGAGTGTAGCTGGGTCGAGCAAGGGTAACGGAGAAATAGAACGGTGGTCTCTAGCTGTGGAGGTTCTACCTAAGCAGTATATAAAAGTGTTGTATACATCATTTAGTAGTTATATTTGGTGAATCATATAGGGTGAGGCGAACCCAACGTTGGAAGGGTGTTTTGCCACTACCATACAAGATGTCTAATGTAATACAACCTCGTATCATCATAAGATAGGGATGTGCTCATCCACTTGCTGAGTATATTTACGAGCACTACCTATATAATCTTGGTGTTTGTTTGAAGTATAATTCTCAATTAAAGACAGTGGAGATAATGATATGTCAAGAGAAGACTTACCATCGGAAAGAATATAATAGTAATCTTCTTGTTTTTCTTTGGGGTCTATTGGGTCAACCAAGGATAATTTTGTGGACCTATGATATCTATCATAACCTAGATGCATGGCCTCCCATGTACGAAGGTTTCCTTGAGCACTTCCCAAAAATTTTAATTTCTAAAATAGTTTTTTACTGTACCTTTATGTAAGGTGTCATTGGTACGTGCTACCCAAGTTGGCGTCAAGCGTCACAGTTGGTATATATATTTGTATCAAAACTCACAACATATGTGTTGTTGTATTTTGTACGACAATTATTGTAAGAAAGTTGTAGTTATTTTCTGTACCATGTATTTGGCGACTCAGAATAGGTTGGATGGAATGAACCTATTTTGGGGGCGTTACAACCACACCTTAATGGGATGCTTCATATAGTTTAGTTTAGATTAATGGGATGTCTTTGACCTTTTTATTTCTCATTTAGTTGGTTTTTGACATATTGTTGGCCTTGGTAATTGTAATTTATGTTATTGGCCATATTGTTAGCTTGTGTATGTGCTGTTGGGAAAACAGGTACAAGTACAAGATGTGGGTTAAATTCTTGGATATTGCAAAAATAAATAAAACATTTTTTAAAAAAATACTATTCTCGACGTAATAGTAATATTATCGATGGATTTCTGTCGACAATAAGTCCTTAACATTTTGGTTATATGCCACGTGGCACATATATTCTCGACGGAATAGTAGTATCATCGACGAATTTCCGTCGAGTTTAAGCTGTTTTCCATTTTTTTGGCGTTGCCACGTGGCATGATTATCCTCGACCGAATATCCTCGACAGACTAGTTTCAGTCGGATGTATATTTAGACCGGCGGAATATTCGGTCGATGATAAGTCCGTCGACAGTAAGTATCCCCGACCGAAAGACCAACGGACTTAATTTCGACATGTTTATATACGACCGAATTTTCGACCGAATATTCCGTCGGAAATGATATTAACCTCGACGGAATATCCTTGTTACCGATGAAGTATTCCGTCGAAAATAAGCCTTTTTGTTGTATTGACATTTCTGTTTCAACCCGAAACACTCAAGAAGACTCTCTGAATCCTTGTTACCCTTATATGGTTTCCGGATTCTAAGAGTTCTTCAACCCGAAGTACTCAAGAATGCTCTTTGAATCCCTGCTAACCTAACAAGGTTTTCGGATTCTGAGAGTTCTACCACGTGTCATTACGTGTCATTGGAGTAACTGCTCACCTGTTCTTCTTCCCTCTTCAATCAATCAATCAATTTTGTACTCTTTGTGGATTTCTCTCCTCTTCAGTCAACACAAAACTCTAACCCTAGCAAGGTACGATTTCCTTGCCCACAATAGGTAAAAGGGATTTTTCATAGAGAATTTTTTATCTATTTTAAACTAAAATATTACCTCAATTACAAATAATAAAAAAACATAAAAATCCATGAATAAAGTTCAAAAGTTAAATAGCTAAGTAGGGGATATAGATGAATTTTTTTACCTCAAATTGAACAAATCTTACACTAATTAACATTTTTGCAGAGAGAAAATTTTGAGATTATTGCGAATGACCAAAGTAACAAAATGATGTCGTCCTATGTTTCCTCCACTGACACTGAGTGTTTGATCGATGATGCAGCCAAGAACTAGGTCGCCATGAAACCTATTAACACCGTCGTCGGTAAGATCTTAGCTATGAGATCATTCAAAGAAAAAATTAGATACGTTACTTTGTATGGAAGAAGCTTTAGAGACTAAAAGTTAGCAGATTTAAATGTTCACCCACTGATTAAGATTAGATGTATTAGTTGAGGGGAAATTTTGGAAAACTAATTTTGTACCTTTGTTAAGTTACTACAGCTATTTTCCTTTGGTTAAAATTTGGGACCTACTTGTGGAAATATAAAAAAAGCATGTGGAAATAACAGTTCCTTGATACATAAGTCGTAGAAAGGTCATATACTTCACTTGTCTAGATAAGGGTTAGTCTTCATGTACTTCCTTTCATTGAGCCATTCAAAATTATTGTCCACGCGTAACGCTACCAAGTTAACCATGCATGGGGTGTTCAACGGTAAAAAAGTATGTCGTACCAGTTCGATCTTTCTCAAAAATGAATATCAATAATATGGGTACCACGAATTGTTGGAACCGGTAGGGCCGGTAACGGTAAGGTTCTGATATATATATACACACACACACACACTTAAGTTGAACCAGAATTTTCTTCTTCTTTTTTTCAACTTTTGTAAAATCAAATGTGCAAATCAATTAATCATGCAATCAAAAGATAATCAACACAGAATCTTTAATTCATCTAAACAAACAAATACCCGCTCTATATTTCAACAAAAATTATGCCAAATCATAAAAAATTCATCCCAAAATTACATCTCAAAAGCCCAAGTACAAATCCCAACTTAAACCTTAAAAAGAAAAAGACTTTAAACAAGAAGATGTTACCACCGCTCATTCAAGTGTTACAATCTTGGAATGATTTGTGCAAAAGATATGTTTTGTGTTATTTTGTATGAGTTAATGTATGATTAAGAGATAATAGAGAGTAATATGTGTGTGTGAGTGAATTGAGTGAATGATGAGGAGAATGAGAAATACAAGTTAGATGATTAATTCGGTTAGCATGAAGTGAACTTCAGGGTAAGTTTATTTTATGCCCAATATAGTACTGACACACAAGCGGAAGGGTGATCTCTCAGCTAGCGTATTAACACTATATTCGGTATGAAGTGAACTTATCATAAAATTTACTTTATGTTAACCACCCAAGTCAGATCTATTGTAAGTGAGAAGAGAGAGATGGGTGAAGAGGGAAGGAGTACATTTTTGTGTGAAGAGAAAGAAGAAGTCATTGGATAAAGAGAGAAAGTTAATGGAGTTAAGTAACAATCACAAAGTTAGTGGATAGAGAGAGAAAAGAGTATTTATGGAAAAAAGTTAGTGGGGTTAAGTGTCAATCACAAAGTCATGTGTATAAAAATAATATAAAAAGATATTTCGGTACGGTACATAATTTATCAATTTTTTAAAACACTACATCGTTCTCAATCCCGTAAAATCGGTATTTACCCGAAAAAAAATACCAATACCGAACCAGTTATAAAATAACTGAACCAGCTGGTACAGTGCACTTAGTATCGAAAAAAAAACTGAATTTACCTATTTAAATGCACAACCTTTATCATTATATATATATATATACTCTACTACAAAACAATAAAAAATGATATTTAAACAACAACGCTTTTATAAAAACGTTGTGGTATCTTTTTACATGATATTTTTTGATAAAATGTTATAGTTAGATATGCAAAAACGTTATGTATTAAAAAAACACTGAGGGCTCAAATCTATAGGGCTCTCTCTTTCACTTCGAACCATTCCACTGCTAAATCTGCCCCTCACTTCAAACCCGTCGATCGGGAACGTTGCCGACAAAGATGAAGATACCATAGCACAAGTCGTTCCGATCATAAGGCCAAAAGCGGTCACCGTCACAACCGGTGAAAAAGATGAAGACACAATCCTTGATCTATACTTTCCTTAATCTTATTATTTTCTAATCGATCTGTTAGAGCAAAATTTAGGGTCTCTTTTTTTGTTTAATTATTTTGAATTTTTGTGCAGTAAATCAAAGCTTTATAGATTTGATAAAGATGGAAATCAGTGGAAGGAGAGCGGATGTTAGAATTAGAACTACACACGCACACGACAATAGAGAATTAACACAGAGATTTACGTGGTTCTCAAATTTGGGTACTCCACAGGCGGCTTGTTGTTTTATTGATGATTTCAGTTACATAAGGCTTTAAAATAGATAGTATTTATAGCTACTAATTCTAGTCTAACCATACTTCACATTATGACTCAAATACCCATAATGGCCTTCCAACAAACGAACCAATAAAACTTTGTCCGCCGACCGGCGCGCCTCGCGCTGCTTCCAGACTGTAACTAGTGCGCCCCACGCCACACATACAGAACCTACATTGATCCTGGCGCGCCCTGCACCACTCCTAGCCTTGCACTGGCACGTCCCGCGCCACACATGCAGAAACTCCGTACTGTACTACCGGGGGGGGGGGCGGACTCCCCCTACAACCTTCGGTTCAACCCTGATGGGCTAGTGCGTTGCTTCGGAGTGCGTCGCTTCGCTCCGCTCCGCTCCACACTAGCCTTTTTCAATAGCTTCTAAGTTATGAGTCACAAGTTCTAACAAATCTCCACCTTGACGAATAACCTCGCCCTTTCAGAAGATACGTCACACCTAACCGATCTTGGGGGGAAATCCTCCATATTAAAATATGGAGACATTAATCAAGTCCAAGCAATGCTTGAACTTGTCCGCGGTCACAGTCTTTGTCAACATGTCAGCTACATTTTTAGAAGTGTGCACCTTTTCTAATATCACATCACCCATAGCTATCAACTCTCTCACTTTGTGAAACCTTACGCTAATATGCTTGGTTCTTGCATGATACACTTGATGTTTTTCTGAGTAAACGACACTCTAACTATCACAATACAGTTGCACTCCACCTTGATCTATGCCCAACTCATTCACAAAATCCTTCAACCACAATGTTTCCTTCCCAGCCTCAGCCAATGCCATATACTCAAATTCAGTAGTAGATAGAGCTACTATAGATTGTACCATGGATCTCCAACAAATCGGTCCACCTGCTAGTGTAAACACATACCTTGTTGTAGATCTCAAATCATCCAACCTTCCAGCATAATTCGCATCTTCATACCCCACAACTGACATCTGGGCAAACCTTGATCAGATAATGCCCACACAAACCTTATGATTATGTTGATAATAATAAGGTTTATCAACATAATCATCTGATTTTTAGATAATCAACATAACAAGAAGCGAAGCATAACAAATGTATGCAAATACATTTGTTTATGATTATGTTGATTATGATTAAGTTAGATGATTTACATAAACCTTGGGAACACTGATTATGTGGGTTTACTAAAGATTGTATGTAGGGACTTATGTATCCAACATGACCATAACGCCCTTACCGTATTGATTTCACGCTAGTGTTCCCTTACATGCACACTCGTCACTGCATAGGGGAATTCACCCCTACTCTGGAGGATGTCTATGTCATCTACCAGTAATTTGCTCACATTTTCCCCCCTACACATGAGTCACGCCTTTGGTGGGACGATCGTGCAAAATATTTTAAGTGTTTACAAGTTTTTGAACAACTCGTGGAGCTCAATTTTGCAAGCCTTGAAGACGAAAGTCCTAGAAGAGGGAACCTTTAGGGGGCTGAACCCTAGGGGGGGTGAGCCCTATAGGAGCTCTCCCTGGACATCATGGAAAATCTTCTACCAAACCTTCCAAATATTACTCCTTGGAATTTCTCTCTTCTTCAAAATAAAGGAGTCATCGAGAAGGCATAAAGTGAGCGTGCTTCAAATTGGGGTGAACAAAAGATGAAGAAGATATTTCCACTAGGTGGCCGAACTCTGTGGGCTGAAACCTAGGCAGCTTCATTCTAGAAACTTGATCAACGAGCTAAGAGAAGTCAAAGGTAAGAGGGAAGAGCCTCCCTAGGTGTTCGAACCCTATGGGCAAAACCCTAGGAGACTTTGGCCTCTTCCTTCAGTTTTTTCATTCTTCTTCTGTTAGGTGAATCTTGGATGTCTCCTATCTTGGTTCCCATGTATACTTGGTTGGATACATATTCACAAGGCTCTCCTCCAGACCTTTTTTGCTAGATCATCTTGTAAGCCTTATTCTCGAAATGCACAGTCTCTCTCTATTATTTGTGAGCATATAACTTAGATAGGTTTAGTTGTGAGGTTAATGACTTCTCGATCCCCTATGAAACTTAACGCATCTTCCTTCTATGCTAGGTTGGATATCTTTACTTCTAGTTATCATGTTGTTGTACTTTGTTCGGAGGTCACTTCACGTCATTTTGAGGATGACTTACTTTATGTAGAGCTTCAGGAGCTTCAAGATATCATGGATAAATTGAAGACCAAGCTTCGAGAAATTGAGTCATTTGCCCAAGACCTTGAGGAACTAATAACCTGAAATACAAAGTCTCGGGATACCGCCATTGTCAACTTGGAGGCTTTGGCTATGCCCCATTTTCAGTATGACATGGCATGGCCTTTAGATCATAAACTTTTGTAGTTTTTCCATTTTCTGTATCAGAAAAATCATTTACATATATTTCATTCATCAAATTAAAGTTTCTTTTAACATTATTGATTGTCTTTAACTTATATTTTTCCTTGAGACCCAATGTTTTACATTGAATCCTAAGTTATTCAAATCAGATGAGTGAGTTTTACATCCATGAATTGAGTGCGTTTGAGCTTAATCTTTTGGAATTTTTTTAATTGTTTGTGTCTATTCAAGCATGTTTTATGTTATTTTGTAGGAATTGGAACAAAAGTTACTTGGATCGACGTTTGTGGTTCCTAGATTCGTATTTTCGGCTTGTCATTTACATAACAGAAACTTCAGAGCCAATTTCAGCATTTCTCTAGCCCTTATTTTGAAAAACTCAAAAAATGAAAGTTGTAGATCGACATCTCCTCTTTTCGAAACATCTTGAATCATCAAAATTAGAGTTTGGACGAAGAAGTTATGGCCATTTTTCCAAAGGACGTCAGAGTAGAAAATTTCGGAAAACCTTCTAATGCCGAGGCGCCCAAACTTAGGCCATTTCCCGTGCCGAGGCGCTAAGAGACAGAATCTCAGCGCCGTGAGTAATGTCGGGGCGCTGGGGTCAGGCCAGATCAAGCTTGGACGCGTTTTGGGGCGAATCTTGATACTTTTTGGACTCCAAATTGGATTGGATTTCCTCTTAAGCTAGAAATTAGACTTGTAGCCTATAAATACATGATGTGAGGCATAAAATAAAGAGAAAATTAGATAGTAGATTAGATTGGAGATACACTCCATTAGATTTAGAAATTCATTCATAAACCCTAGTTCTTAATTAGCCATTGGAGATTGAAGCAACTTGAAAACACTTATGATTCAAAGTAGGAGCGGAAGATGAGTCTCAAGACTGCTGACAAGAGATTCTATTCTATTCTCTAATCTTACTTTTATCTTTTAATGTCTATTCAGTTGTGAATTCTTGATTTTAATTTAATAACAATGAACTAAATTTCTTGTTTAAGATTGCAACGGATCTTATTGCATAGCTTATTTTAATATGCTTCTCTGTTAATTATTGTGATCTATTCTATGGATTGTCTATTATGATTGAGTATAATTGTTTAATTGTCTAGCTAACAATTACCATGATAATCTAATGAATTCGGGAGATGAAATATAGATTTAGATCTGATCATAATAGTATAAGATTGTGTTTTTTACATGGTGTTAGAATTCATGATTTGTGTTTAGGATATGGATATGCCTTTACGTCGCGTGTAATCTGATAGGGAACCTGTGCTGTAATAACCCGATATTTTCAATATAAATAAATAAGAAATTTTGCATTTAATTTTTATTTATTTTAAAGGTGGGAATATAAGCCAAGTAATGTGTATGTATATTAGGGATAAATAAAAATTTATTTAATTCTTGAATAATTACAAATACATTTTTAAAGATTTATTAATCATTATAAACTATATTTTTATAGTAGTTAATTTTATAGTAGAAATGATTTTTGTATTTATTTTCCATGAAAATAAATTTATATATTATTTAAATAATATATGAAATGATTATTAGTATTATTATAATAACAATTTTATTATGTGAATTTATTTAGATTAGTGAAGTTAATTATTTTAACTTAATTAATAATATTTTATATGAAAGATAAATCAGATATGGAATCCAAACCCTAAATTTAGATTTTTGGCTAAGGAATGGGAATAATAATATTATATTAATTATATTTCAGAGCTATAAATATGTATGTTATGTGTGTAAGGTTAATCTGGGGAGCAGTTTTATTATTACCTGATAAACCCTAGTTTCGAAGACAGATGGGATTTTAAAAATCTATTAAGTCACTGTGTATGTATTATGAAATTTAATGTTAATTACTGAAAACCCTAATTAATTTTGGAAATCCTAATTATTAGGAAACCCTAATTGACAAATTAGTAACCCTAATTTGCTATGTATGAACCCTAATCGCTAAATTATCAAGCTTAATACTAATTAGTTGACTTTAAGCCCTAATATTCATGTATAATGTAATTAGAAACCTAATCTAATTAAGAAAAACTTAATTACAAATTAATAACTCTAATTGATAGAATTAGTAACCCTAATTATCTTATTGGAGCCCTAATTGCTAAATTAGCAATCTTAATGATAATTAGTAAAACTTAAATCTATATTTTCTATTCTATGAAATTAGATAACCTATGTTAATTAAAGAAAATGTTAATTACAATTTTAAGAAACTAAAATTTTCATTTTTACCATAATTGCAAAATCCTAGAAATCCTACAAAAATCTTTATGTTAAAACCTTAGGGTTAAACCCTAAGGGTCAAACCCTAAAGGCCATTAAAATTACAAGTCAATTGTCCAAAATGCCCCTTTTGCATTATTTGAGCTAACTTGTAAATCTAGCTAAGATAAGGAATTGGTGACTAACTATTGACCTACTCTTGCACTAAATCTCCAGCACATCAGCCCTTTTATCAGCCAATTCATTGCATCTAAATGATATAAATAGAATTGGAGAGAGAAAAGTGAACATTTGCTCATTTTTTTCTTACAAACACTCAACTAAACTCTCTCCACTCAAAACCTACGAAATTTCCTTGCTAGATCAGTCATAAATCAAGTCCCACCACCTTCATTAACAACTCAAAAGCTTAGAAATCAAAAATTTTCAAAGTAAGGTATAAAACCCTACTAAGAATCTGATCTTGATTAATGTGTTAGATGTTAGTTTTTTCTGTTAAATATGTTGTTAGTAGTGTATAATGATGATTTGGGTTGATAGATGTTAGATCCATAACATCTATAGGCTCAGATATAGTATTTTATAAAATTTGGAAATTTTTCTAATGTGGTCTGACAACTGAATGTCAGACCTTCTAGATCTCAGCGTGTGTATTGTTTTGGTGTTTTAAGTGTTTAATATTGTAGTGTGCTATGAGTTCTTTACTCTGGAACTTGAATCAAGGTCATAGCATGAGCAGATTGTATGATATTAATGGTCAAAAGTCGTTGACCGACCATGATTGGGCAGTTTCTAGGTTCTGGGTAACCCAGAAACTGCCAAAAAAGGGTCTGACAACTTATTCCAGTGCCTGGATCTTTCTTGTGTTTATTATTTTCTTCTTGTTCTTGTTGAACGATCAAATCAAGTCGGAAGACCATGACATACGTTTTCTGGGTAACCCAGAAAACGCATGACCAGGTTTTCTGACATGGTTTGACCGGCATGTATCTTAAGCTGGTGTTGTTGTTATGATGATGTTATGTAATAGATCTGTACACCTCCATGTTGTCTACACACTGAAAGCTTAAGATCACTAAAATATCAAATAGATTGCAAGTTGTGGAAGCCCAAAGTAGGCCTCACGAACTGTTCTTCATTTCTGGGCAACCCAGAAAATGAAAAACAGCTCTGATAGCCACTTTGGAGGCTCAGATATCTTTTGTTGTATGTTGTTTGTTCATGTTTGTTGTTGAATCATGTAGTCTTGAACTAGCACTACAATAACTGACCACCAACATGCCCAGAAACATTACAGTTTACGAATTAAGCTTGGTCAAACTAGTAACCCTACAAACCGGCTGTGAAGATCTAGGTTCACTGAAGAACACAATCAGCGACAGTTTTGTCACTAAAGCCACTTTTAGCGACAAATAATTTCTGAAAATAATTATTATATTTAATAAATAGAAAAAAATAGTTTTTAATTATTAAAAATACATAATAAATTACTAAAAATTATTTTAAAGCCTAAAAATTAGTTTTTAATATATTTCATAAATATTTAATATTTTTGGAATATTAAAGGTATTTAATTTATTTAATTATTATACTAAATAAATTATTTTAAAGAATAATTTTAATACTTGGAAAATCATTTAAAATTATACTTTGATATAAAAAATATTTTAAGTTATTTTTAATGACTTTTAATATTTTGTGATAAATTTCATTAATAAATTAATATTAATGATAATTAAGTTATTTAATAAATGTATTAAATAAATTAATTAAAAATGATTTTATTATATTAAAAATTATTTTAAATAATAATAAGGTATTTAAAAATATTTTAAGTTATAAAATATAACTTTTAATATTTAAACGATAATTTCATTAATAATTTAATATTAATGATTTTAAATTTATTTAATAATTATATTAAATAAATAATTTTAAAATGAGTTTATTGATTTAAAAAGGATATAAATGAATTAAAAATATTTTAAGTAATTAATGACTTTTAATATTTTGATAAATAATACATTAATATTTAAATATTAATGATAAGTATTTAAAAATGATTTTAATTATTTTAAAAATTATTTAAGGGTAATAAAAATATTTTAAAAATATTTTGAGTTATTATAAATAACTTTAATATTTTGGCAATGGTTTCATTAATAATTTACTATTAATTAAATATTAATGATAATAGAATTATTTAATATTTAAATCATTTAAAAATGATTACAGTGTTTGAAAAATCATGATAAATTATATTAATTAATTAAAAATTATTATAAGTCATTAAAAAATAATATGATTGATATTTACAGTTATTGAATTACAAGATAGAGTCTTAGACTCGTTAATTACCCGATAAAGCTGTCTGTACACTGACATGTTTCAGAAATTGATCTGGACTTAGATAATTTGATTAGATACGTGTTTGTTTATGTTCTAATGACTGTTAAACACGTGTGACAATGTGATTAGGTTATGTGCTGACTGCAATAAGCAGTATTATGTGTTACGATATGTTATTCTAATCAATAAAATGATCTTATTACTGATAGGTTGCTATATAAAAGATAAAACTAAGTTGCGTATTGTAAGCAGCAGACCAGACAAGTATTCTACCTTTGTATTTACTTTATGCAATGGACATAAGTAAGAAAGTTTCAAAATTATATTATTATTGTGCTAGATTATTAACCCTATTGTTATATATATTATATCCTATCATTGTTTATCAACACAGTACTATAATATAATTCTAATATTTATTCTGTTCGTTAATTTCTAAATATGGTTATACAAGTGTCCTCACTTGGATAATCATTGTATTTAATCACATGTTGATACACATTTATAAATTTCCAGTATGTATATGTTAACTTAAGAGCCGTCTAAGCTATTTGCTTTGGCTAGACACGAACTTAGAAATATTGTTGAACAAGATAAAACCTTATTATTATCCGACCAAATTGTTTTGGTTCGGATTCCCGACTAAGTATGAACATCCCGCACATGGGAAAACTTTTATGCTCCAAAGGCGGATAGATGAACGATAACATCATTTTTGCATGTAGTATTGATCAATACAGGGCATAACGGACTGATCACCCCCCGTGCCCGTAAGTTATGACGGTTTGTAGATGAAGTTCTGTTTAACCTTTTCGAAAATAGAAAATAATGTTCATAGTCTGTCGACTAATTTCCATTTATAGTCAGTACGTAGTTTCAAAAATTTGATATAGAATTAATATATTATTATTATTGGTTCAGCGTACTTCACAACTGTTGATTCTTTATAGAAGTGTCGTACAAAGAAAATATTTAATCCTTTCAGCTAATATTTATAATTGTTATTACTTGCTGGGCACCCAAATGCTCATCCTTGCTTAATTTAAAATATTTTCAGCTAAGTGTGAACAACCAGAAGGCTCGGCTAAGAACAAGCGAAAAGGGAAGGTTGCAGAATAAGTTGGTGATATACTATGTAAGAGTTTGACTTTATTAAGATAAGAATGATATATATATATATTATGTATCAAGTAATGAATGTTTAAAGGTCGCGTACCTGGGATTCAGACTCTAATATATGTACATTAAGTTTGATATTTATATTATTGTTATTATTATTAGTATTATTCCACTCATAGAAATGGTATCGTGGTGAAGCATTGGGTTCGGGTTTCAAGTACCTGAATTTGGGGGCGTCACAACATGGTATCGGAGCTTTAGGGTTAGAAACCTTAGGTGGGATTGACCTTAGGCTATAATCTTAGAACAGAGGGAAACTTTGAAAATATAAATAACTCATATAGAGTTTAAAAGGAGATGAATTGGATAAATCCATCGTCAAACAAAATAAAAGATAACTTATATAAAACTATTATTTGCTGTGCGTATATACTATATGCTAATCAAGATAATTTATGTGTGTAGATGTCAGGTGGAAAAGGCTTATTATATGCTTATAGCATGAAGAAGGATCAAATCCATACACCCGAGCTAATATCGAAGCCAATAGCCGAAATAGAGGCTCACAATGAAACTAACTTGGATGAGGTGGTTATTTTGAAAAATGTAGTACCAGATCTAAAAATGGTGAAACTAACATATAGTGATTCGGACACTGAAGTTGGAGCTAATCAAGCATCAACGGAGGTGCAGAATCAGAGGAACAAGATTTCTTTTTTTGGAAAAGCTGTGGGAAATAGAAAAATTGTTGAATAGTCAATTGCGAAAAGCCTTAATCGAAACTATAGAAGAACAAGATAAGGTTAGAATCCAAATTGATCAGATGGGAGCCAAAAGCAACATATCGTGTGCAGCTCCGAGCAAGAAAGGGAAAAGGAAGATAAAAGATCAGGACTTAGGAAATTCTGATAAGAAGAAATGAAAAAAGATATGTTACATTTGCGGCTATGAGGGACATACCTCTCTTTATTGTCCCGACTATAAACTAGGTGCATATTTTATTTTTGGATTAGAAGGTCATCAGGCGAAAGGTTTTCCAAGAAAAAGGCGTAGTGAATAGGTAGTATAGGTTCTGTTGTGTAGGTCTATTTAATGTAATATATATGAATAGTATGCCTGTGTAATGTAATATTCTAAAACTTTTGTACAAGTGGTGTAGCAAATCCTAACTTTTATAGTCACAAAGGGATAGCTGATGTTTAAAGCAGTATGTGTTATGTTATGTGAAGTATTTTGAAATCGTTGAATGAATATGAATCTATGTTTGAGACAAGTTTAATATATTAAACTTATACGATAAGGTTTAGAATGTAAGTTAATAAAGAATAAATTATGTTTTATTTAATCAGATAATGCCGTCAAAACGACAAACTCGGAATCAAATTAAGGGCAGAATAATCTGCCAACAACACTGAAGGACAATAACAAGACCCAATGTAACACTTTACAAACATGGTAGCACAGGCTATGCAACAAGGAATGCCAACCGCAGGGAACCAGCCGGATAATTACTTGGCGAACTTTAAAGATTTTAAGGTTGTAGACCACCTGAATTCAAAGGGACAACTGACCCTGTTAAAGCCCAAGCTTGGGTTAAGGAGATAGAAAAGGTGTTTGTAATAGCTAGGGTAGCTGAGGGGTAAAAGACTGCTTTTGCCACCTACATGATGAAAGGGGAGGTAAACTTTTGGTGGGAAACAAATCAGGCAAGGGCAGGATAAGGAATAGTTACCTAGGATAGGTTCAAAACTTTGTTTTTCGAAAATTATTTTTCATATAGTATGAAGGCTAGGATGGAGGTGAAGTTTCTGGAATTAAAACAGGACAATATGACGGTGTCAGAATACTCCGCAAAATTTAATGAGTTGGCTAGGTTCGCTACGCATCAAGTTGATACGGAGGTTAGGAAGGCAAGGAGGTTTGAGCTAGGATTAAAACCCTGGCTCTACAACAAGGTGGCGGTGTCGTAAATAAACACTTTCGCAGTACTCATGGAAAAAGCTATTATAACTGAGGAGGGGAGTGAGGCCATAAGCCTCTACAACAAGGAAAAGAAGAACAAGGGCAAGGTAGTAGGAGCTGGGAAGGTGGAAATTAATAGTGGAAGTAGAAGTGGAAATGAAAAGAGAAAATGGAACAATGTTAGGAATGTTCAGGTGAAATAGGAAGGTGTGAAGAAGCAGGTGGTGCTGTGTAAGAATTATGAAAAGAACCATACAGGTGAGTGTCTGAAGGGAAGGTTTGTATGCTATAAGTACGGGCAGGAGGGCCATATCTCTTCCAACTGCCCTAATCCAAGGATGAACACTGGTTGTTTTATATGCGGGTCAATGGAGCATAAGGTGAAAGATTGCCCGAAAAGGAGAATGGAGGCAGAGAATGTAACTACTGTCAAGAGCAGCGGGACTCTGGCGATCACGGAACCAACGTCATCAAACAAGCCAACGAAATCAACCGCGAGAGTCTTCAACATGACGGTCCAGGATACCTTGGCAGCTGGTAATGGAACTCTAGTTATTATTCGTATAATTTTATTTTCTTATACATAATTTTCTTATATATAGTAAATTATTTTATAAAGAAATTTTGAAGGAGGAATTTGAGTTCTCTTAGAAATCAAATTTTCCATTTAATCAGATAGACAAGCTTTATGCTGAATAGTTAAATATCAGTCCGATCGAATCTGATCAAGATCTACTTGAAATGAATGTGTATGTTAGTTACCCTGGTATGAATAAGTTTTAAAACGGTGATTCTGGGGACAGAATCTTTATAAGGGAGAATGAATGTAATAACCCGATATTTTCTATACAAATAAATAAGAAATTTTACATTTAATTTTTTTTTATTTTAAAGGTGGGAATATGAGCCAGGTAATGTGTATGTATATTAAGGATAAATAAAAATTTATTTATTTACAGAATAATTACAAATAAATTTTTAAAGATTTATTAATCATTATAAACTATATTTTTATAGTAATTACTTTTATAGTAGAAATGATTTTTGTATTTATTTTCCATAAAAATAAATTTATATATTATTTAAATAATATATGAAATGATTATTAGTATTATTATAATAACTATTTTATTATGTGAATTTATTTAGATTAGTGAAGTTAATTATTTTAACTTAATTAATATCTTTTATATGCAAGATAAATCAGATATGGAATCCAAACCCTAATTTTGAATTTTTGGCTAAGGAATGGGAATAATAATATTATATTAATTATATTTTAGTGCTATAAATATGTATGTTATGTGTGTAAGGTTAATCTAGGGAGCAGTTTTATTATAACCTGATAAACCCTAGTTTCGAAGACAGGTGAGATTTTAAAAATCTATTAAGTCATTGTGTTATATGACATATGTTATGTATTCTGAAATTTAATGTTAATTAGTGAAAACCATAATTAATTTTGAAAATCCTAATTGTTGGGAAACCCTAATTGACAAATTAGCAACCCTAATTTGCTATGTATGAACCCTAATCGCTAAATTATCAAGCTTAATGCTAATTAGTGGACTTTAAGCCTTAATGTTCATGTGTAATGTAATTAGAAACCTAATCTAATTAAGGAAAACCTAATTACAAATTAATAACTCTAATTGTTAGAATTAGTAACCCTAATTATCCAATTGGAGCCCTAATTGCTAAATTAGCAATCTTAATGATAATTAGTAAAACTTAAATCTAAATTTTCTATTCTATGAAATTAGATAACCTATGTTAATTAAAGAAAACCTTAATTACAATTTTAAGAAACTAAAATTTTCATTTTTACCATAATTACAAAATCCTAGAAATCCTACAAAAATCTTTGTGTCAAAACCTAAGGGTGAAACCCTAAGGATCAAACCCTAAGGGTTTGCCAAATGACAAATTGGCCAATAAAATCACAAGTCAATTGTCCAAAATGCCCCTTTTGCATTATTTGAGCTAACTTGTAAATCTGGCTAAGATAAGGAGTTGGTAACTAACTCTTGACCTACTCTTGTAGTAAATCTTCAGCACATCAGCCCTTTTATCAGTCAATTAATTGCATCTAAATGATATAAATAGAATTGGAGAGAGAAAAGTGGACATTTGCTCATTTTTTTTTTCTTACAAACACTCAACTAAACTCTCTCCACTCAAAACCTACGAAATTTCCTTGCTAGATCAGTCATAAATCAAGCCCCACCACCTTCATTAACAACTCAGAAGCTTAGAATCAAAAATTTTCAAAGTAAGGTATAAAACCCTACTAAGAATCTGATCTTGATTAATGTGTTAGATGTTAGTTTTTTTCTGTTAAATATGTTGTTAGTAGTGTATAATGATGATCTGGGTTGATAGATGTTAGATCCATAACATCTATAGGCTCAGATCTAGTGTTTTACAAAATCTGGAAATTTTTCTAATGTGGTCTAAGAACCGAATGTCAGACCTTCTAGATCTCAGCGTGTGTATTGTTTTGGTGTTTTAAGTGTTTAATATTGTAGTGTGCTATGAGATCTTTACTCTGGAACTTGAATTAAGGTTATAGCATGAGCAGATTGCAAGATATTAATGGTCAAAAGCCGTTGACCGGCAATGACTGGGCAGTTTCTAGGTTCTGGGTAACCCAGAAACTGCCCAAAAAGGGCCTGACAACTTATTCAAGCGCCCGGATCTTTCTTGTGTTTATTATTTTGTTCTTGTTCTTGTTTCTAGGTTGTAGTATGTTACACTAAGTATTAATTAAAGCTTTTAGATCGTTTAAACATTTATCAGGTCGATCACAGTGAACGGTCAAATCAAGCCGGAAGACCATGACATACGTTTTCTGCTTAACCCAGAAAACGCATGACCATGTTTTCTGACATGGTTTGACCGGCATGTATCTTAAGCTGTTGTTGTTGTTATGATGATGTTATGTAATAGATCAGTACACCTCCATGTTATCTACACACTGAAAGCTTAATATCACTAAAATATCACATAGATTGCAAGTTGTGGAAGCCCAAAGTAGGCCACACGAACTGTTCTTCATTTCTGGGCAACCCAGAAAATGAAGAACAGCTCTGATAGCCACTTTGGAGGCTCAGATTTCTTTTGTTATATGTTGTTTGTTCATGTTTGTTGTTGAATCATGTAGTCTTGAACTAGCACTACAATAACTGACCACCAACATGCCCAGAAACATTACAGTTTAAGAATTAAGCTTGGTCAAACTTGTAACCCTACAAATCGGCTGTGAAGATCTGGGTTCGCTGAAGAACACAATCAGCGACAGTTTTGTCACTAAAGCCACTTTTAGCGACGGATAATTTTTGAAAATAATTATTATATTTAATAAATAGAAAAAAATAGTTTTTAATTATTAAAAATACATAATAAATTACTAAAAATTATTTTAAAGCCTAAAAATAAGTTTTTAATGGTTTTTAATATATTTCATAAATATTTAATATTTTTAGAATAATAAAAGTATTTAATTTATTTAATTATTATATTAAATAAATTATTTAAAAAATGATTTTAATACTTAAAAAATCATTTAAAATTATATTTTGATATTAGAAAATATTTTAAATTATTTTTAATGACTTTTAATATTTTGTGATAAATTTCATTAATAAATTAATATTAATGATAATTAAGTTATTTAATAAATGCATTAAATAAATTAATTAAAAATGATTTTATTATATTAAAAATCATTTTAAATAATAATAATGTATTTAAAAATATTTTAAGTTATAAAATATAACTTTTAATATTTAAAGAATAATTTCATTAACAATTTAATATTTATGATATTAAATTTATTTAATAATTATATTAAATAAATAATTTTAAAATGATTTTATTGATTCAAAAAGGATATAAATGAATTAAAAATATTTTAAATTATAATTAATGACTTCTAATATTTTGATAAATAATACATTACTATTTAAATATTAATGATAAGTTTTTAAAAATAATTTTAATTATTTTAAAAATCATTTAAGGGTAATAAAAATGTCTTAAAAATATTTAGAGTTATTATAAATAACTTTAATATTTTGGCAATGGTTTCATCAATAATTAAATATTAATGATAATAGAATTATTTAATATTTAAATCATTTAAAAATGATTCTATTGTTTGAAAAATCATGATAAATTATAATAATTAATTAAAAATTATTATAAGCCATTTAAAAATAATATGATTGATATTTACAGTTATTGAATTACAGGATAGAGTCTTAGACTCGATAACTACCCGATAAAGTCGTCGGTACACCGACATGTTTCAGAAATTGATCTGGACTTAGATAATTTGATTATACACGTGTTTGTTTGTGATCCAATGACTGTTAAACATATGTGACAATGTGATTAGGTTATGTGATGACTACAATAAGTAATATTATGTGTTACGATATGTTATTCTAATCAATAAAATGATCTTATTACTAATAGGTTGCTATATAAAAGATAAAACTAAGTTACGTATTGTAAGCAGCAGACTAGGCAAGTATCCTACCTTTGCATTTATTTTATGCAATGGACATAAGTAAGAAAGTTTCAGAATTATATTATTATTATGCCAGATTATCATTGTATTTAATCACATGTTGATACACATTTATAAATTTCCAATATGTATATGTTAACTTAAGAGCCGTCTAAGCTATTTGCTTTGGATAATCATTGTATTTAATCACATATTGATACACATTTATAAATTTCCAATATGTATATGTTAACTTAAGAGCCGTTTAAGCTATTTACTTCGGCTAGACACGAACTTAGAAATATTGTTGAAAAAGATAAAACCTTATTATTATCCGACCAAATTATTTTGGTTCAGATTCCCTACTAAGTATGAACATCCAGCACATGGAAAAACTTTTATGCGCCAAAGGTGGATAGATGAACGATAACATCGTTCTTGCATGTAGTATTGATCAATACAAGTCATAACGGGCTGATCACCCCCCGTGCCTATAAGTTATGACGGTTTGTAGATGAAGTTATGTTTAACCTTTTCGAAAATAGAAAACAATGTTCATAGTCTGTCGACTAATTTCCATTTATAGTCGGTACGCAGTTTCAAAATTTTGATAAAGAATTAATATGTTATTATTATTGGTTCAGCATACTTCACAACTGTTGATTCGTTGTAGAAGTATCGTACAAAGAAAATATTTAATCTTTTCAGCTAATATTTATAATTGTTATTACTTGTTGGGCACCCAAATGCTCATTCTTGCTTAATTTAAAATATTTTCAGCTAAGTGTGAACAACCAGAAGGCTCGGCTAAGAACAAGGGAAAAGGGAAGGTTGCAGAATAAGTTGGTGATATACTATGTAATAGTTTGACTTTATTAAGATAAGAATGATATATATATATATATATATATATATATATATATATATATATATGTATCAAGTAATAAATGTTTAAAGGTCGCGTATTTGGAATTCAGACTCTGATATATGTACATTAAGTTTGATATTTATATTATTGTTATTATTATTAGTATTATTCTGCTCATAAAAATGGTATCGTGAAGCACCGGGTTCGGGTTTTAAGTACCTGAATTTGGGGGCGTCACATGTGCTTTAAATCCTTTTTAATTGTAATTCACATAGGAATATAGTGAATTAGTTAATTAGGGTGTTTGACTCAATTCTATCAACTGTTGATTTGGATTAATAAGTTTGTGATGCATCGGAAGGTGGTTACAAATACTAATAAGTTCCTGATTAACAATCTAGAATAATGGGCATAATTAATAAGAAGAGTTTTAATATAAGTGAAGCAATAAGTGAAGTTGTGATCTTAAATCTCCATAACCTGATTTTTTAACTAGTGGTAGTAGTAGTAGTTTAATTATATATTTTAATTCACAACATTAAATCGGCTGTTTAAATAAAATTAGTTTGGTTAAAAACTAGTACTTGGTGATTTTTATTAAATAATTCCTCGTGAAAACGATACTCTACTTTCACTTTATTACTTGTTGACCGTGTATACTTGCACGCATATATTGATTGTGAAATCGATCAACAAGTTTTTGGCGCCGTTTTCGGAAAATTAGTTTAATAATTTTACCAATATTACTTTTAATCAAATTAGTTTTAATTTAAACGTTTCTTATTTTTATTTTATTTAATTCTCTTTCTATTATTTTCCTTTCTTTTCATGTACTATGGTGGAATTTAATTATCAATGTTCGTATACGAGAATGACTCAGCCAAGAGAAGTGGAGATTGATAGACTCACGACACTTTCTGCATTATCAGCACAGATTGAGACACTTTCGAGGAGGTTAGACGTTTTTGCAGCACAACGTCGTCAAAGTGTAGCGATTACTTGTGATTATTATGCTGAAAATTATCCGACTCATCAATGCACCACCAGTTTGGAGTCGGTACAGTATGGTGGTGACCTCAATAATTATGTCCATCCTAATAATTATCATCAGGATTGGGGTTATCACCCATATTTTTCATGGAGCCATACTCATCAAGATTAATTTTACGCTCCAAGTCCAATATACCCACCGGAGTTCTCGTGTCCACCTCCATTACAGCAGGAAGAAAATCCAAATTTGGAGGAAATTATGTCTTTGTTCATAGCTTCAAGTGAGGAGAGGAGGATTAGTCAAGAGATATCGAGTCAAAATTTTGCGAAAAAACTATTCAATACCTCGAACATTTGTCCTCAATAAACTTGGCCCTATGACATGGATTCCGAGCCTGACGGAGAGCCCGAACAAAATCTGCAACTGGATCAGCCACAAGATATTGAAAGAGAGGAAACAAGTAGGGACCAAAAAAAGGAGATCGACAAAGATTTAACTGTAAGCTTCAACGAAGATGAGCCAATTTCATTAGTATCCCATGTGCCTCCTCCACCAAAGTTCAAGAATTTGGGCAGTTTTGCAAAACCATGCCCATTGGCAGTCATGTCGTCGGTAAAACTCTTTGTGACGTAAGAGCTAATACAACTGTGGAGTCATGGTGGGATGAAAAGGAGAAGATAGAGGAAGAGCTCATTGTGTTTATTAAGTTTTAATGCCCCAATCTGATCAAAGACATAATGGAACAAACACCTAGTTGTTGGACGTTCTTAATGGGGAACTTATCTACAAAGAGCATGCTACGTGAATTTAATTCAAGAGTCTTTGCTAATGGGAACCTCCCAAAAGAGATATTGCTACTGATGGATGGAGGATTTCTCAATTTTTGAAGGGAAATTAGATAGAGAATTGAAGAAGTCAGGCTGAGACTATAAAACAAGCGCTTATTGGGAGGCAACCCAAGTTTAATATTTATTTTTTTTATTAGGTTTTATATTAGTAGCTTTGAATTTACATTTATTTAGGACTTAATAAAATTGTTTCTATCATAATTTTATAAGTTAATCAAGTCAAATTCAAGTGTTGTGCCCAATTTATTCCATGTGCCTATCCTATTCTCCAAACTTAGTGGACAAGGAGGAAGATTACTATATTTTTAGGAAAGTCCTCTGCTTTACTTTTTTCTATTTTAGCCATTGAGGACAATGTCTAGTTTAAGTTTAGGGGCATTTTAGTGTTGTACTGCATATAGTTAGTTATCTACATGGTAGTTTATGTTTTTTTATGTGTTAGCATTGTGTGTGTTTTTTTTTAGTGTGCATATAATGCATGGTAGTTAATTGCATATTCATATATGCGTTGCATTAGTATGTGTTCATGCAGTATAATTGCATTTTTTTGCATGAATTTGTGTGATCAGTTGGTGTGGTCTTAGCTCGACCTATGATTAGATTGGTTTTGCATGTTAACTTGAACAGTGTTGATAATTGATGATGAGCTCTAATTTTAATTATGATGATAATCTGAGCCTGTCTGAAACTTATGTAACCGGTTAGCACTTAAAGTTTAACTATTTTAATCCACTTGGTTCAAGGGTTTCATAATTTGTTTCTGAGGGAAAATCTTGGTTAAAATTTAAGAAAACTAGTGAACTGGCAGTAAAGGTTGTGTAGATACTCGAAAATTTTGCATTCCTGTTACTAACCTTTCAAGGGGGGTAAAATTATCTTCCATAGATAACCCTGGAAGTTAAATCAGCGCAATCCCGGAGACAACCCCGAGATACTCAATTTCATCTAGGAGACAACCCCAAGAATTTTAGTTTCAAACCTCAAAGACTACCCCGAGGAGTGCAATTCCAGTTCCGAAGATAACACTGGAGAAGTCAGTTTCATCTCGGAGACAATCTCAAGATATTCAGTTCCAGTCCTGGAGACAACCCCGAGAATTTCAGTTTCAAACCTCAGAGACAACCCCAAGGAGTGCAATTCTAGTTCCGAAGATAACACCAGAGAAGTCAGTTTCGTCTCAGAGACAACCATGAGATATTTAGTTTAATTCAACCCCAGAGACAACCCCGGGAGTTTCAATTCCAACCTCGGAGACAACCCCGAGGAATGTAGTAGCAGTTCTGGAGACAACCCCGAAAGAGCTCACTTCAAACCCTAGCAATCAGCTTCAGCCTCGGTAATAGCCCCGAGGCAGTCAGTTCTAAACTCGGATATAACCCCGGGAGGTCAGGCACACCTCAGAGATAACCCTGAGGACCTTCAGCACTTGCAGCAGCCCACTCTCAGAGATAACCCTGAGCAACGACTGCTACATCAGCCCAGAACCGGAGATAACCCCAGTGAGGGGCAAAATCATCATTTTGCCACCTCGATCCCACATTCATGCCATCTCAACAACATTTTAACCTACAAGCTACACAGAAGTGTCCTACAAGAACCATAGCTCCAATCTCGAGTGACTACTACACAAGACAGCACACCGAATAGAATTTGAAGACTTAAAGACATGGGCATGACCCATCTTCCTAACTTCGTACAACCTCTTATCCCATGTCATTGTGTAGCTCTCGACAACAGCATTCTGAAAAGGTATTATACGCCTCCATCGGATGCCCGGATTGAAAGTTATGAAGGTTCAAGCGGACAACACATTGCACAAGTGCATGTACTTCGAGACGGCGGGGCCCACGGAGCCCGGGGCACCACGGGCTACCGCAGGTACACTTGCGGCTCCCCCTCTATAAATAGAGGTCTTGGGGTGGCCATTTGTAAGAGAAAAAAGGTGAGGAAGCCTTGTCTATTTTGCTCTGTACACACTATAAACTGAGTGCTTTCTCATTTCAAACACTTGTAAGCTTATATATTGCTACATTTTACCGGTGGAAACCGAGTGTTCATCCATTAAAAGTTATTCGAAGTCTTCTTTGGTAACCCCTTGTAAGCCTTCTTACATTTTTAAAGCCTTTCTCAACTTTTGTGCATACACAGGTATTTACGTTGAGAGTCGTGTTGTGTGCGTATGCCCGGACCGTTGGTCCATGAATTTCATTGCTTTTATATATATATATATGTAAATACTTATATATATTATCGAGTTATCTCGATTGAGCCTAAATATAATATTTAGAGCGTTTACTGTTTTCATATATGTATATATATATATATATATATATATACATATATATATATATATATATATATATATATATATATATATAAATAAATATATGATACTTTTATTTCCAACAAACCATTTACAAACTTTTCTTTCCAGAAAGGCTTGTTGCTATCATTTCGTAGCATAACTCTAGAGGTAAACACATCCTTGTACCACCTGAAGTCACTAAGAGTTGGACAAGTGAGATTACTATTTGATTCACGCAGGAATCACTATTACAATGACTGAAGTAAAAGTAATTTACTTAAGTAAAAGTAAAACGTAAGAAACATTTTACATTTACTTTTACATTGGTAAATGTAAGAAACATTTAACTAAGTTAAAAACATTTAAGTAAAAGCAAAAGTTATTCTTTTACTTTTACTTTTACATTTATTAAAGTAAAAGACTTTTTCTTTAGGTAAAAGCAAAAGGTGACTGATGGCTGTCGGCCATCAGTGTTGATTGATGATGGCTGGGGCCATCATTATTGACTGAAGATGCCTCTGGCGTCTTCGTTGACTGACCGGCAGCGACTGTTGCGTCGTCTTCTCCGGCGGCTACTCCGGTTGACTGATCCGTCTCCTCCGGTGCCGGATGGAACTGCTGATCGTCTTCTCCGACGAGTCATCACCTCCATACATTTCCACCTCAAAATTTTTATCCAGGAAATAACCCTTTCACCCCCAAAAATTTGTTTACAAAAGAAGGAGAGAAAAAAAAATTTCACCGAAAAAATGGTCAAAATCTTCAAAATTTCTTAGATTTTGTAGAAAGTTTTTGTTTAAAAAACAAATCAGATGAAATCTGAAACAAAGGATCACTCGATTGGTCCTGATCTATCAGTGAAATCGGTCTAAACAGTTTGGCAAAACTCTAACCGTTTAAACAAAAATTCTTTTTCTTGAAGGTCCACTTAAAAGGCCTTACTTGCCGATGAATCATACCCCTTAGATCTAATGATTCCCTTTGGCCTTACACTGCTCACTTACTTGAGACTTACAAACAGGCACTAATCGGGACTTAAAGAAAATAATGTAATCCTAGTCTTACAAACAGGCACTATTAGGAAATAATGTAATCCTTCCTCAATTGTTTATAAATAAAAGAAAGAGATTACTTTACCGATTCACCGGTCATCTTCTTAATCTTTTCTTTTCTGTCTAAGTTTTTCTTCTTAAAAACTTATCCGCTGTTAAATGGTATCAGAGCCACACGGTTGGTTCTTGATGCTATCGGCGATTTCGAAGAAAAAATAGTTTGTTCTTTGTTTTTAAACGTTTTAACAAACTTTTATTTTTCTTGCTCCGCTTTTAGTAACCGGACCTTCGCCGTTAAACACCCAAGATCGCCTTAAGTCCCGAATAGTGCCTGTTTGTAAGACTCTAGTAAGAGAGCAGTGTAAGGCCAAAGGGAATCATTAGATCTAAGGGGTATGATTCATCGGCAAGTAAGGCCTTTTAAGTGGACCTTCAAGAAAAAGAATTTTTGTTTAAACAGTTAGAGTTTTGCCAAACTGTTTAGACCGATTTCACTGATAGATCAGGACCAATAGAGTGATCCTTTGTTTCAGATTTCATCTGATTTGTTTTTTAAACAAAAACTTTCTACAAAATCTAAGAAATTTTGAAGATTTTGACCATTTTTTCGGTGAAATTTTTTTTCTCTCCTTCTTTTGTAAACAAATTTTTGGGGGTGAAAGGGTTATTTCCTGGATAAAAATTTTGAGGTGGAAATGTATGGAGGTGATGACTCATCGGAGAAGACGATCAGCCGTTCCATCCGGCACTGGAGGAGACGGATCAGTCAACCGGAGTAGCCGCTGGAGAAGACGATGCAACAGTCGCCGCCGGTCAGTCAACGAAGACGCCAGAGGCATCTTCAGTCAACAATGATGGCCCCAGCCATCATCAATCAACACTGATGGCCGACAGCCATCAGTCAACTTTTGCTTTTACCTAAAGCAAAAGTCTTTTACTTTAGTAAATGTAAAAGTAAAAGTAAAAGAATAACTTTTGCTTTTACTTAAATGTTTTTAACTTAGTTAAATGTTTCTTACATTTACCAATGTAAAAGTAAATGTAAAATGTTTCTTACGTTTTACTTTTACTTAAGTAAATTACTTTTACTTCAGTCATTGTAATAGTGATTGCTGCGTGAATCAAATAGTAATTTACTTTCAGTTTTTCTATTTAAAGAACTCGAAGTGTTAGAGTTCTTCAGGCTTTTCTTTTGTAAGAAAACCTCACCTGAGTTCCGCTCTCCCTCTAGAGTTAGCCGGAGACGAAGCTTTTAGCTTCGATCTTCTTAGTTAGAAGATGAAGTCGAAGTCTTTCATACTTCGATCTTCCTCAAACAGTTAGTCTAGGAAATAATGTAATCCCTTCCTCAACTGTTTATAAATAAAAGAAAGAGATTACTTTACCGATTCACCGATCATCTTCTTAATCTTTTCTTTTCTGTCTAAGTTTTTCTTCTTAAAAATTTATCCGCTATTATATGGTATCAGAGCCACACGGTTGGTTCTTGATGCTATCGGCGATTTCGAAGAAAAAACAGTTTGTTCTTTGTTTTTAAACGTTTTAACAAACTTTTATTTTTCTTGCTCCGCTTTTAGTAACCGGACCTTCGCCGTTAAACACCCAAGATCACCTTTAAGTCCCGATTAGTGCCTGTTTGTAAGTCTCAAGTAAGTGAGCAGTGTAAGGCCAAAGGGAATCATTAGATCTAAGGGGTATGATTCATCGGCAAGTAAGGCCTTTTAAGTGGACCTTCAAGAAAAAGAATTTTTGTTTAAACGGTTAGAGTTTTGCCAAACTGTTTAGACCGATTTCATTGATAGATCAAGACCAATCGAGTGATCCTTTGTTTCAGATTTCATCTGATTTTTTTTTAAACAAAAACTTTCTACAAAATCTAAGAAATTTTAAAGATTTGACCATTTTTTCAGTGAAATTTTTTTTTCTCTCCTTCTTTTGTAAACAATTTTTTGGGGGTGAAAGGGTTATTTCCTGGATAAAAATTTTGAGGTGGAAATGTATGGAGGTGATGACTCGTCGGAGAAGACGATCAGTAGTTCCATCCGGTACCGGAGGAGACGGATCAGTCAACCGGAGTAGCCGCCGGAGAAGACGACGCAACAGTCACCGCCGGTCAGTCAACGAAGACGCCAGAGGCATCTTCAGTCAACAATGATGGCCCCAGCCATCATCAATCAACACTGATGGCCGACAGCCATAAGTCAGCTTTTGCTTTTACCTAAAGCAAAAGTCTTTTACTTTAGTAAATGTAAAAGTAAAAGTAAAAGAATAACTTTTGTTTTACTTAAATGTTTTTAACTTAGTTAAATGTTTCTTACATTTACCAATGTAAAAGTAAATGTAAAATATTTCTTACGTTTTACTTTTACTTAAGTAAATTACTTTTACTTCAGTCATTGTAATAGTGATACCTGCGTGAATCAAATAGTAATTTACTTTCAGTTTTTCTATTTAAAGAACTCGAAGTGTTAGAGTTTTTCAGGCTTTTCTTTTGTAAGAAAACCTCACCTGAGGTCCGCTCCCCCTCTAGAGTTAGCCGGAGACGAAGCTTTTAGCTTCGATCTTCTTAGTTAGAAGATGAAGTCGAAGTCTTTCATACTTCGATCTTCCTCAAACAGTTAGTCTAGGAAATAATGTAATCCCTTCCTCAACTGTTTATAAATAAAAGAAAGAGATTACTTTACCGATTCACCGGTCATCTTCTTAATCTTTTCTTTTCTGTCTAAGTTTTTCTTCTTAAAAATTTATCCGCTATTATATGGTATCAGAGCCACACGGTTGGTTCTTGATGCTATCGGCGATTTCGAAGAAAAAACAGTTTGTTCTTTGTTTTTAAACGTTTTAACAAACTTTTATTTTTCTTGCTCCGCTTTTAGTAACCGGACCTTCGCCGTTAAACACCCAAGATCACCTTTAAGTCCTGATTAGTGCCTGTTTGTAAGTCTCAAGTAAGTGAGCAGTGTAAGGCCAAAGGGAATCATTAGATCTAAGGGGTATGATTCATCGGCAAGTAAGGCCTTTTAAGTGGACCTTCAAGAAAAAGAATTTTTGTTTAAACGGTTAGAGTTTTGCCAAACTGTTTAGACCGATTTCACTGATAGATCAGGACCAATCGAGTGATCCTTTGTTTCAGATTTCATCTGATTTTTTTTTAAACAAAAACTTTCTACAAAATCTAAGAAATTTTAAAGATTTTGACCATTTTTTCAGTGAATTTTTTTTTTCTCACCTTCTTTTGTAAACAATTTTTTGGGGGTGAAAGGGTTATTTCCTGGATAAAAATTTTGAGGTGGAAATGTATGGAGGTGATGACTCGTCGGAGAAGACGATCAGCAGTTCCATCCGGCACCGGAGGAGACAGATCAGTCAACCGGAGTAGCCGCCGGAGAAGACGACGCAACGGTCGCCGCCGGTCAGTCAACGAAGACGCCAGAGGCATCTTCAGTCAACAATGATGGCCCCAGCCATCATCAATCAACACTGATGGCCGACAGCCATCAGTCAGCTTTTGCTTTTACCTAAAGCAAAAGTCTTTTACTTTAGTACATATAAAAGTAAAAGTAAAAGAATAACTTTTGATTTTAATTAAATATTTTTAACTTAGTTAAATGTTTCTTACATTTACCAATGTAAAAGTAAATGTAAAATGTTTATTACGTTTTACTTTTACTTAAGTAAATTACTTTTACTTCAGTCATTGTAATAGTGATTGCTGCGTGAATCAAATAGTAATTTACTTTCAGTTTTTCTATTTAAAGAACTCGAAGTGTTAGAGTTATTCAGGCTTTTCTTTTGTAAGAAAACCTCACCTGAGGTCCGCTCTCCCTTCTCTCTAGAGTTAGCTGGAGACGAAGCTTCCAACTTCGATCTTCTTAGTTAGAAGATGAAGTCGAAGTCTTTCATACTTCGATCTTCCTCAAACAGTTAGTCTAGGAAATAATGTGGGCCATCATTGTTGACTGAAGGCGACTGCGTCGTCTTCTACAGTGACTCCTCCGGTTGACTGATCCGTCTCCTCCGGTGCCAGATGGAACTGCTGATCATCTTCTTCGACGAGTCATCACCTCCATACAAAAAAAATAAATTAGATGAAATCTAAAACAAAGGATCACTCGATCGGTCCTGATCTATCAGTGAAATCGGTCTAAACAGTTTGACAAAACCCTAACCGTTTAAACAAAAATTCTTTCTCTTGAAGGTCCACTTAAAAGGCCTTACTTGCCGATGAATCATACCCCTTAGATCTAAAGATTCCCTTTGGCCTTACACTGCTCTCTTACTAGAGTCTTACAAACAGGCACTATTCGGGACTTAAGGCGATCTTGGGTGTTTAACGGCGAAGGTCCGGTTACTAAAAGCAGAGCAAGAAAAATAAAAGTTAGTTAAAATGTTTAAAAATATATAACAGCGGTACAAGGATAATTTACTTTCAGTTTTTCTATTTAAAGAACTCGAAGTGTTAGAGTTCTTCAGGCTTTTCTTTTGTAAGAAAACCTCACCTGAGGTCCACTCTACCTTCTCTCTAGAGTTAGTCGGAGACGAAGCTTTCAGCTTCGATCTTCTTAGTTAGAAGATGAAGTCGAAGTCTTTCATACTTCGATCTTCCTCAAACAGTTAGTCTAGGAAATAATGTAATCCTTCCTCAACTGTTTATAAATAAAAGAAAGAGATTACTTTACCGATTCACCGGTCATCTTCTTAATCTTTTCTTTTCTGTCTAAGTTTTTCTTCTTAAAAAATTATCCGCTGTTATATGGTATCAGAGCCACACGGTTGGTTCTTGATGCTATCGGCGATTTCGAAGAAAAAACAGTTTGTTCTTTGTTTTTAAACGTTTTAACAAACTTTTATTTTTCTTGCTCCACTTTTAGTAACCGGACCTTCGCCGTTAAACACCCAAGATCGCCTTTAAGTCCCGATTAGTGCCTGTTTGTAAGTCTCAAGTAAGTGAGCAGTGCAAGGCCAAGGGAATCATTAGATCTAAGGGGTATGATTCATCGGCAAGTAAGGCCTTTTAAGTGGACCTTCAAGAAATTTTTTTTTGTTTAAACGGTTAGAGTTTTGCCAAACTGTTTGGACCGATTTCACTGATAGATCAGGACCAATCGAGTGATCCTTTGTTTCAGATTTCATCTGATTTGTTTTTTAAACAAAAACTTTCTACAAAATTCAAGAAATTTTGAAGATTTTGACCAATTTTTCGGTGAAATTTTTTTCCCTCTCCTTTTTGTAAACAAAATTTTTGGGGGTGAAAGGGTTATTTCTTGGATTAAAATTTTGAGGTGGAAATGTATGGAGGTGATGACTCGTCGGAGAAGATGATCAGCAGTTCCATCCGGCACCGGAGGAGACGGATCAGTCTACCGGAGTAGCCGCCGGAGAAGACGACGCAACAGTCGCCGCCGGTCAGTCAACGAAGACACCAGAGGCATCTTCAGTCAACAATGATGGCCCCAGCCATCATCAATCAACACTGATGGCCGACAGCCATCAGTCAGCTTTTGCTTTTACCTAAAGCAAAAGTCTTTTACTTTAAGTTAAATGTTTTTAACTTAGTTAAATGTTTTTAACATTTACCAATGTAAAACTAAATATAAAATGTTTCTTACGTTTTACTTTTACTTCCAGTCATTGTAATAGTGATTCCTGAGTGAATCAAATCGTAATTTACTTTTCAGTTTTCTATTTAAAGAACTCGAAGTGTTAGAGTTCTTCAGGCTTTTCTTTTGTAAGAAAACCTCACCTGAGGTCCGCTCTCTCCCTTCTCTCTAGAGTTAGCCGGAGACGAAGCTTTCAGCTTCGATCTTCTTAGTTAGAAGATGAAGTTGAAGTTCTTCATACTTCGATCTTCCACAAACAGTTAGTCTACGAATTAATGTAATCCCTTCCTCAACTGTTTATAAATAAAAGAAAGAGATTACTTTACCGATTCACCGGTCATCTTCTTAAAAGTTTAAAAACAAAGAACAAACTATTTTTTCTTCGAAATCGCCGATAGCATCAAGAACCAACCGTGTGGCTCTGATACCATTTAACAGCGGATAAGTTTTTAAGAAAAAACTTAAATAGATAAGAAAAGATTAAGAAGATGACCGGTGAATCGATAAAGTAATCTCTTTCTTTTATTTATAAACAGTTGAGGAAGGATTACATTATTTCCTAGACTAACTGTTTGAGGAAGATCGAAGTATGAAAGACTTCGACTTCATCTTCTAACTAAGAAGATCGAAGCTGGAAGCTTCGTCTCCGGCTAACTCTAGAGAGAAGGGAGAGAGCGGACCTCAGGTGAGGTTTTCTTACAAAAGAAAAGCCTGAAGAACTCTAACACTTCGAGTTCTTTAAATAGAAAAACTGAAAGTAAATTACTATTGAATCACGCAGGATTCACTATTACAATGACTGGAAGTAAAAGTAATTTACTTAAGTAAAAGTAAAACGTAAGAAATATTTTACATTTACTTTTACATTGGTAAATGTTAAAAATATTTAACTAAGTTAAAAACATTTAACTTGAAGTAAAAGCAAAAGCTGATCTGATGGCTGTCGGCCATCAGTGATGACTGATGATGGCGTGGGCCATCATTGTTGACTGAAGGCGACTGCGTCGTCTTCTCCGGTGACTCCTCCGATTGACTCCGGCGACTGTTCCGTCGTCTTCTCCGGCAGCTCCTCCGGTTGACTGATCTGTCTCCTCCGGTGCCGGATGGAACTGCTGATCGTCTTCTCTGACGAGTCATCACCTCCATACATTTTTTTTAAGAAAATGCCAAAGGGAATCTTTAGATCTAAGGGGTATGATTCATCGGCAAGTAAGGCCTTTTAAGTGGACCTTCAAGAGAAAGAATTTTTGTTTAAACGGTTAGGGTTTTGTCAAACTGTTTAGACCGATTTCACTGATAGATCAGGACCGATCGAGTGATCCTTTGTTTCAGATTTCATCTGATTTGTTTTTTAAACAAAAACTTTCTACAAAATTCAAGAAATTTTGAAGATTTTGACAAATTTTTCGGTGAATTTTTTTTTCCTCTCCTTCTTTTTGTAAACAAAATTTTTGGGGGTGAAAGGGTTATTTCCTGGATAAAAATTTTGAGGTGAAATGTATGGAGGTGATGACTCGTCGGAGAAGACGATCAGCAGTTCCATCCGGCACCGGAGGAGACGGATCAGTCAACCGGAGGAGCCGTCGGAGAAGACGACGGAACAGTCGCCATTTGGGGCGGATTTGGGGCGGAAGCAAGTAATAGAATCAGAGGTGCAAATAATATAACAATTTAATTACTATAACATATAATTTTATTGATTGGAAATAAAACTGTTTACAAATGTACAAACTGATTACAAATTACAAATTGAATTGACTTGACTTACTCAAAACATTAAGAAATGGAGAATAGTAGAAAGAGGGGCTAAGAAAGGCTTATCAGCGGTAGAGGCTAAAGATTCATCTGAGAAGGATCTCAGCGTCTTTCGAAGTCTGCCTCAATAACTAAGTTCGATTTCTTTTTATAGAAGAAGGAAAGAACTATTACAAATTTACTATTACAAAATAAATGATTACAGACAAAAGTTACTATTCATGAACAGTGCTGACTTTTTTACTATTCATTGACGCGTCTATCAACTTCTGACAAAGTGGCCACAACTTTTGACTTGAGAGATGCTTTCGGTGGAAAGGAGATGCTTTCGGTGGAAAAGACGAATCTGCTTTCGGCTGAGGGCCTCTTTTGACTGGCTACAGGGAGCAGGTGCATGTGACTGAGAAGAAATGTCAGGCAAATGGGTTCTGAGCATCCTGTAGATTGATGGTGCCATAAGAGTCATCATCTTCTTTATACTGACTGAGGTAAGCTGATGAAGAACTGGTAGAGGCTTCTTCATGTAATTCATCAATTCTTTTATTTAATGTCTGGGCAATTAATTTTAACTCTTTTCCGGAATAATCTTTAAAATCAGAAATGCTACGGGAACAAGACGAACCAGTGGGACTGACTCTGGACTCTTTTGATTTTTTACTGACACTTGATTCTTTTGATTTTTAACTAGAAGGTTCTGCTGTAGAGACTGGGAGAACCTTGAGAGGAGAAGCAGGAAATTCTAACTGAACTTGACCTACAATTCTATTGACGTCAAATTTATCCCACCATTTAACAAACCATTGGCGAGTGACTAGGGGAAAAGGATCTGTCGACGGAGATGTAGGGGAAGCATTGTGACTGATTTCACTGGTGGGGTTTTGAATGCTGTATTCCCATCGGAGAATCCAGGGAATCTTATATTTACTTACAAACTGAAGAAAGACTGGGACACCTTCATATGCTGAATCTGTGATTGCAAAAATGATTGAGTTGAACTTTCAGGGGATCGGGAAGAAGGTCATAGGTAGAACCAAATCTCGACCACCAATGGGAAAACCAATATGGGAAATGACTTTTGAACTTATGGTCAAATTGAACAAACCAAGAATGACTGTGTGACTCATTTTGATGGAGGAAAACTTTATACTAAGCTTCCATATAATCATAATAACAAAAAGAGTTATCTTGATTCGAAAGCTGCATAAGATCGGAGGGATGTTTTCCCCATTCGGACATGTGAATAAACTGTTTAATAAATAACGAATGGTAAAGAACTTTGGCTTTATCATTGTTGGCATAAATGGGTTTAATAAAAATTGACTCTGTTTCGACAAGAATGTCCTTATAATACACAAGGGATTTATAAGGAGCAAGAGGCATGAAATGCTAACCAGAAAGGAAAAATTGGGAGGTCAATTTTACTGGGTCATTTCTGGGTTTCATGTGAGGCTCAACATGAAATAAGAGATTGGTCCATCTAAGCATGTACTCAGAGGGAGGATTACTGGGATTTGGGCTAGAGGCTTTGGACTGAAAAGGGTCAACTGGAATTGGGTTACTAGCTAAGGCTGAACTATAGGGTTTGGGCATCGTCCCAAGGACAGTGAACTTGTTACTGGTTTGGTAAATTGGGTTAACTGGATGAGGAACCAAAGCTCCTCTTGGCTGATTACTTGGGCCAGTAGGGTGACCCGGACCACGAGAGGTTGATGCACCGCGGATACTCATGAAGGATGCACGGTACTTTTGTTAATAAATTCCAGAGTGAGTAAATCAGGAATAGAATTGTTACTGCCTTTAATGTATTCAATATCGAAATCAAAGATACTCAAAAGGGCTTGCCATCTAGCAAAGGAGTGTTTAGAAGCTATATTTTCAACATCTTTTTCTAACACATATTTTGCAGATTTACAGTCAATTCGAACTAAAATTTTTTGATTTAATAAATCAATTTGAAATTTATTAATACATAATACAAGAGAAAGTATTTCTTTTTTAATAGTACTGCAATTTAACTGTGTATTATTCCATGCACCGGAATGAAAACGGACGATTTGTTCTGGGGAATCTGGAGTTAACTTTTGCTTGAGAATACCTCCGAAACCAATATCAGAGGCGTCAGTTTTAACAATCTTAAATGCAGAATCATTTGAAATGCCAAGACAGGGCAATGTCTTGACGTAATTTTTGACTTGTTGGACGACAGAAGTATGAATTTCAGTCCATGGAGGAGGATTGTCTTGCAAACGCTGAAAGAGAGGTTTGCAAATTTTCCTGAGGTTTTTATAGAACTTGCCAATATAATTGAGCGAGCCCAGAAACCTCTGTAGTTGGGTTTTATGGGTAATTTTATCTGGGAATCTGTCGGCGAATTGAATAGCTCTATCAATTGGCCGTATGAGTCCGCGATATATAATTAATCCAAGAAACTGAACTTTAGCTTGAAACAAGCTGCATTTGGAAAGTGAAAGAACAAGTCCATTGTCTTTGACCGTTTTAAAGAACGATTTCAAATGTTTGACATGTTCTTCAATGGAATTAGAAAAAATGAGAATATCGTCAATATACATAACAATAAAATGACTGAAAGGGTTCAAAATGTCATTGAGGATATTCTGGAATTCACTTGGAGCATTTTTTAAGCCAAATGCTTGGACATTCCATTCATAATGACCAAATGCAGTTTTATATCTGTCTTCTGGGTGAATAGCAATTTGCCAGAAACCAGATTTGAGATCAAATTTACTAAAGATGGTGGCATTACTCAACCGGTTATGAGGTCATCCTTATTAGGTAGGGGGTACCTAATCTATTCTAGGACTTTGTTTAATGGCTTGTAATTGATTACTAACCTGGGAACACCTCTTTCCTTTTCTGCTTTATTGTTAACATAAAAGGCGGGACATGACCAAAGGGATTTACTAGGTCTAATCAATTTTTTACTAAGGAGATCATTAATTTTCTTTTTGCATAGCTCCATTTGTTCATGATTCATTTGAATAGGCCTGGCCTTAGTAGGAATCAAATGTTCTTTGAATTCCTTAGCGTAAGGGAGCCTTACAACATGTTTTTTCCGATACCAAAAGGAATTAGGAGAATCAGAACAAAGGTTGTCCTTTAAATAAGTTTTTAACTCTTCAATTTTTTCAAGAACATCTTTATTTTGAAGTTGTTCTTCAATTCTTTTGTATTTAATTTCTTCTTTTAAGAAATTTAAATGGGTGGATTTACAATTTAATAAATTTAATGATTTAGAAATGGACTCCTCTTGAATAAATTTTAAATCTCTTTCTTTTGGTTTAATAAGAAATTTAAATGTTATTCTTTTACCTAAATGTTTACAGCTTAATCCTTCATTACTGGTAGTAAATGGATACAGTAAATATATAAATGGTAACCCTAAAATGATTTTATCAGTAAGATTGCGAATTAAAACAAATGATGTTTTAAAACACATATTATCTTGACAGATATGCACTTTGGGCAATTTATATTTTATTTTCATCTGACTACCATTAGCTGAATTTAATTTTTCATTAGTCTTTTTATAGTATTTGGTTGGAATAAGACCTTCCTGGATACAATTTAAATCCGCACCAGTATCAACTAAGGCGGGAAGTTTTATTGAAAAGGTTTTATCAACAACCAAATTAATGGAGATATACCATTTTTGAATGGTAATATCTTTAACTCTTTTAAGAGAAAGACCTTGAACGAATAAATCTGATTCTTCTTTGATTCCTGAAGATTCTGGCTCATCGTGATCTTCATCACTAGAGAAGGAATCATGAACTTGAAGATCAGATTTCTGACTCTCTAAGTCTTTTCTTAAATTAGAAACTTCTATTTTTAAATTAGAGATTTCTTTTTTGAGTTTATTAACTTCTTGATTTAATTCTGGAAGGGTAACTTCTTTAACTAAGGTTTTAAATCGTTCTAGAGTTTTATTAAGGCTGAATATTGGTTTATCTTTAGCTTTAAAAATCTTGTCTTTAACTCTAGTATCTTTGGTTAATAAATCTTTTAATTGCTTAGTATATTGAACTTTAAGTTCAGGGTCAGAAATTTTACTAATTATGTCAATTAACAAAGAGCTTTCTTCATCCTCTTTGGTAATAACACTTAATCTTTTAGTGCAACAATTTTCATTACAGTTATTAACACAAATAGTGACTTCTTCTTCGTTACTATCAGATTCATTGTTGCTAATACTGCTTTTAGAATAATAGGGGATGTCAGATTCTTCATTATTATCTGCATTATTTTCTATTCTCATTAATTCTAATAATTGTTCTGTATCTTCATTAGAGATATTTAACTGAGATAATTTTTATTTTACTTTACATTCATTTTTGTAGTGGCCTTTTTGCCCACAATTGTGGCAAACAATTTTACTCTTATCATATTTTTTAGGCCTTTTATTATATTTTTTATTAACTGGTTTGGGTTTATTATAGTAATCATTTTGATTGTTATTATCTTTTTTATGAAAATGTTTACGTTTGTGTCGTTTATGTGTTTTAGGATGATCAATATGTCTGTGTTTATGCTTTCTTCTAGAGGGAGCAATTGGAGGCAGACCATATTGTTCACAAAATGTTCCTAATTCATATTTTGCTTTTTTCTTATCTTTACTAGCTTGTTTAGCTAATTTAAAATCAATGCACATTTTTAATCCTATTTTTTGAATATAACTGATTATGTCGCCATAAGTGAGATTATCATAATCAATATATCCTAAATTTTTACTCAACTCTTCTCTAACTTTATGAGCGAACAATGAAGGCAAACCATTTACAAACTTTTCTTTCCAGAAAGGCTTGTTGCTATCATTTCGCAGCATAACTCTAGAGGTAAACACATCCTTGTACCACCTGAAGTCACTAAGAGTGGGACAAGTGAGATTACTGATTGATCGTGAATTCTTTCTGTTATGTTACTAGGGGTTCCTACAAAATGTTTTATTATGGTAAAAATTAAAGTATTTACTCCATCTGGCGGACCAACACCTACATCTTCATCAAAGATGGGGTTGTCGTCATCGTCTAACTGGATAGCATGAATAATGGATAGTCTAGTATCTTCCGTGAGATGTCTCTCCCACCAAGATCTGAGAATACCCGTGAATCTGCAAGCTGTTAATTCAACGATTTCTGGTTGTGACAGATTGTTGAACTTAGTGATATAGCTATTTGCTACCATAGACATGTGATTTAATTTGTTTAAAATTTCTTGTTCACTAAGACCATCAATGATCCATTCATAAATTTTATTGGCAGAAACAGAGAATTGTTTATCTAGGTTTCTCTCTTCGAATTGCAGATCCGGAGGAGTAGGTCTAGAATACCAATTCCTGGTTAAACTAGTGTTTTTGACTGTTAACTTGTTCAATTGGTCATTTAAATCTGGGTTTGAAGTAGAATTAGAATAGTCAGTTTGACTACCACTTTCAACTTCAGTTTCAACTTGATCCAAAGTAGAGACAGTACCACTTGGACCAGCTTCAGTTTTTAATTTTTTGAATAACTTGTCAATAGATTTAATTAAGTTACTATCTTCATTAGGTAAACCTAATTTACTTCTATTTTCAGGTAAGTTAATCAAAGGATGTTCAATTTTTGCATCAGGCCGTTTTATACTTGTTTCTTCAAATTTTTCTTCAATTCTATCAAGCTGTCTTCCAACAATTGCTAGATATTGATTACTAAAATTTAATTGTTCAATAATTTTTTTATCATCTTTATTGCCATCAGAAATTTTAAAGGGACTGTCAACAACAGATGTGTTTTTAACTGGGATAAGGATCGTTTCTAGCGGGGGATGACTAGAACAGACCTTAGACTTATCTTCTTTTACCCATTGACTTTTTGTTATAACATTACACTTACTTTGGTATTGATCATACCAGTCATAAAAGGTAATGTTTATTTTTTTCATTTTTTATGAATCGTTTCCATCTATTAACAATTTTATCTCGCTCCTTTTCTGTTGGATGATTTGAACGAAATAAATGTCTTTTATCTTTATTATTTTTGGAATTAAAATCTTTTACAAGATTATCCCAATCAAGAATAAAATCTTTTTTAATAACTCTTAACTGATTGTTAATCGGAATTTCAAAATCAGACTGAGTGGGAAGTTCAGAAGGAGTAGGAGAGGAAGAACTCTCTTCTTCTACTAAATCCTTTTGAGTATAACATGGGTGACTAGCTTGACCTTGATTTAAAATACCTTTTAATTTAAGATCTCTTAAATAAGGGTTATTAAGAATTTCAGTGTCTCTTCTTGAAGATGCTATTGTACTAGCAGAGTCTTCAATAATAATCGGTCTTTTATTGTGTTCAAAACTTATTTTTACGGTTCCATCTGAAAATTATCTAACATTTTCAAGGTTTATTAGATTGTTAACTACAGGTTGTTCAGGTATTTCACTAGGTAGAATCCATTTACTAGGAAGAGTAATATCTTTCCAGAGAATGGTTCTCGGGATCTGAATATTAGCATCACTAGTTGAACTTTGAATTAAGACAGTTTGATCTTTCGGACTTTTATTGAGAGCATGAACGTTTAGATTAGTTTTCATGGTCTTATAATAAATCCGGTAAATCAAAGCTATCGGCTGAGAACCCTCAATCATTTGAGTAATTTCTCCAGTAGTTTTAATATTTAATGTTAAGGCTTTTAATAAATTTTGATCACTTAGGCTCAATGTGAAATCAGGAAAGCAATTGAAATGGATAGGTCCACTATGCAGACTAGATTCCATTGCGCTGATCATGCTAGGATAATAATTAAAGAATCGGGCATCTCGAAGGTAGAGATAAACACTTGAATTAATTCCTTTAATGTTTAATGGTTTAACAGCCACTTGAACTAATCCAATGTGAATAAAATTATAACCTTTCTTTTTATGTTTTTTAATGACTTCGGGATCCAAAAGACTACAATTTTCATATTCTTTGTTAATGGCATAAACCTTTTCAACAGTTTTGACATTATAATCTGTTTTAAAATTGTCCAAAAATGTTGACTGATAAATTTCCTTAGGGGAGACCCTAGGTATATTCCAATTGTGCAAGGCTTGACTGATGTTTTCATAACTGTGAATTTCCTGGTTTACTATGTCTGGAACAGGAGGCAAAGTCGACCGGTTACTAGTTGAGGAGTTAGATCTAAACAATCTATTCATTTTTACCAAGTTCAAAATAAATTTTTATTCATTATTCTTCCATTCATACCCTATTACCTTAAGCAGACTCATACCTATGTTCAAAAACCAACACTGCTCACCCAAGAGACTTACAAAGGTTTGACAAGAACAAGGTGGACTACAGTAAATCAGGAGACTTCTGAATAAGAATAAAAGAGAAATTTTGAAAACGGTTGCAGATGAACAGTTGTAAATATCTTACTGCCAACTAGAACAAAATCAACATGGCTCTAATACCATTTGGGGCGAATTTGGGGCGGAAGCAAGTAATAGAATCAGAGGTGCAAATAATATAACAATTTAATTACTAAAACATATAATTTTATTGATTGGAAATAAAAATATATATACTTTTATCCGTTCCATTCGGCACCGGAGGAGACGGATGGTGATGACTCGTCGGACAAGACGATCAGCAGTTCCATTCGGCACCGGAGGAGACGGATCAGTCAACCGGAGAAGCCGCCGGTGAAGACGACGCAATATTCGCCGCCGGTCAGTCAACGAAGACGCCCGATGCATCTTCAGTCAACAATGATAGCCCACGCCATCATCAATCAACACTGATGGCCGACAGCCATCAGTCAGCTTTTGCTTTTACCTAAAGAAAAAGTCTTTTACTTTAGTAAAATGTAAAAGTAAAAGTAAAAGAATATAACTTTTGCTTTTACTTTAAGTTAAATGTTTTTAACTTAGTTAAATGTTTTTAACATTTACCAATGTAAAAGTAAATATAAAATGTTTCTTACGTTTTACTTTTACTTAAGTAATTACTTTTACTTCCAGTCATTGTAATAGTGATTCCTGCGTGAATCAAATAGTAATTTACTTTTCAGTTTTCTATTTAAAGAACTCGAAGTGTTAGAATTCTTCAGGCTTTTCTTTTGTAAGAAAACCTCACCTGAGGTCCGCTCTCTCCTTTCTCTCTAGAGTTAGCCAGAGACGAAGCTTTCAGCTTCGATCTTCTTAGTTAGAAGATGAAGTCGAAGTTCTTCATACTTCGATCTTCCTCAAACAGTTAGTCTAGGAATTAATGTAATCCATTCCTCAACTGTTTATAAATAAAAGAAAGAGATTACTTTACCGATTCACCGGTCATCTTCTTAATCTTTTCTTATATGTTTAAGTTTTTTCTTAAAAACTTATCCGCTGTTAAATGGTATCAAAGCCACACGGTTGGTTCTTGATGCTATCGGTGGTTTCGAAGAAAAAACAGTTTGTTCTTGGTTTTTAAACGTTTTCACAAACTTTTATTTTTCTTGCTCCGCTTTCAGTAACCGGACCTTCGCCGTTAAACACCCAAGATCGCCTTAAGTCCCGATTAGTGCCTGTTTGTAAGACTCTAGTAAGAGATCAGTGTAAGGCCAAAGGGAATCTTTAGATCTAAGGGGTATGATTCATCGGCAAGTAAGGCCTTTTAAGTGGACCTTCAAGAGAAAGAATTTTTGTTTAAACGGTTAGGGTTTTGTCAATCTATTTAGACCGATTTCACTGATAGATCAGGACCGATCGAGTGATCCTTTGTTTCAAATTTCATCTGATTTGTTTTTAAACAAAAATCTTTTACAAAATCAAAGAAATCTTGAAGATTTTGACCAATTTTTCGGTGAATTTTTTTTTTCCTCTCCTTCTTTTGTAAACAAATTTTTGGAAGTGAAAGGGTTATTTCCTGGATAAAAATTTTGAGATGGAAATGTATGGAGGTGATGACTCGTCGGAGAAGACGATCAGCAGTTCCATCCGACACCGGAGGAGACGGATCAGTCAACCGGAGAAGCCGCCGGAGAAGACGACGCAACAGTCGCCGCCGGTCAGTCAACGAAGACGCCCGAGGCATCTTCAGTCAACAATGATGGCCCACGCCATCGTCAATCAACACTGATGGCCGATAACCATCAGTTAGCTTTTGCTTTTACCTAAAGCAAAAGTCTTTTACTTTAAGTTAAATATTTTTAACTTAGTTAAATATTTTTAACATTTACCAATGTAAAAGTAAATGTAAAATGTTTCTTAAGTTTTTCTTTTACTCAAGTAAATTACTTTTACTTCCACTCATTGTAATAGTGATTCCTAGGTGAATCAAATAGTAATTTACTTTTCAGTTTTCTATTTAAAGAACTCGAAGTGTTAGAGTTCTTCAAGCTTTTCTTTTGTAAGAAAACATCACCTGAGGTCCGCTCTCTCCCTTCTTTCTAGAGTTAGCTGGAGACGAAGCTTTCAGCTTCGATCTTCTTAGTTAGAAGATGAAGTCGAAGTTCTTCATACTTCGATCTTCCTCAAACAGTTAGTCTACGAATTAATGTAATCCCTTCCTCAACTGTTTATAAATAAAAGAAAGATATTACTTTACCGATTCACCGGTCATCTTCTTAATCTTTTCTTATCTGTTTAAGTTTTTTCTTAAAAACCTATCCGCTGTTAAATGGTATCAAAGCCACACGGTTGGTTCTTGATGCTATCGGCGATTTCGAAGAAAAAATAGTTTGTTCTTGGTTTTTAAACGTTTTCACAAACTTTTATTTTTCTTGCTCCGCTTTCAGTAACCGGACCTTCGCCGTTAAACACCCAAGATCGCCTTAAGTCCCGATTAGTGCCTGTTTGTAAGACTCTAGTAAGAGAGCAGTGTAAGGCCAAAGGGAATCTTTAGATCTAAGGGGTATGATTCATCGGCAAGTAAGGCCTTTTAAGAGGACCTTCAAGAAAAAGAATTTTTGTTTAAACGGTTAGGGTTTTGTCAAACTGTTTAGACCGATTTCACTGATAGATCAGGACCGATCGAGTGATCCTTTGTTTCAGATTTCATCTGATTTTTTTTTAAACAAAAATCTTTTACAAAATCAAAGAAATCTTGAAGATTTTGACCAATTTTTCGGTGAATTTTTTTTTTCCTCTCCTTCTTTTGTAAACAAATTTTTGGGGGTGAAAGGGTTATTTCCTGGATAAAAATTTTGAGGTGGAAATGTATGGAGGTGATGACTCGTCGGAGAAGACGATCAGCAGTTCCATCCGGCACCGGAGGAGACGGATCAGTCAACCGGAGAAGCCGCCGGAGAAGACGACGCAACAGTCGCCGCCGGTCAGTCAACGAAGACGCCCGAGGCATCTTCAGTTAACAATGATGGCCCACGCCATCATCAATCAACACTGATGGCCGACAGCCATCAGTCAGCTTTTGCTTTTACCTAAAGCAAAAGTCTTTTACTTTAGTAAAATGTAAAAGTAAAAGTAAAAGAATATAACTTTTGCTTTTACTTTAAGTTAAATGTTTTTAACTTAGTTAAATATTTTTAATATTTACCAATGTAAAAGTAAATGTAAAATGTTTCTTACGTTTTACTTTTACTTAAGTAAATTACTTTTACTTCCAGTCATTGTAATAGTGATTCCTGCGTGAATCAAATAGTAATTTACTTTTCAGTTTTCTATTTAAAGAACTCGAAGTGTTAGAGTTCTTTAGACTTTTCTTCTGTAAGAAAACCTCACCTGAGGTCCGCTCTCTCCCTTCTCTCTAGAGTTAGCCAGAGACGAAGCTTTCAGCTTCGATCTTCTTAGTTAGAAGATGAAGTCGAAGTTCTTCATACTTCGATCTTTCTCAAACAGTTAGTCTAGGAATTAATGTAATCCCTTCCTCAACTGTTTATAAATAAAAGAAAGAGATTACTTTACCGATTCACCGGTCATCTTCTTAAAAGTTTAAAAACAAAGAACAAACTGTTTTTTCTTCGAAATCGCCGATAGCATCAAGAACCAACCGTGTGGCTCTGATACCATTTAACAGCGGATAAGTTTTTAAGAAGAAAAACTTAGATAGAAAAGAAAAGATTAAGAAGATGACCGGTGAATCGGTAAAGTAATCTCTTTCTTTTATTTATAAACAGTTGAGGAAGGATTACATTATTTCCTAGACTAACTGTTTGAGGAAGATCGAAGTATGAAAGACTTCGACTTCATCTTCTAACTAAGAAGATCGAAGCTGGAAGCTTCGTCTCCGGCTAACTCTAGAGAGAAGGGAGAGAGCGGACCTCATGTGAGGTTTTCTTACAAAAGAAAAGCCTGAAGAACTCTAACACTTCGAGTTCTTTAAATAGAAAAACTGAAAGTAAATTACTATTGAATCATGCAGGATTCACTATTACAATGACTGGAAGTAAAAGTAATTTACTTAAGTAAAAGTAAAACGTAAGAAATATTTTACATTTACTTTTACATTGGTAAATGTTAAAAACATTTAACTAAGTTAAAAATATTTAACTTGAAGTAAAAGCAAAAGCTGATCTGATGGCTGTCGGCCATCAGTGATGACTGATGATGGCGTGGGCCATCATTGTTGACTGAAGGCGACTGCGTCGTCTTCTCCGGTGACTCCTCCGGTTGACTCCGGCGACTGTTCCGTCGTCTTCTCCGACAGCTCCTCCGGTTAACTGATCCGTCTCCTCCGGTGCCGGATGGAACTGCTGATCGTCTTCTCCGACGAGTCATCACCTCCATACATTTTTTTAAGAAAATGCCAAAGGGAATCTTTAGATCTAAGTGGTATGATTCATCGGCAAGTAAGGCCTTTTAAGTGGACCTTCAAGAGAAAGAATTTTTGTTTAAACGGTTAGGGTTTTATCAAACTGTTTAGAACGATTTCACTGATAGATCAGGACCGATCGAGTGATCCTTTGTTTTATATTTCATCTGATTTGTTTTTTAAACAAAAAATTTCTACAAAATTCAAGAAATTTTGAAGATTTTGACAAATTTTTCGGTGAATATTTTTTTTCCCTCTCCTTCTTTTTGTAAACAAAATTTTTGGGGGTGAAAGGGTTATTTCTTGGATAAAAATTTTGAGGTGGAAATGTATGGAGGTGATGAATCGTCGGAGAAGATGATCAGCAGTTCCATCCGGCACCGAAGGAGACGGATCAGTCAACCGGAGGAGCCGCCGGAGAAGACGACGGAACAGTCGCCATTTGGGGCGGATTTGGGGCGGAAGTAAGTAATAGAATCAGAGGTGCAAATAATATAACAATTTAATTACTAAAACATATAATTGTATTGATTGGAAATAAAACTGTTTACAAATGTATAAACTGATTACAAATTACAAATTGAATTGACTTGACTTACTCAAAACATTAAGAAATGGAGAATAGTAGAAAGAGGGGCTAAGAAAGGCTTATCAGCGGTAGAGGCTAAAGATTCATCTGAGAAGGATCTCAGAGTCTTTCGAAGTCTGCCTCAATAACTAAGTTCGATTTCCTTTTATAGAATAAGGAAAGAACTATTACAAATTTACTATTACAAAATAAATTATTACAGACAAAAGTTACTATTCATGAACAGTGCTGACTTTTTTACTATTCATTGACGCGTCTGGCAACTTTTGACAAAGTGGCCACAACTTTTGACTTGAAAGCTGCTTTCGATGGAAAAGACGAATCTGCTTTCGGCTGAGGGCATCTTTTGACTGGCTGCAGGGAGCAGGTGCATGTGACTGAGAAGAAATGTCAGGCAAATGGGTTCTGAGCATCCTGTAGATTGATGGTGCCATAAGAGTCATCATCTTCTTCATACTGACTGAGGGAAGCTGATGAAGAACCGGTAGAGGCTTCTTCATGTAATTCATCAATTCTTTTATTTAATGCCTGGGCAATTAATTTTAACTCTTTTCCGGAACAATCTTTAAAATCAGAAATGCTACGGGAACAAGACGAACCAGTGGGACTGACTCTGGACTCTTTTGATTTTTTACTGACACTTGATTCTTTTGATTTTTGACTAGAAGGTTCTGCTGTAGAGACTGGGAGAACCTTGAGAGGAGAAGCAGGAAATTCTAACTGAACTTGACCTACAATTCTATTGACGTCAAATTTATCCCACCATTTAACAAACCATTGGCGAGTGACTAGGGGAAAAGGATCTGCCGACGGAGATGTAGGGGAAGCATTGTGACTGATTTCACTGGTGGGGTTTTGAATGCTGTATTCCCATCGGAGAATCCAGGGAATCTTATAGTTACTTACAAACTGAAGAAGGACTGGGACACCTTCATATGCTGAATCTAATTTTTTGTGATTGCAAAAATGATTGAGTTGAACTTTCAGGGGATCGGGAAGAAGGTCATAGGTAGAACCAAATCTCGACCACCAATGGAAAAACCAATATGGGAAATGACTTTTGAACTTATGGTCAAATTGAAGAAACCAAGAATGACTGTGTGACTCATTTTGATGGAGGAAAACTTTATACCAAGCTTCCATATAATCATAATAACAAAAAGAGTTATCTTGATTTGAAAGCTGCATAAGATCGGAGGGATGTTTTCCCCATTCGGACATGTGAATAAACTGTTTAATAAATAACGAATGGTAAAGAACTTTGGCTTTATCATTGTTGGCATAAATGGGTTTAATAAAAATTGACTCTGTTTCGACAAGAATGTCCTTATAATACACAAGGGATTTATAAGGAGCAAGAGGCATGAAATGCCAACCAGAAGGGAAAAATTGGGAGGTCAATTTTACTCGGTCATTTCTGGGTTTCATGTAAGGCTCAACATGAAATAAGAGATTGGTCCATCTAAGCATGTACTCAAAGGGAGGATTACTGGGATTTGGGCTAGAGGCTTTGGACTGAAAAGGGTCAACTGGAATTGGGTTACTAGCTAAGGCTGAACTATAGGGTTTGGGCATCGTCCCAAGGACAGTGAACTTGTTACTGGTTTGGTAAATTGGGTTAACTGGATGAGGAACCAAAGCTCCTCTTGGCTGATTACTTGGGCCAGTAGGGCGACCTGGACCACGAGAGGTTGATGCACCGCGGATACTCATGAAGGATGCACGGTACCTGTGTTAATAAATTCCCGAGTGAGAAAATCAGGAATAGAATTGTTACTGCCTTTAATGTATTCAATATCGAAATCAAAGATACTCAAAAGGGCTTGCCATCTAGCAAAGGAGTGTTTAGAAGCTATGTTTTCAACATCTTTTTCTAACACATATTTTGCAGATTTGCAGTCAATTCGAACTAAAAATTTTTGATTTAATAAATCAATTTGAAATTTATTAATACATAATACAAGAGAAAGTATTTCTTTTTTAATAGTACTGTAATTTAACTGTGTATTATTCCATGCATCGGAATGAAAACGAACGATTTGTTCTGGGAAATCTGGAGTTAACTTTTGCTTGAGAATACCTCCGAAACCAATATCAGAGGCGTCAATTTCAACAATCTTAAATGCAGAATCATTTGAAATGCCAAGACAGGGCAATGTCTTGACGTAATTTTTGACTTGTTGGACGACAGAAGTATGAATGTCAGTCCATGGAGGAGGATAAAAGTATATAAAAGTAAATTACAAATAAACAGATAAGATAAGATAAGATAAGTTCCTCCGGTGCCGAATGGAACTGCTCTGATACCATTTAACAGCGGATAAGTTTTTAAGAAAAAACTTAAACAGATAAGAAAAGATTAAGAAGATGACCGGTGAATCGGTAAAGTAATCTCTTTCTTTTATTTATAAACAGTTGGGGAAGGGATTACATTAATTCCTAGACTAATTGTTTGAGGAAGATCGAAGTATGAAAAACTTCGACTTCATCTTCTAACTAAGAAGATCGAAGCTGAAAGCTTCGTCTCCGGCTAACTCTAGAGAGAAGGGAGAGAGCGGACCTCAGGTGAGGTTTTCTTACAAAAGAAAAGCCTGAAGAACTCTAACACTTCGAGTTCTTTAAATAGAAAACTGAAAAGTAAATTACTATTTGATTCACGCAGGAATCACTATTACAATGACTGGAAGTAAAAGTAATTTACTTAAGTAAAAGTAAAACGTAAGAAACATTTTACATTTACTTTTACATTGGTAAATGTTAAAAATATTTAACTAAGTTAAAAATATTTAACTTAAAGTAAAAGCAAAAGTTATATTCTTTTACTTTTACTTTTATATTTTACTAAAGTAAAAGACTTTTGCTTTAGGTAAAAGCAAAAGCTGACTGATGGCTGTCGGCCATCAGTGTTGATTGATGATGGCGTGGGCCATCATTGTTGACTGAAGATGCCTCGGGCGTCTTCGTTGACTGACCGGCGGCGACTGTTGCATCGTCTTCTCCGGCGGCTTCTCCAGTTGACTGATCCGTCTCCTCCGGTGCCGGATGGAACTGCTGATCGTCTTCTCCGACGAGTCATCACCTCCATACATTTCCACCTCAAAATTTTTATCCAGGAAATAACCCTTTCACCCCCAAAAATTTGTTTACAAAAGAAGGAGAGGAAAAAAAAATCACCGAAAAATTGGTCAAAATCTTCAAGATTTCTTTGATTTTGTAAAAGATTTTTGTTTAAAAACAAATCAGACGAAATATGAAACAAAGGATCACTCGATCGGTCCTGATCTATCATTGAAATCGGTCTAAACAGTTTGACAAAACCCTAACCGTTTAAACAAAAATTCTTTCTCTTGAAGGTCCACTTAAAAGGCCTTACTTGCCGATGAATCATACCCCTTAGATCTAAAGATTCCCACTGGCCTTACACTGCTCTCTTACTAGAGTCTTACAAACAGGCACTAATCGGGACTTAAGGCGATCTTGGGTGTTTAACGGCGAAGGTCCGGTTACTGAAAGCGGAGCATGAAAAATAAAAGTTTGTGAAAACGTTTAAAAACCAAGAACAAACTGTTTTTTCTTCGAAATCGCCGATAGCATCAAGAACCAACCGTGTGGCTCTGATACCATTTAACAGCGGATAAGTTTTTTAAGAAAAAACTTAAATAGATAAGAAAAGATTAAGAAGATGATCGGTGAATCGGTAAAGTAATCTCTTTCTTTTATTTATAAACAGTTGAGGAAGGGATTACATTAATTCCTAGACTAACTGTTTGAGAAAGATCGAAGTATGAAGAACTTCGACTTCATCTTCTAACTAAGAAGATCGAAGCTGAAAGCTTCGTCTCCGGCTAACTCTAGAGAGAAGGGAGAGAGCGGACCTTAGGTGAGGTTTTCTTACAAAAGAAAAGCTTGAAGAACTCTAACACTTCGAGTTCTTTAAATAGAAAACTGAAAAGTAAATTACTATTTGATTCACGCAGGAATCACTATTACAATTGTAAGACCCCAAATTTTATGAAATAAAAGTATTCAATTTTTCTTATAATTACTATTCAGTAAATGGTTAAATTGATAAAAGTTTAAAGTTATGAGTGAAATATGATTTTTTTTTCAAAATAAGCAAGTGGTTATAAAATAATCATTGTTGTCGGGGAATATTCGTTGGTCGTGGAATATTGTTTCTGTCGGAGAATATTCGTACGACGGCATAACTGTTTGTGGGCCCCATAACGGAAAACGGTCGGATGTAGATAACGGCAAAAATTGAGTTTTTATAATTAACGGCGTACTTGTTACCGTTAACACTGTTGGAATACCTGGTGGTTAAAATACAGTAATACGCGTTATTGCACAGTAGCACACGGTATTGCACAATATTTTTGAAATTATTGATTCTTACGTAAGAAGGCACTACTCAATAATTGTTACAGTAATTACTGTTCAATATTTTATTTTATTGATTCAATAATTGCTACGTTGAAATTTTGTATTATTGTTGTTCAATAATTGTTGCTGCACAGTATTTCCCATTATCAGATCAATAATTCATATTATTTGAATAGTATTATTAGATAGCATTATTGGCAATGTCTAGAAAGTTCTGTCTAAGGAGAGGTTTGGTCATCTAATTGCGCGCCAGTAAGGAGAAATCCTTATTGGAAAGCCCCCTCTTTCTTGGGAACGGCCTGGTTGTCATAAATGTGATTGTGTAATATTATTTGTGAATAATTAATTATTGATTCATATGATAAGAAAATATTTATTTTATGTGGATATAAATGAGGGATATATTTTTGTGGTTAAAAAATGAAGGAGTTAATGTTGAGATTTTTATCCGTATTTTTGTCGGAATGGAGGTATTAAAAATCAGGGTTTTTGAGATATTTTGCGGAGGTTATAATTTTTAATCCGACCGTTGGATCGTGGTAATTTTTGGATATGTTATACATATATAAGTTGAGTATATGCCCACAAATTTTGAACCGTTAAAAATGAACGTATGATTTATTATGAATTTTACGAGATGACTGGTTCAGAAATTGTTGAATTTTCGGAGTTTATTATTTTGGTGGAAAATTCTAGAATTGGTGGGCCCCACTTGTGGTTGGTGAAGAAATGTGCTGAATTATATTTCAAATGTGGTGGGTGGAAATAGTAGCAGGTAAAGCCATCAGGTTGCAGGTCAAACCTACCAAAATTTTCCTATAAATAGAGGGCTAAGTTAGAATTGAAAATCACACCAGAAACATAAGCTTTCTCTCTTTCTCTCTCTATATTATGAAGCATATTTTGTGAGTTTTTAGATACTTGGTGAGTTGCTATTCATTAGTGCAAGTTTCCTTCAGCATTATATCCGATATCCAGTCAGAAGTACTGCTCTTTTGAGGTAAGGGATAGTAAGGGATAGTAAGGGATAGTATGGAATTTTAAGGGTTGTTATGATTTTCAGTTTCGTAATTTTTCTGATCTTCAAAAATTCTGGAAAAATTTGAAATGATATTTTGATGAGTTTTCTTGATTGTGTCCAAAAATGGTGATTTTTGGATGTATAGATTGAGAGTTATGAATTTTATGAGAAAAGACTATTTTAAAAGTAACCGCTTATAATTCCTTGTGGTTAACTCCAAAATTGATGAAATTTTTATTGGGAGTATATGTGTATGATAGAAGTATACTCTGTAAATTTCAGAATTTTTGGACAAAAGTATAATTTTTGATAAATGTCTAAATATTCGGTGGTTTTGGCCATATGAAAAATAGTAAATGAGTTTTAAAAATTCTGAGAAAAATATATGTTCAATATTGGACTATATTATGCTAAATTCCAGAAAAGAAATATTTTTGGAACTGATTTGATATTTTTCATGAAAATAGACTAGTTATGAGTAAATGAATTAAATATGTTATGTGAAGTAAGAAAATTGGAAAATAGGATTTTATGGCTTGAGAATCCTATATGAAGTATATGCAGATTTTTGATGAGGGTTTTGATTATTGGTGATAAAATCTTATGAGTTTGGTATTTTAGAATGATTAAATGCATTATTTAGTAAAGGGTAAACAATTTAAATAAATTGTTTATAAGCTTAAGAAATATTATTCTTTCAATATCATTATACCGAAATACTGGTATGAATTTTATTGTGGAATTCCTACCTTTTTGTGTCGAGTTTACTATTTATGAGTTACTATTCACGAGTTACTATTCATGAGTTACTATTCACGAGTTACTATTCACGATAAAAATTGGTTTCTTTTTCTAACCAAATTATAGTTGAGTTATGAATATTACTCTTGAGATTAAAACTATGTATTGATTATATTGATTTTATTATCATATATAACATTTTTATAACCCTGATGTTGAAATTCTCTTTCACTAGAGTGTAAAGATGGGTAGATTATTTGTATGATCATGACTAGGGTTCTCTTTGGCCTGTAGTGCAAAGTTGAATTGTGACTGGTATGATCATGACCATTGAATTTATAAGTGAATATCTTTAGCTTAAGTGCAAAGGTGAATTGATCAACATGGTTATAATTATTGTTTATATAAATTCTGAAATGATTATATATTTCTTTGAGATATTAATATCTTTGGCCTGTAGTGCAAAGATGAAATATTGATAAATATCTTTGGCCTGTAGTGCAAAGATGAATTGTTGATAAATATCTTTGGCCCGTAGTGCAAAGATGACATGTTGTTGAATATCTTTGGCCAGTAGTGCAAAGATGAACAGATGTTGAGATAAACATGACCAACTGGTGATACAAATGAATATCTTTGGGCGTAGTGCAAAGATGAAGTTATTTGTATGATTATGAACAGGAAATGTGATTTGGTGTAACCATGATCTTTGATGTTTCAGGTAAAGATAGGTGATGAAAATTATCATCGTCCTGGATGAGAAGAGGAATTTAGAACTACAGTTATGATTATGAGTTATTCATATGATTATGGACCAGAATTGTTGATTGATGTTACAGGGATAAAACATTGTTGGTGGATTTTTAACATGGAGAAGATAATAGACTTTATAGTCTATTTGACTCTTCTAATGGATTGCTCGTTCCGCTGCAACTATGGTTGAAATTTTTTATCATTTACCATATGTTCTAAATCTCTGATTTATTGTTGATGAAGGCTATTGATAATTGAATTATCTTTAGTCATGATATTCTTTAATGGGCTAGTTGTGCTCACCCTTCTATTTCACAATTCCTTTCAGGTAATAAGAGTGTAGCTGGGTCGAGTGGGGGTAACAAGGGAATAGAACGGTGGCCATCATTTAGTAGTTATATTTGGTGAAGAAAATAGGGTGAGGCGAACCCAACGTTGGAAGGGTGTTTTGTCACTATCATACAAGATGTCTAATGACATACAACCTCGTGTCATCATAAGACAGGGTTGTGCTCATCCACTTGCTGAGTATATCTATGGGCACTACCTATATAATCTTGGTGTTTGTTTGAAGTATAATTCTCAATTAGAGACAGTGGAGATAATGATAAGTCAAGAGAAAACTCACCATTGGGAAGAATATGATAGTAATCTTCTCGTTTTTCTTTGGGGTCTATTGGGTCAACCAAGAATAATTCTATGGCCATATGATATCTATCATAATCTAGACGCATAGCCTCCCATGTACGAAGGTTTCCTTGAGCATTTTCCAAAGATTTTAATTTCTAAAACAGTTTTTGAATATACCTTTATGTAAGGTGTTATTGTGAGGTGATGTCCACGGTTGGAACATGAGTCACATTTGGTATATATTTGTATCCAAACGCACAGCATATGTGTTGTTGTATTTTGCACGACAATTGTTGTAATAAAGTTGTAGTTGTTTTCTGTACCATGTATTTGACGACTCAGAATGGGTTAGGTGGAATGGACCTATTTTGGGGTTGTCACAACAATAACTGGAAGTAAAAGTAATTTACTTAAGTAAAAGTAAAACGTAAGAAACATTTTACATTTACTTTTACATTGGTAAATGTTAAAAACATTTAACTTAAAGTAAAAGCAAAAGTTATATTCTTTTACTTTTACTTTTACATTTTACTAAAGTAAAAGACTTTTGCTTTAGGTAAAAGCAAAAGCTGACTGATGGCTGTCGGCCATCAGTGTTGATTGATGATGGCGTGGGCCATCATTGTTGACTGAAGATGCCTCAGGCGTCTTCGTTGACTGACCGGCGGCGACTGTTGCGTCGTCTTCTCCGGCGGCTTCTCCGGTTGACTGATCCGTCTCATCCGGTGCCGGATGGAACTGCTGATCATCTTCTCCGACGAGTCATCACCTCCATACATTTTCACCTCAAAATTTTTATCCAGGAAATAACCCTTTCACCCCCAAAAAATTATTTACAAAAGAAGGAGAGGGAAAAAAAAATTCACCGAAAAATTGGTCAAAATCTTCAAGATTTCTTTGATTTTGTAAAAGATTTTTGTTTAAAAACAAATCAGATGAAATCTGAAACAAAGGATCACTCGATCGGTCCTGATCTATCATTGAAATCGGTCTAAACAGTTTGACAAAACCCTAACCGTTTAAACAAAAATTCTTTCTCTTGAAGGTCCACTTAAAAGGCCTTACTTACCGATGAATCATACCCCTTAGATCTAAAGATTCCCTTTGGCCTTACACTGCTCTCTTACTAGAGTCTTACAAACAGGCACTAATCGGGACTTAAGGCGATCTTGGGTGTTTAACGGCGAAGGTCTGGTTACTGAAAGCGTAGCAAGAAAAATAAAAGTTGCTGAAAACGTTTAAAAACCAAGAACAAACTGCTTTTTCTTCGAAATTGCCGATAGCATCAAGAACCAACCGTGTGGCTTTGATACCATTTAACAGCGGATAAGTTTTTAAGAAAAAACTTAAACAGATAAGAAAAGATTAAGAAGATGACCGGTGAATCGGTAAAGTAATCTCTTTCTTTTATTTATAAACAGTTGAGGAAGGGATTACATTAATTCCTAGACTAACTGTTTGAGGAAGATCGAAGTATAAAGAACTTCGACTTCATCTCTAACTAAGAAGATCGAAGCTGAAAGCTTCGTCTCCGGCTAACTCTAGAGAGAAGGGAGAGAGCGGACCTCAGGTGAGGTTTTCTTACAAAAGAAAAGCCTGAAGTACTCTAACACTTCGAGTTCTTTAAATAGAAAACTGAAAAGTAAATTACTATTTGATTCACGCAGGAATCACTATTACAATGACTGGAAGTAAAAGTAATTTACTTAAGTAAAAGTAAAACGTAAGAAACATTTTACATTTACTTTTACATTGGTAAATGTTAAAAACATTTAACTAAGTTAAAAACATTTAACTTAAAGTAAAAACAAAAGTTATATTCTTTTACTTTTACTTTTATATTTTACTAAAGTAAAAGACTTTTGCTTTAGGTAAAATCAAAAGCTGACTGATGGCTGTCGGCCATCAGTGTTGATTGATGATGGCGTGGGCCATCATTGTTGACTGAAGATGCCTCGGGCGTCTTCGTTGACTGACCGGCGACGACTATTGCGTCGTCTTCTCCGGTGGCTTCTCCGGTTGACTGATCCGTCTCCTCCGATGCTGGATGGAACTGCTGATCGTCTTCTCCGACGAGTCATCACCTCCATACATTTCCACCTCAAAATTTTTATCCAGGAAATAACCCTTTCACCCCCAAAAATTTGTTTACAAAAGAAGGAGTGGAAAAAATAAACAGATAAGATAAGTTTTTTCTTATCTGTATAAACAAATAAAAGTATCCTTAGATGAGATAATATATATATATATATATATAACTGTTTACAGCTTTCATAGAAACTGCTACATCATGTGAGCCTAGGAATCATGTGATCACAGATTCAGTCTCCTGAATCTAGCTGTAATCAGTTTGTAAATTATTCACGGTGTTTGAATTTCCTTAGACAGCTCTCATGCCCACAAGGAATTCGGTACTGCTTTTTATCTTATTTTTCTCGAAGATGCATCGCATCTCAAAAAATAAAAGCACTTAAGTCGAACACATAATAAAATGGAAGTACCAAAGGCCTCAATTACAATTGAGCACAAGGGTTTAAAAAACCTCTTTTACAAAATATTACTGTTATATCTTGTTAAAATTGAACTTTTATACAAAATTCAAACCCTTGTATATAGCTGCAAACGAGGCATAGCACTACTTCCAGATAATTGCACATTGATCTACACACACACATTTAGATAAAGGTTTAAATTGAAAAGTGGCGGTCACCGTGTTACCACGGATGTCGGGGGGTGCCTCACACCTTCCCTCCGCATAATCAAGCCCCCGGACCCTAAAGAATCTCAGTTTCAAAGACCAGTCAAATAGTGTCACATCACTCAGTCAATGTGCAAACCTTTTCTCGGTTTAGTTAGTGCAACCATTTAAAAATACCAACTGGCGACTCTTACAATCCAATCGTCGACATATACATGTCAGACCTTTTCACAACTTGTTTTTTCAAATAAATCTCGCCTAACATGAGAACACTAAAAGACAAGAACAGAAAAGGGACAAATAAAAATCCCGACGTCGACAGGTTTGAATGACGTAAAAGCTTGAGTTTGGGGAAATCTATGGGGTATATATATTACAAAAGAAAAAAAAAGAAAAATGATGAAAAGAAAAAAAATAGAAAATCCAGGAAAAGAAAAAAATTTAATAAACACCGTGGCTAGTCTAGTTTTCTGGCCTTTGTTACTTGAGTAAGTACGCCCGAGGGGATGTCTCTACACCTAGCGCCCTAAAGCCTGAACAATTTAGGAGTCATTGGTTGAAAGCTCGCTATGGTAGCATTCAAAAGCCTAAGGGAATTAGACATTGCACAGCCATGAGAAAAATAAAAAATGAATAAAACACGAGAAAGAGCAAAAATGCCCTCGTGGTTGAATAAAGGTAGAAATAAATCCTGTATTTACCTTTAGACTTGGTATTTGCTTAGTTTTAACCGGAGTTGTCATGTTCACAAAAGTAATTGAATTGGAACTGAAATTTTCCTTCTAAGAAGTTTGTTATGTGATTATCTTGAACTGTGATTGGTTAAAATGGTTAACGAGCACACGCTCACAACATGGGTGATAGCAGGTTTGGATTGACTAACTGGTTAGAGTTATGAACTTTGACTTGATTGGATATATTATTTGAGTATCATTGGTATCTTTGAGGCATGTTTCTATATATCATACTAATTTATTACTAGATTTGTAGGTATATTAGGAAATAGAACATGCATATGCATTCATGTAAGTGAGTTAGGTTATTTATTTTTAGTTCTTTTGTGTTTTTGCTTGAGGGCAAGCAAAGGTTTAAGTTTGGGGGTATTTGATGAGTGAGTTTTACATTCATGAATTGAGTGCGTTTGAGCTTAATCTTTTAAAAATTTTTAAGTGTTTGTGTTTATTCAAGCATATTTTATGTTGTTTTGAAGGAATTGAGACAAAAGTTACTTGGATCGACTTTTGGGGTTGCTAGTTCCGCATTTTTGGCTTGCCATTTACATAGCAGTAACTTTAGGGCCAATTTTAGTATTACTCCAACCCTTATTTCGAAACACTCAAAGAATGAAAGTTGTAGATCTACGTCTCATCTTTTCGGAACATCTTAAATTATCAAAATCGGAGTTCGAATGAAGACGTTATGACCATTTTCCCAAAGGACGTCAGAGCAGAAAATTCTAGAAAACCTTCTAGCACTGAGGCTCCCAAACTTAGGCCATTTCCAGCGTCGAGGCTCTACGAGGTAGAATCCCAGCGCCGTGAGTAGCACCGGGGCGCTAGGGTCAGGCTATATCAAGCTTGGACGCGTTTTGGGGCGAATTTTGATACTTTTTTTACTCCAAAATGGATTGGGTTTCTTTTTAAGCTACAAATTAGACTTGTAGCCTATAAATACATGATATGAGGCATAAAATAAAGAGAAAATTAGATAGTAGATTAGATTAGAGATACACTCCATTTGATTTTGGAATTCATTCATAAACCTTAGTTTTTAATTAGCCATAGGTGATTGAAGCAACTTGAAGAACACTAAAGATTCAAAGCAAGAGCGAAAAAGGAGTCTCAAGACTGTTGACAACAGATTCTATTCTCTTCTCTAATCTTACTTTTATCTTTTAATGTCTATTCAGTTGTGGATTCTTGACTTTAATTCAATAACAATGAACTAAATTTCTTGTTTAAGATTTCAACGAATCTTATTGCATAGCTTATTTTAGTATGCTTCTCTGATAATTACTATGATCTATTCTATGGATTGTCTATTGTGAGTGCGTATAATTAATTAATTGTCTAGCTAACAATTACCATGCTAATCTATATGAATTCGGGAGATGAAATATATATTTAGATCTGATCAAAATAGTATGTGATTGTATTTTCTGCATGGTATTGGAATTTATGATTTTTGTTTAGGATATGGATATGCCTTTATGCCGCGTGTAATCTGCTAGGGAACATGTGCTTTAAATCCTTTTTAATTGTAATTCACATAGGAATATAATGAATTAGTTAATTAGGGTATTTGATTCAATTCTATCAACTGTTGATTTGTATTAATATGTTTGTGATGCATCGGAAGGTGGTTATAAATACTAATAAGTTCCTGATTAACAATCTAGAATAGTGAGCATAATTAATAATAAATATTTTAATATAAGTGAAGTTATAGTCTTAAATCTCCATAACCTAATTTTCAACTAGTGGTAGTAGTAGTAGTTTAATTATATATTTTAATTCACATCATTAAATCGATTGTTTAAATAAAATTAGTTTGGTTAAGAACTAGTACTTGGTGATTTTTATTAAATAATTTCTCGTGAGAATGATACTCTACTTTCACTTTATTATTTGTTGACCGGGTATACTTGCACACATATATTGATTGTGAAATCGATCAACAAATACTCTAAGACAATAATATGCATAATATAAGAATAAACATGTATTTTTTTAAAACAAAAAACTTATTTTTTTTAATTTCATGCAAACCAACACTTGAATCTATACTTTTTAAAAAAATTAGAAAATTATTCAAGTATAAGTGAATGTTTGACATTTTATTGATAATCAGATTGCTTTTAACGAGAAGCATAGCGTTTAGATTTTCAAAAAATAAAATAAATCTTACTTTTGTCGGAGAAAGCATAACGTTCACCACTTTTAAAGATAAAGTGTAACTTTCTCTGGGTTGAGGGCTTATACTCAGGTGCCTCAATCACTTTTAATGTTGAAAGTGTAATTTTTTGGGTCCGAGGACTTATAGTCAGGTGCCTCGATTACTTTTAAAGTTGAAAGTATAACTTTTATGGTTTGAGTTGTTATAGTCAGGTGCCTCGATTATTTTTAAAGTTGAAAGTATAACTTTTCAGGTCTGAGGACTTATATTCAGGTGCCTCGATTACTTTTGAAGTTAAAAGTATAACTTTCTAGTCCGAGAACTTATAGTCAAGTGCCTCGATTACTTTTGATGATAAAGTATAACACTCGGATGTCTCGTCACTTAGGTCGCCCAATTTCTTGGCAAGTGTGATCAACGAGGCCTTAAAATCGGGTGCCACATCACTTGGGTCTTCCAATTTTTGGCAAGTGTACTCTACGATGACTTGGCCATCATTTAGAATGGACCACCATCTTGGGTGAATTTTTTAATTCATCAATTATTGTGCCTCCTCTCTTGGTCATCCAATTTCTTAGCAAGAGATACTCCTAAGGACTTAAACCACCATTTTTGGTGGACCACCATCTTGGGTGGATTTTTGATATTCTTGTATCTATAGTTCAAAGATCTTTTAATGGTTAAGCCAATATTTGGGTTGTCCATTATCTTGTGTTGATGAAGCTTGTGTAACAAAACTTCTCATGTCTTCGGGTGATCATCCTAGATTTGTCAAGAGAATTTTGATCAAGATTTTGTTCGTGGCCTTTGCTTGTCCATTACCTTTGGGTAGTAAGGTGATGATTTATAGTGTTTCACCCTGTATCTCTCCATCAGATTTTTAACGTCCCTAGTGATGGAGGGAGTTCTATTATCTAATAAGATGTTTGGGCAGTGGCTTGTTTAGCACGGTATTTCCCTTTCCAATTCAATTTCACCTACTGCTAACTTCTCGTGATAGATCCTTCGCAGGCTGTATCAGTCCATGGTGGAGTGTCTTGCGTGTTGATGGTACACACAGAAGTCTGGTCTTCTTTTCATCTCTTCCGTCACAACAAATCTGGCCCTGGGAGGTTTCACCACTCTATGTTTATCCCATTGTTCATACAGGCCCCTGAATGCCTTCTCACTGCATGTGATTTTGAACATTTCTCTCATTCTTCTCTGGGCTTTCCTCTGCTTCGTTCAACATTTCTCTCGTTCTTCTCCCTCTTGCATCCATGTGGTTTTGACTGAGAATCTGCCAAAGCCATAATTGATGTCCTCTTGCCCTTCCATGTAAACATCGCATGGCTAGTGGGCAAAGTCATGATTCTTCCCAAGTCTTATACAAAAGATGAGAGGGTCGCGAATGAGTCAAAGGCTTTTGTAATGAGCTGGGGCTTGAAGGCATCTAAAGAACCATTGTTGCACATGATGACCAAGTTCTTTTCCTCGATTGGCTCTGCACACTTTTGTGCTTGGACCCTAAATCTGTCCACATAATCTGATAGCTCCTCGTTCAGCTTCTACTTGAATCATATTCGCTCTACAATGGTTACCTATTTTTGCACATAGAAATATTTCTTAAAATATTATAATTTTAGGTCATCCCAATCATGGACTGACCCCTTCTCCAAATTGTAGTACCAACTGAGGACACTATCCATCAAAGTCTTGTTGAATTCCCTCATCAATAAATTGTGATTTTTCACTTCGTCATATCCTAACCATAGAGAAATCGACTCCACGAACCTGACAATATACTCCCTGACATTTCCTTTCTTCCCATTCTATTTTGGGAACGGTGGGGAATGCTCAATATACCTTGCTGGGTAAGGCTATATCCGAATATGTGTCGGGTAAGGTGGAGTAAAGTATAACTCCGAAGGTCGAGATTTCTGCCTGCGAAGTTGATTGATCACGTCAATCATATCATCCTTTGTCACGTATAGGCTCGTGGTATGGACTCTTTGGGTTGTTATGATGTATTGTTGCTTTGGTAGTGTGTATAGTAAAGAAATTAGCTGGTGTACACTTGCATCATGTAAAATCTGTATTGGTTGTGTATGGCTCGGAATGGTTGGTATATGTGCTTGTTAAAATACGGGGAGACAGGTCGGGATGATGTTTGTCTGAGGTTAAATTTTCTCTGATCTAGGTTGTGGCACATCACCACTGTTCTAGGGTTCCAAATTGATGATTGGAACCGACCGATTCTCCTTCAATGGAGATGTAGCCTGATTCTTTTTATTATTGTTGTTGTCCTCCACTCCTGCTTGTTCCTCCCTGAACTGCCTGGGAACATGACCTTGAAAGTGGGAATTTGCATCAACTACTGGCGAAAATTCCCCATTTCCTCTTTCTTCCTCTGCATCTCTAGCATCATAGTCATCATCATCCCATGTCCTTCCCGTGCTTCCTTCAATGCCTTGAGCATCTCCAGTTACACAACATTTTTCTGTTCTCCACTTGCTTCCTTGCCTTGCCTTTCTGCACCTGTTTGCCTGACATTTGCTTGTTATTGATTATCCAGGTATGGTGATTTTGAACTTCCCTCCAAAGCATCTTCAATAATCGGTTGATCGAGATCCAGATTTACGCCTTGGAAAGTTTGATTTGCTTGCCTTAGAACTAGATCCGGTGAAGTAATTCTATTTGTTTGTGAAACTCTTCCCGTAGTTCTCCCACTTCGAGCTGTAGCCATACCCTTCACGAATTCTACACCTCCCCAGAGGAGTCACAAAAAAAATGTGGGTAAGGAAATCATACGTTATTAGGGTTAGGGTTTCGTGTTGGCTGAGGAGGAGAAAAATCCACGAAGAGCACGATATTGATGGATTGATTGAAGAGTGGAGAAGAACAGGTGAGCAATTACTCCAATGGCACGTGGCAGAACTCTTAGAATCTGGAAACCTTGTTAGGGTAGCAGGGATTTAAAGAGCCTTCTTGAGTACTTCGGGTTAAAGAATTCTTAGAATCCGAAAACCTTGTAAGGATAGTAGGGATTCAGAGAGTTTTCTTGAGTGCTTCGGGTTGAGAGAGAAATTTCCCAGTCCTCAAATCTTCCAAGAGTCCAAACTCCAAAGTCCCAAGAGGGGTCAAGCTCCCAAAAGTCCCCCTTCTTTATAGAATAAAAGGGGTATTTATAGAGTTTCTTGTAAAGTAGTCACATGTCAGGCACATGTCTTCAGGGAAAATCCAGAAATACCCTTTAGTCATCAGAACAATGCTCATATCGTCTTGTCCTTCTAGCAACCAATCTAATTCCTCAATCAATTCCCGAAATGAGCCGCATCCAGGTGTCTTCTACATCGGGACACGTGAAGGATTCTCTCAGGTCTTACTTCTTTATTTTCGGTTCTTCTGTTTTTTCATTTAATTCTCTGCGAACCCTACTTTATGCATTTAATTCAATTAGGTCAAGAAAATCCTAATTTGAACTTGGGCCCACACCTATAAACCCTAAATTTTTCTTTTTGTTTGATAATATAAGGGATGTAAGCTTATTAAAATTCATATTGTGTTTTTTCACAATGGGAGGAAACTTAACATAGTTTATTACTAACATAGAAATAATATTAATAGTTTTGAATTTCTTATACATACACTTTTTACTTTATAATTTGTTTGTTATGCGTAGAGTTTGCCTGAATCATTTTTAGTATAAACATAGTTTATTACTAACATAGAAAGAATATTAATAGTTTTGGATTTCTTATACATATACTTTTTACTTTTTAATTTGCTTGTTATGCATAGAGTTTGCTTGAATCATTTTTATTATATGATTTCTTTCTTATGTATTTTGTTTGCCTGAATCATTTTTATTCTTTGTAAGAGTTCATCTCACTTTATAGAAACATAATGTAGTTTATGAGAGCTCATTTTCCATCCTATTTGCTAACTATAAAATTATCATTTTAGTAGGATTTGAACTGTAAACATTGAGAATTCTGGAGTAAACGAAAATTCTAAAAATGGTTTAGCCAATGATGATTGTTTACTAGTGCAAATATGGAGTGTGAAGATAATATTGATATGCTAGATGGACCATTACAACTTCCGGATATAGAATTTCAAACTCGTGAAGATTTAATTGGGATGATTCAAACATATGTCTTAATGCAAGGTTACATAATATCGATAAAAAAATCTGTCAAAGATAGCTTTATGATTATTGGTTGTGATAGAGGAGGTACTTATCAGAATAAACTAAAAATTCTGATGGAAGCCGTAAAAGAAAGACATCATCTTGTCTAATAGATTGCCCTTTTAAAGTTTATGGAAGGAAAAGGTTAGGGCGACCTTGGGTGCTTGAAATTATAAATGCATGTCATAACTATGATCCTACAGTAGATATATCGGGTCATTCTTCTTGTCGCCACTTTTCAAAAGAAGAGTTTGAACGTGTTAGAGAAATGACCAAGTCTGGAATTGCTCCACGTCAAATTCTTTCTTCACTAAGACAATGTAATCCAAATCTCAAGGTCGTTTCTAGAACAGTGTATAATGCAGAAGCCAAAATGCGTGAGGGTAATTTTGGTGGTCGTATAATGATTCAAGCTTTAGTTAAAGAACTTGGTGCAAATGGTTGTACTTATGATGTGGAATCGAATTTACCAGACACGTGACACGTTTATTTTTTGCTCACCCTATATCAATAGCATTGACTAAAAGTTACTCACATGTCTTTGTAATGGATTGTACATACAAGGCCAACAATGGCAGAACCAGAACATTTTTATAGGGGGATCAAAATACATCAGTAAAAAAAATTATTTATTGACGCTTGGAGTTCTTCTTTAAAATTCATTTAGCCCAATTAAAGTATTTCACAACATCCTATTCCAACTATTGTCAACCTTTGAGTTGTGAGTCTAATGACTTTAAATACATATATACACACACACACACACACACACACACACACACATATGTATATATATATATATATATATATATATATATATATATATATATATTTCCCCCGAACTATGGGACTATTAATCAGACTTTTATAGATAAATTATAAATTATAATATTATATATTCAAAACATTATATTGTGGTTCATGTGATTAATTAGCTTGAAAGAAGAAATTCTAGCAATAAAAAAATAGAAGAAGAGAGGTTTAATAATCTTGATAGAATAAAACTGTGGTGCACTTATGATCACTATAGTGGGATCCAAAAAAATTATTTTATTTCTTTAGCTTTTTATTTTTAATTAGTTTATAGAAAGAATTATTACCACCTTTTTTTACCCCACTTTTGATGATAAAGCAAAAGCAAGAGAAAAGCAAAGGAGAAAAGAAAATACATAAAAGAAAAAGGAAGGGAAATGAAAGCAAATAACCCCCGGAGATTCCAGGATGAGGGGTCATATGACCCCCCCCCCCAATTCTGCCTCTGAAGACCAACAAGTATAAAATGCCATTACTTGACATTGTTGGAGTATCAAGTTTCAATACATCATTCTACTCTTGCTTCACTTTCTTATGAAAAGAGGAAGAACCAGACTAAATTTGGGCTTTGAAAAGATTTAGGGAAATCCTTGGTGTTAATTGTGAACCTTTGGCTATTATGACAGATAGAGAGTTAGCATTGATGAAAGCTATTACATGGGTTTTTCCAACAACATCCAACATCCTATGTGTGTGGCACATTGAGACGAATATCTTGGCAAATTATAGATCTCAGATTCAAGAAGGTGAAGATTGGGAAGGGTTTATGAAAAGTTGGACATTGGTTATAAATTCTTAAACTGAAGAGGAATACAATAGAGCTTTGGAATACTTTGAAATTCAATACAAAGAAAAGACAAATGTTCTCAATTACATCAAAAATACTTGGTTGCATCTAAAAGAGCACTTTGTTTGTGCATGGAAAGAAAAACACACTCATTTTGGAACTCGTGTTACCTCAAGGGTAGAAGGTGCGAATGCACTTCTTAAAAGGTACTTGCAAATTTCAACCGGGGATCTAATTAGTGAGGTAAAAAACAAATTATGTCTTGCATTGAGAATCAATTTCAAGAAATCAAGACACAATTGGAAAGTGAAAAAAAATAAGAATTCCTCATCATCTTTATATTTCTTTGTTTAAAGAGCTTCTTACTCATGTGTCAATGTTTTCTTTAAATGAGCTCCATAAGCAGTACAAGTTAGTCATGTCCCATGAAGAATCTTTTACTTGCAAAAATCATTTTATGACAGTCATTGGTATGTCTTGTGCACATAAAATGAAAAGTTTGGTAGATGACGATGAAGTGTTACATTTAGATGATATACACTCACTTTGACGCCCCTAAAATAGGTCCACACAACCCATTCTGAGTCGCCAAATAAATGGTACATAAAATAACTACAAACTTCATTATTACAATTGTCGTGCAAAATACGACAACATATATGCAGTGAGTTTAAATACAAATATTGTCTTCTAGACAATATCCAAACTCAAATAAGTCCTCATTATAATTATTGATACACTATTTTATAAAATAGTGAGGACTACTAAAACAACTGTCTTGAAATATTACTTCACACCCCGACTAGTTCTCGCTATATTCTCGCCTCCTGAGAAAAAAAATGGAACAAAAAGAAAAAGGATGAGCTCAACTAGCCTAGTAAAGAATATTATGACTAAGATAATGTAGAACAAATTATCGTTAGCCTTCAATGTGAGACCCTAAATTTTATGAAATAAATGTATTCAATTTTTTTTTCTATTTTGGTAAATAGTTAAATTGATAAAAGTTTAAAGTTAAGGGTGATATGTGAAAATTTTGTAAAGTAAGTAAGTTGATATAAAATATTCGTTGTGTCGGAAAATATTCGATTAGTCGAAGAATATTCTTTTTATCAGGAAATATTCGTACAACGGCACAATCATTGGTGGACCCCACAACGGAATTATTGTCAGATTGAGAAAACTACAAAAATATTTTATAAAAATAACGGCGGAAGTTTTACCGTTAACCGTTAAAACACCCGGTGTTAAAAGTACAGTAATACGCGTGGTTGCATAGTAGGACACGGTATTTATTATTGATGTTTACGTGAGAAGTCACTCAGTTTTGTTTAATTATTGCAACAGTAATTGCTGCATAGTATCTCACGTTATTTGATTCTATTATTATCGATATTTTATATATTATTAAATCAATAATTAAGATAACAAAGTTATTAATATTATTATTTGCAATATTAACGATGTCTAGAAGTTCTACCAAGGAGAGGTTTGGTCACCTAATTGCGCGTCAATAGGGAGAAATCCTTATTTGAAAGCCCCAACTTTCCTGGGAACGACCTGGTCGATTAATAATGTGAATTATAATAAAGGTGATAAGTTTTGTTTTATTATTATTATAAATGTAATAGAACAGAAAACTTTTTATATAAAACAGAAAACTTTTATAAAGCTATTTGTTTTATTAGACTATAAATAGAATATATGATATTCTATTATGCATAGTATTTGTATAGTGTCTGCATAGTATTTGCATAGTAAAAAAATTTTTATGTAAAACAGAATACTTTTATAAATTTGTTTGTTTTATTAGACTATAAATAGAATATATAATATTCTATTATGCATAGTATTTGCATAATACATGCATAGTATTTGCATAGTAAAATTTTTTTATATAAAACAGAATACTTTTATAAAATTATTCATTTTATTAGATTATAAATAGAATATATTTTATTTTATTTAAAAAATTTTGTTTTATTAGAATATTTTATTAATACTGCATAGTAAATCAATATGGACCGTCCGTTTAAAAGTAAATCAATCTGAATCGTTCATGAATTAGTTACTATTCAGTCCATTCTCTTATAAATAGAAGCTCATTCCTTCATTATTTCTTACGAATTCACTGAAACTCTAGAGAGAGAAACTATAGAGAGAAAGAAGAAAAGTATTCTGCTACTTCACTACTGTAAGACCCCGAATTTTATGAAATAAAAGTATTCAATTTTTCTTATAAATACAATTCAGTAAATGGTTAAATTGATAAAAAGTTAAAGTTATGGGTGAAATGTGAAAATTTTTCAAAATACACAAGTGGTTATAAAATAATCATTGTTGTCGGGGAATATTCGTTTGGTCGTGGAATATTCTTTCTGTCGGGGAATATTCGTACGACGGCGCAGCTATTTGTGGGCCCCATAACAGAATAACTGTCGGGTGAAAAAAACGACAAATTTAAGTTTTTACAAATAACGGCGTAGTTGTTACCGTTAACACTGTTGGAATACCCGGTGATTAAAATACAGTAATACGCGTTATTGCACAGTAGCACACGGTATTGCATAGTATTTTTGAAATTATTGATTCTTATGTAAGAAGGCACTACTCAATAATTGTTACAGTAATTACTGTTCAATATTTTATTTTATTGATTCAATAATTGCTGCGTTGATATTTTATATTATTGTTGTTCAATAATTGTTGCTGCACAGTATTTCCCATTATCAGATCAATAATTCATATTATTTGAATAGTATTATTAGATAGCATTATTGGCAATGTCTAGAAAGTTCTGTCTAAGGAGAGGTTTGGTCATCTAATTGCGCGCTAGTAAGGAGAAATCCTTATTGGAAAGCCCCCTCTTTCCTGGGAACGGCCTGGTTGTCATAAATGTGATTCTGTAATATTATTTGTGAATAATTAATTATTGATTCATATGATAAGGAAATATTTATTTTATGTGGATATAAACGAGGGATATATTTTTGTGGTTAAAAATAAAGGAGTTAATGTTGAGGTTTTTATCAGTATTTTTGTCGGAATGGACGTATTAAAAATCAGAGTTTTTGAGATATTTTACGGGGGTTATAATTTTTAATCCGACCGTTGGATCGTGATAATTTTTAGATATGTTATACATATATAAGTTGAGTATATGTCCACAAATTTTGAACCGTTAAAAATGAACGTATGATTTATTATGAATTTTACGAGATGACTGGTTCAGAAATTATTGAATTTTCGGAGTTTATCATTTTGATGGAAAATTCTAGAATTGGTGGGCTCCACTTGTGGTTGGTGAAGAAATGTGCTGAATTATATTTCAAATGTGGTGGGTGGGAATAGTAGCAGGTAAAGCCATCAGGTTGCAGGTCAAACCTACCAAAATTTTCCTATAAATAGAGGGCTAAGTTAGAATTGAAAATCACACCAGAAACATAAGTTTTCTCTCTTTCTCTCTCTATATTATGAATCATATTTTGTGAGTTTTTAGATACTTGGTGAGTTGCTATTCATCAGTGCAAGTTTCCTTCAGCATCATATCCGATATCCAGTCAGAAGTACTGCTCTTTTGAGGTAAGGGATTGTAAGGGATATTAAGGGATTTTAAGGGTTGTTATGATTTTCAGTTTCGTAATTTTTCTGATCTTCAAAAATTCTGGAAAAATTTGAAATGATATTTTGATGAGTTTTCTTGATTGTGTCCAAAAATGGTGATTTTTGGATGTATAGATTGAGAGTTGTGAATTTTATGAGAAAAGACTATTTTAAAAGTAACAGCTTATAATTCCTTGTGGTTAACTCCAAAATTGATGAAATTTTTATTGAGAGTACATGTATATGATAGAAGTATACTCTGTAAATTTCAGAATTTTTAGACAAAAGTACAATTTTTGATAAATGTCTAAATATTCGGCTATTTTGGCCATATGAAAAATAGTAAATGACTTTTAAAAATTCTGAGAAAAATATATGTTCAATATGGGACCATATTATGCTAAATCCCAGAAAAGAAATATTTTTGGAACTGATTTGGTATTTTTCATGAAAATGGTCTAGTTATGAGTAAATGAATTAAATATGTTTTGTGAAGAAAGAAAATTGGAAAAATAGGATTTTATGGCTTGAGAATCCTATATGAGGTATATGCAGATTTTTGATGAGGGTTTTGGTTATTGATGATGAAATTGTAAGAGTTGGCATTTTATGATGATTAAATGCATTAATTAGTAAAGTGTAAACAATTAAAATAAATTGTTTATAAATTTAAGTAATGTTATTCTTTCAATATCATTATACCGAAATATTGGTATAGATTTTATTATGGAATTTCTATCTTTTGTGTCGGGGTTACTATTCATGAGTTACTATTCACGATTTACTATTCATGAGTTACGAATATTACTCTTGAGATTAAAACTATATGTTGATCATATTATTTTTATCATCATATATAACATTTTTATAACCCTGATGTTGAAATTCTCTTTCACTGGAGTGTAAAGATGGGTAGATTATTGGTATGATCATGACTAGGGTTCTCTTTGGCCTGTAGTGCAAAGTTAAATTGTGACTGGTATGATCATGACCATTGAATTTATAATTGAATATCTTAAGCTTAAGTGCAAAGGTGAATTGATCAACATGGTTATAATTATTGTTTATATAAATTCTGAAATGATTATATATTTCTTTGAGATATGAATATATTTGGCCTGTAGTGTAAATATGAATTGTTGATGAATATCTTTGGCATGTAGTGCAAAGATGGCATGTTGATGAATATCTTTGTCCTGTAGTGCAAAGATGAACTGTTGTTGAATATCTTTGGCCTGTAGTGCAAAGATGAACTGTTGTTGAATATCTTTGGCCCGTAGTGCAAAGATGGTTTGTTGATGAATATCTTTGGCCCGTAGTGCAAAGATGGATTTGTTAGTATGATTATAAACAGGAACTGTGATTTGGTATAACCATGATCTTCGATGTTTCAGGTAAAGACAGGTGATGAAAATATTCTTCGTCCTTGGTGCGAAGAAAAATTTATAGTCACAATTATGATTATGAGTTATTCATATGATTGTGGAAAGGAACTGTTGAGTGATGTTACATGGATAAAACATTGTTGGTGGATTTTTAACATGGTGGAGATAATAGACTTTATGGTCTATTTGACTCTTCTAATGGATTGCATGTTCCGCTGCAACTATGGTTGAAATTTTTTATCATCTACCATATGTTCTAAATCTCTGATTTATTATTGATGAAGACTATTGATAATTTATTTATCTTTAGTCATGATATTCTTTACTGGGCTAGTTGTGCTCACCCTTCTGTTCACAATTCCTTTCAGGTAATAAGAGTGTAGCTGGGTCGAGCGGGGGTAACAAGGGAATAGAACGGTGGTCATCATTTAGTAGTTATATTTGGTGAAGAAAATAGGGTGAGGCGAACCCAACGTTGGAAGGGTGTTTTGTCACTATCATACAAGATGTCTAATGACATACAACCTCGTGTCATCATAAGACAGGGTTGTGCTCATCCACTTGCTGAGTATATCTATGGGCACTACCTATATAATCTTGGTGTTTGTTTGAAGTATAATTCTCAATAAGAGACAGTGGAGATAATGATAAGTCAAGAGAAGACTCACCATTGGGAAGAATATGATAGTAATCTTCTCGTTTTTCTTTGGGGTCTATTGGGTCAACCAAGGATAATTCTGTGGCCATATGATATCTATCATAACCTAGACGCGTGGCCTCCCATGTACGAAGGTTTCCTTGAGCACTTCCCAAAGATTCTAATTTCTAAAACAGTTTTTGACTATACCTTTATGTAAGGTGTTATTGTGAGGTGATGTCCACGGTTGGAACATGAGTCACATTTGGTATATATTTGTATCCAAACTCACAGCATATGTGTTGTTGTATTTTGCACGACAATTGTTGTAATAAAGTTGTAGTTGTTTTCTGTACCATGTATTTGACGACTCAGAATGGGTTGGGTGGAATGGACCTATTTTGGGGTCGTCACAACTACTCCTATATCTAGTTTCTTCTAAGGTAAGGGGTATTATTTCTTTCGTCTTCATGAAAAGAACTTCTGTTATTTCATTCTTTATCATTATGTTGGAATAACATGTCTATGCGAAGTACTGCATATATGGTGAAATTCTTCTGTTATTCCATTATTTATTATTCTGTTGGAAAATCCTGTCTGTGCGTTTACGCATGACCTGGTTTCGTTCTTTATTATTCTGTTAGAACATCCTGTCTGTGCGGTTTACGCATGACCTGGTTTCGTTCTTTATTATTCTGTTGGAACATCATGTCTGTGCGGATTACGCATGACCTGGTTCTATTCTTTATTATTCTGTTAGAATAACCTGTCTGTGCGGTCTATCGCATGAATGGTGATTTCTTCTGTTATTTAATTATTTATTATTATGTTAGAATAACCTATCTATATGGATTACCACATGCATGGTAAATGATTCTTTATAGTCATTTCTTATTAAATTGTGGAAATGATCTGTTTGCGTGGATTACTGCATGGCGGGCGAAAATCCATTTGCAGTTTTGAAATTTTTCTGACCCTCAAAAATTCTGGAAAAACTTGATGAGTTTTCTATATTGTGTCCAAAAATGGCGGTTTTTGGATGTATAGATTAAAAGTTATAGATTTTATGGAAAAATACTAGTTTAAAAGTAAACCATTATAACTCCTTGTGGTTAACTCCAAAATTAGAAAAAAATTTATTGGCAGTACATGTATATAACAGGAGTATATCCTGTAAGTTTCGTAATTTTTGGACAAAAGTACAATTTATGATAAATATCTAAATATTTGGCAGTTTTAGCCATATGAAAAATAGTAAATGAATTTTAAAAATTCTGAGAAAAATATGTGTTCAATATGGGGCTATATTCTGCTAAATCCCAAAAAAAAAATATTTTTGGGACTAATTTGGTAATTTTCATTAAAATGAACTAGTTATAAGTAAATGAATTAAATACGTTATGTGAAGTAATAAAATTAGAAAATAGGATTTTATGGCTTGAGAATCCTATATAGGGTATATGCAGATTTTTGATGAGAGATTTGATCATTGATGATGAAATCTTATGAGTATGGCATTTTTGAATGATTAAATGCATTATTTGATAAAGTGTAAACAATTGAAATAAATTATTTATAAGTTTAAGAAATGATTAAAATATTGTTAAAATATTAATGATATTAGATTATGAGATTATTAAGTGATTGATAACATTTGGTTATTATTGAATGTTGGATAAATTGTATTATAAATGTTTAATATTCTCATGCTTATATTATGATGAAAGTCATCTGTAGCCTGTATTGCATAGATGGACTTGGTATGATTATGACCAAGGATTATTCGGTATAATCATGACCATAATATTATAAATGATGTGGTAAAAGTCCTCATTGGCCCGTAGTGCATTGATGGACATTTTTTTTTGGTATGATTATGGCTATGGATTCTCTTCGTCCAAGGGTGCAAAGATGAATTATTTTATGGCATGATCAGGACCGTTGATGAAAACACAATTATCTTTGGCCCGTAGTGCATAGATAATTCGTGATCGTGATATTAACGAATATCCTTGGCCTGTAGTGCAGGGATGATTCGATGATGTGGATTAATTATTGAGCTGAGTCTTAGCAATTAAATATTAATTAATGGATGTGATAATAATGAATATCATTAGCCCGTAGTGCATGGATAATTCATGGATGTGATATTAACGAATATCCTTGGCTTGTAGTGCAGAAGAGATTCAATGATGTGGATTATTTATTAAGTTGAGTCTCAGCGATAAAATATTGGTAATAAATTTTTAATTCGTAAAAGATAGTAGATATCATGCTCTACTTGATTCTTCTAAAATACAGTTGTGTGTCTTTGGCCTGTAGTGCAAAGATGAATTATTAATGAATTTCTTTGGTCGTAGTGTAAAGATGAATTTATTAGTATGATTATGAGCAGAAATTGTAATTTGGTATAACCATGATTTTTGTTGTTTCAGGTAAAGATAGGTGATAAAAATTATCTTCGTCCTGGGTGCGAAGAGGAATTTAGAATCACAATTATGATTATGAGTTATTCATATGATTGTGGACAAGAATTGTTGATTGATATTACAGGGATAAAATATTATCGGTGGACTTTTAACATACAGAAAATAATAGATCTGATGGTCTATTTGACTCTTCTAATGGATTGCTTGTTCTGCTGCAACTATGGTTGAAAAGTTTTATCATCTACCATATGTTCTAAATCTCTGATTTATTACTGATGAAGACTATTGATGATGTAAATTATCTTTAGTCATGATATTCTTTACTGGGCTAGTTGTGCTCACCCTTTTTGCTTCACAATTCCTTTCAGGTAATAAGAGTGTGGCTGGGTCGAGCGGGGATAACAGGAGAATAGAACGGTGGTCTATAGCTGTTGAGGTTCTCCCTAAATAGTTGAGGTGAACCCAACTTTGGAAGTGTGTTTTGCCACTATCATACAAGATGTCTAATGACATACAACCTCGTGTTATCATAAGACAGGGTTGGGCACATCCACTTGCTGAGTATATCTACGAGCACTACCTATATGATCTTGGAGTTTATTTGAAATAAAATTTTCACTTGGAGACAGTGGAGATAATTATATGTCAAGAGAAGACTAACCATTGGAAAGAAGATGATAGTAATCTTCTCGTTTTTTTTTTGGGTCTATTGCGTCAACCAAGGATAATTCTGTGGAGATATGATATCTATCATAACCTAAACGCATGGCCTCCCATGTATGAAGGTTTCCTTGAGCACTTCCTAAAGATTTTAATTTCTAAAATAGTTTTTGACTATACTTTTATGTTAAGTATCATTGTAAGGATGTGGTCGAGACACCATGAGAGTTACATACATTTGTATTAAAACTCACAGTTAACTGTGGTCGTATTCTATACGACAGTTCAACAGTTGTATAAATGAAGTTTGTATTTGATTTTTATAGTGTGATATCTGGCGACTCAGAATGGGTCATGTGGACCTATTTTGGGGGTGTCACAAATGGTATCAGAGCTTAGGGATGTGGTCGATGACGAAGATAAGGGTCTAGAACTAGGAGGGGAGAGACGAGTTATATACTTCGCTAGTGTGTGACTTACCTAAGCTGAAATTGTTTACTTGATAAGATGACAAATTGTGATATGTCAATTAACCTTTATTTTGAAGCTATATTCTAGAATGATATCTGAAATACATGAGATGAGAAATGAGAAATCATGATAGCGAGGAAATTACCAGGAAGGTACAATCTGAAAAGAAAGCAAGGTATTCTCATCTCTTCGAATATCAGGTACGTACGTAAATTTCGAGAGCGAAATTTCATAAGGAATGGAGATTGTGAGACCCCAAATTTTATGAAATAAATGTATTCAATATTTTTTTCTATTTTGACAAATAGTTAAATTGATAAAAGTTTAAAGTTAAGGGTGAAATATGAAAATTTTACAAAGTAAGCAAGTTGATATAAAATATTCGTTGTGTCGTGGAATATTCAATTAGTCGGGGAATATTCTTTTTATCAAGGAATATTCGTACAACGGCACAATCATTGGTGGACCCCACAACAGAATTATTATCGGATTGAGAAAACGATAAAAATATTTTATAAAAATAACGGCGGAAGCTTTACCGTTAACTGTTGAAACACCCGGTGTTAAAAGTACAGTAATACACGTGGTTGCATAGTAGCACACGGTATTGATTATTGATGCTTATGTGAGAAGTCACTCAATTTTGTTCAATTATTACTACTGTAATTGTTACATAGTATCTCACGTGATTTGATTCAATTATTGTCGATATTTTATATATTATTAAATCAATAATTGAGATAACAAAGTTATTAATATTATTATTTGTAATATTAACGATGTCTAGAAGTTCTGCCAAGGAGAGGTTTGGTCACCTAATTGCGCGCCAATAGGGAAAAATCCTTATTGGAAAGCCCCCTCATTCCTGGAAACGACCTGGTCGATTAATATTGTGAATTATAATAAAGATGATAAGTTTTGTTTTATTATTATTATAAATGTAATAAAACAGAAAACTTTTAATATAAAACAGAATACTTTTATAAAGTTATTTATTTTATTAGACTATAAATAGAATATATGATATTCTATTATGCAAAGTATTTACATAGTATCTTCATAGTATTTGTATAGTAAAATTTTTTATATAAAACAGAATATTTTTATAAAGTTATTTATTTTATTAGACTATAAATAGAATATATAATATTCTATTATGCATAGTGTTTGCGTAGTATCTGCATAGAATTTGCATAGTAAAATCTTTTTATATAAAACAGAATACTTTTATAAAGTTATTCGTTTTATTAGATTATAAATAGAATATATTATATTTTATTTAAAAATTTTTATTTTATTAGAATATTTTATTAATACTGCATAGTAAATCAATATGGATCGTCCATTTAAAAGTAAATCATTCTGGACCGTTCATGAATTAGTTACTATTCAGTCCATTCTCCTATAAATAGAAGCTCATTCCTTCATTATTTCTTACGAATTCACTGAAACTCTAGAGAGATAAACTATAGTGAGAAAGAAGAAAAGTATTCTGCTACTTCACTACTCCTATATCAAGTTTCTTCTATGGTAAGGGGTATTATTTTTTTCGTCTTCATGAAGAGAACTTCTGTTATTTCATTCTTTATCATTATGTTGGAAAAACCTGTCTATGCGAAATACCGCATATATGGTGAAATTATTCTATTTTTCCATTATTTATTATTCTGTTGGAACATCCTGTCTGTGCATTTACGCATGACCTGGTTCCGTTCTTTATTATTCTGTTAGAACATCCTGTCTGTGCGGTTTACGCATGACCTGGTTTCGTTCTTTATTATTCTTTTGGAACATCCTGTCCGTGCGGATTACGCATGACCTGGTTTCATTCTTTATTATTCTGTTGGAATAACCTGTCTGTGCGGTCTATCGCATGCATGGTGATTTTTTCTGTTATTCCATTATTTATTATTTTGTTCGAATAACCTATCTATGTGGATTACCACATGCATGGTGAATGATCCTTTGTAGGCATTCCTTATTAAATTGTGGAAATGTTCTATTTACGTGGATTACCGCATGGCGGGTGAAAATTTATTTGCAGTTTCAAAATTTTTCTGACCCTCAAAAATTCTAAATAAATTTGATGAGTTTTCTATATTGTGTCCAAAAATGACGATTTTTGGATGTATAGATTAAGAGTTATGGATTTTATGGGAAAATGCTAGTTTAAAAGTAAACCATTATAACTCCTTGTGGTTAACTCCAAAATTAGAAAAAAAATTATTGGGAGTACATGTATATCCTACGAGTATATCCTATAAATTTCAGAATTTTTGGACAAAAGTACAATTTATGATAAATGTCTAAATATTCGGCAGTTTTAGCCATATGAAAAATAGTAAATGAATTTTAAAATTTTTGAGAAAAATATATGTTCAATATGGAGCTATATTCTGTTAAATCCCAGAAAAAATTATTTTTAGCACTGATTTAATATTTTTCATAAAAATGAACTAGTTATGAGTAAATGAATTAAGTATGTTTTTTGAAGTAATAAAATTAGAAAATAGGATTTTATGGCTTGGGAATCCTATATAGGGTATATGCAGATTTTTGATGAGGAATTTGATCATTGATGATGAAATCTTATGAGTATGGCATTTTTGAATGATTAAATGAATTATTTGATAAAGTGTAAACAATTGAAATAAATTGTTTATAAGTTTAAGAAATAATTAAAATATTGTTATAATATTAATGATATTAGATTATGAGATTATTAAGTGATTGATAACATTTGGTTATTATTGAACGCTGGATAAATTGTATTATAAATGTTTAATATTTATCATTTATCTCATTTGATTGATTCTTTATATCATTGTTATTATTCTCATGCTTATATTATGATGAAAGTCATCTGTGGCCTGTAGTGCGTATACTACTACAAAATACTAAATAGACAACACTTAAACCACAACATTTTTTATAAAAACGTTGTGGTATTTTTTTTTTACAATGTTTTTAAAAAAAACGTTGTAGATATATATGTAAAAATGTTATCTATTTAAAAGGACATTTTTTTTGTTTTAATTATATAACATTTCTTTTTAAAAACGCTGTCTATGAAAAAAAACACGGAGCTGAAAAAAAAGGCGATTAAATAAAAACTTAAGCTAATGCTCCGTGCTCGACCTCTTTTTTCCTTTCTGGAAGTTAATCTAGGGCTCGACCTCTCCCCACCGGAGCGCAAGCAATTCGTCGGGAAAGTTGTCAAATCCTACCTCGCAGACCTGCAATCCAAAGCCGAAGCAGCGCGACAAGCGGAGGAAGAAGAGCCTGAAGAAGAAGATGACGAAGAGGGACAGAGAAAGGGAAAGAGAGGAGGCGCTAAAGAGTACGACGATGATGGAGATCTCACCATTTGTCGTGTGAGTTTAGATTCGATTCATCTAGTTTCTATTTTCTTTTATTAATCTTTGGACGTGTTTTCATATTCAGGTCTGAATTAGCAGAGCAAAGTGGTGAAATTTTGCGTTCTGTTTCTGGCCTAATATCTAATAGGTACACCTCTTGTTGACCAAGAGTTCACAGAAAGCGGGTGGGGATTTGTGAGTGTCTGATTTTTGTGTTTCCTTCTCAAGTGACATGGATAAGATTAGTAATTTTTGTAATCATTTTTGTAAACCATGGTTGCAGACAATTGAAATATTGGATGAATTAATTGAGAATGATTCTGCTAAGATGGATGTAAAGAATAAGGATGAAGTTATATCACAAATGAGATCTGCTGTTGTTAGCAAACAATTTGGGTAAAACAATTAAAAAATTGCAAAGTGATTTTCAGGCTTTCAGCACTACTACTGTAACAGATACCTGATAGTATCTTGATGATGCTTATCATAAATTTTGTGAAAGATTGGGGTTGATGCTGGGTGTTGGATTTACTTTTCATTCCAAGCAAATGGCTCTGGTACAGAATAATACCAAAAACTTAGCAATTGCAATTGATTGAGGCAAATAATGTGTGCATTGTGCACCTATATAGGTGATATTGTGACTAAAGGTACCAATTATATGTCCTTTTACCTGATTATCCTGACTAAGGAATGTAGCATTTTCCATTATTTTCAAACATTTTAAAAGCAACACCAGACTTTCTAAATTCACATCATCTTTGGATTCCAGAATTTGAGATGAGATCTATGACGTTGGCACTCTCTGCGAAGAACAAGCTTGGGATGGTAAATGGCATGCACACTGAAATCTCCCCCTGTAGATTCACCTCATTCTTTGTTGTGGCAAAGATGCAATGATATGGTAATCTCTTGACTTTTTATGTTCTATCTCTACAGAAATTGTTTCAAGTATTGTATATATTCCTACTGCACATGAGATTTGGAATGACTTGCATGCTAGGTTTACTTAGAATAATGGCCCAAGACTGTTTACAATTAGAAAAGATATTGCATCTTTACCTCAAGGTAACTTGTCCATATATATCTGCATCTGCAAACCGTGATTTCCTATTTGGTTTTGTTGGCGTAAAGCAGTGGCAGGATTCTGCTGAATCATTTGAACAACGTTGTTTCCCCCATATACTATGTTATGTTTACGTCTTTATCTATTTTGGCAAGCATTGAAACTCATGTTTGATTGATATAAATATTAATCGTTAATCATATCATTCTGTAAGTACCATCAGATGCATCTCATTAGAAGCATTTGTGTTTTCTGTTTTTGAAAATTTATGTTTGCATACCTCATATATCTTTTGGAGCAACTGGAAGAAGGTGGACTTTATTCAAATTGTTGTTTTACCTTTAGGAATGTGCTTGTTAAAGGTGGTGACCTTCCTGCTTCATCAGATGCTATAAATATTTTCTTTGATGGTATGCTCATATATTCTTTCCAATCTTTGACTTGTACAGTATTCTTGCTTCTCCATGTTTCTTGTTAATTGCTTACCTTCTACTCTGATTTGGCCTTGAAGGTGAGGAGTTTTTTGAGCTGCAAATCACCACGGATACACACTCGAAATACTCATGGAACTGGTTGCACCTTGGCATCATGTATAGTAGCTGAGCTAGCAAAAGGTTCTCAGATGCTGTCAGCTGTTAAGGTAATTTATTCTGTTCTTTCGATCCTAACAGAGTTTTTTTAGTATTTTGGGGTTTGAATGTGTACTTAAATATTACTAGGGCAGCTTTAAGTTATGTCTTGCACAAAGATTAGGGGTAATTTATAAAATTTTAGGAGGTCCTACTTTGATTAATTCAGTGAATAAATGCTATCCATAGTGATGCTTCTCAGATGAATGAGTGACAAGATAAACGAGAACAGAAGTAGATAAATGTATTTACCTCAAGAGGAAAACATCATTGTGAAAAAATTTTGAGAGATAGTACTATTAACACTCAGATGTTTTGGCTTTTTCAAATGAAGACTGGTGACACCACACTTCATAATTGAGTTGGTTCATATTGAGAGTTCTGAAAATTTGTAGTTACTGTTAGCACTCAGATCATTTTTCTTCAATCCAGTCTTGACAAGTCGCAAAACGCTATGTTGAGACTGCATTGGATTATAGCAAAGACATGCTTATTGGAAACGAGGCCATGCATCTCTTTAGAGCAGGTCTTGATGACCTATCATATCAACATAACTATGTCTGGTTTCAGGTCCTTAGTTTGTGTGTAAATGTAATGATCCTTCTAATTTGTTTACCTGAACCAGACAAGGAACCTACTACTCATTGTTATATTCAATATTAATTCATTTTCCAATCCAAATAAGGATTAAACTTGTGTTGTTGAATGGAATTTTGTGGATAGCTTGAACACCAAAATTCTTTTTGATGAACTCTCTTGATACAATATTTGAAAGTTCTTAAGCAAAGTATTACAGTATACTTGCATAGAGAAATCACATATATTACAGTATACTTGTTTTGGCAGTCACTGTGTATCTTTGTGATATGGTGTTTTGGCAGTCACTAATATGGTGTATCACTGTATCTTTGTTTTGGCAGTCGACTCTTCTCGGTTTGCCTTGTCCTGCTAATTCTGCCACTTGGTTACATCAATTTGAATGAGGTTATTTCTTGTTTATCAAATATACCTTGTCATGTTATCTTATTATGCACCATCTTATAGTTTGGGACAAAAGCTGTTGTTGAGTTTAAAGGTAAGCAAGTACAGTACTTGCTGATTTTATGTTTTTTTCTAGACCCAACTGGGAAGGTGGTCAGTATGATGGTGATGAAAAAAGTTGACTGAATGTGCTTCAATTGGCCATGGAATTGGGAGCTGATTACATTGATGTGGAACTTCAGGTTTCTTTCCCCTTAAATTTTGTTTACACAGTTCAAAGACTGACATTCATTGTAATGTAATAAACAGCCTAAAAAACTAGTTTGAATGCAAATATTATGTTTGTTGATTGTTTAATTAATTTTTGATCATGAGCTTTCGGTTCATCAGAGGGGAGATGCTGCGAGCAATTTATTTTTTGAAGCGAACGCAAGAATGAGAGACCCTATATACGGTTGTGTTGGGGAAATCTCCTACTTGCAGAATCAAGTATCTCAGTTACAAATACAGCTAGCAGTTGCACAAGCAGAGATATTATGCTTCCACCAGTTGCACAAGCAGTTTGGTGATAAATGTCATTTTGCCCATGGTGAATGGGAACTTGGCAGGCCAACAGCTCCATCCCATGAAGACCCTCGTGCTATGGGACCAAGGCAAGGCAGCAGGTTCGGTGGCCACATGGAGCCAACCCCGCCAAGTCACACTATAATTTTATGCATGCTTAGGTAGTATCTTAATTTTATGGATAGTTTGATTTATTTTGTGGATGTAATCAAATTCACCTGCATTGGTAATGCAGGTGAATCACAACATTTTTTTTTCTTTTTTTTTTAATCTACAGCATTTTAAAAACGTTGTGTAAATGTGCCTAAACGTTGTCTGATATACTAAACAACAATATTTTTATCCAAAAAACGTTGTTTAATCATACCTTCTACAACGTTTTTAAGCATCTGCTAATTTTTTAAAAACAAATCTACAACGTTTTTTCTCTAAAAAAAGTTGTGTATTGTGCATAACTACAACGTTTTAAAAACGTTGTGTAAGGGTGTCAAATAGATGACACCCTTAACAACGACGTTTTCCTGACTGAAACCACAACGTTTTTTCCGCTTTGTCTATTTATTATTTTATAGTAGTGATAGATGGACTTGGTATGATTATGACCAGGGATTATTCGGTATAATCATGACCGTAATGTTACAAATGATGTGGTAAAAGTCCTCATTGGCCCGTAGTGCATTGATGGACATTTTTTTTTGGTATGATTATGGCTATGGATTCTCTTCATCCAAGGGTTCAAAGATGAATTATTTTATGGCATGATCAGGACCGTTGATGAAAACACGATTATCTTTGGCCCGTAGTGCATAGCTAATTCGTGGTCGTGATATTAACAAATATCCTTGGCCTGTAGTGCAGGGATGATTCGATGATGTGGATTAATTATTGAGCTGAGTCTCAGCAATGAAATATTAATTCATGGATGTGATAATAATGAATATCCTTGGCCCGAAGTGCATGGATAATTCATGGATGTTATATTAACGAATATCCTTGGCCTGTAGTGCAGGGGTGATTCGATGATGTGGATTATTTATTAAGCTGAGTCTCAGCGATAAAATATTGATAATAAATTTTTTATTCGTAAAAGATAGTTGATATCATGCTCTACTTGACTCTTTTAAAATACAGTTGTGTGTCTTTGGCCTGTAGTGCAAAGATAAATTGTTAATGAATATCTTCGGCCGTAGTGCAAAGATGGATTTTTTAGTATGATTATGAGCAGAAATTGTGATTTGGTATAATCATGATTTTTGATGTTTCAGGTGAAGATACGTGATGAAAATTATTTTAGTACTGGGTGCGAAGAGGAATTTAGAATCACAATTATGATTATGAGTTATTCATATGATTGTGGACAGGAATTGTTGATTGATGTTACAGGGATAAAATATTATCGGTGGACTTTTAGCATAGAGAAGATAATAGATCTGATGGTCTATTTGACTCTTTTAATGGATTGCTTGTTCTGCTGCAACTATGGTTGAAAAATTTTATCATCTACCATATGTTCTAAATCTCTGATTTATTACTGATGAAGGCTATTGATGATGCAAATTATCTTTAGTCATGATATTCTTTACTGGGCTAGTTGTGCTCACCCTTTTTGATTCACAATTCCTTTCAGGTAATAAGAGTGTGGCTGGGTCGAGCGGGGATAACAGGGGAATAGAACGGTGGTTTATAACTGTTTAGGTTCTCCCTAAATAGTTGAGGTGAACCCAACGTTAGAAGAGTATATTGCCACTATCATACAAGATGTCTAATGACATACAACCTCGTGTTATCATAAGACAGGGTTGGGCACATCTACTTGCTGAGTATGTCTACGAGCACTATCTATTTTTTTGTAGTTTATTTGAAATATAATTTTCACTTGGAGACAGTGGAGATAGTTATATGTCAAGTGAAGACTCACCATTGGAAAGAAGATGATAGTAATCTTCTCGTTTTTCTTTGGGGTCTATTGGGTCAACCAAGGATAATTTTGTGGACATATGATATCTATCATTACCTAGACGCATAGCCTCCCATGTACGAAGGTTTCCTTGAGCACTTCCCAAAGGTTTTAATTTCTAAAATAGTTTTTGACTATACTTTTATGTAAAGTATCATTGTAAGGATGTGGTCGAGGCACCATGAGAGTTACATATATTTGTATTAAAACTCACAGTTAACTGTGGTCGTATTCTATACGACAGTTCAACAGTTGTATAAATAAAATTTGTATTTAATTTTTATAGTGCGATATCTGACGACTCAGAATGGGTTGTGTGGACCTATTTTCGGGGCGTCACAAATGGTATCAGAGCTTAGGGATATGGTCGTTGGCGGAGATAAGAGTCTAGAACTAGGAAGGGAGAGACGAGTTATATACTTCGTTGGTGTGTAACTTACCTAAGCTGAAATTGTTTACTTGATAAGTTGACAAATTGTGATATGTCAATTAACCTTTGTTTTGAAGTTATATTCTAGAATCATATCTGAAATATAGAAGATGAGAAATGGGAAAATCATGATAGCGAGGAAATTACCGAGAAGGTACAATCTAAATAGAAAGTAAGGTATTCTCATCTCTTCGAATATCAATTACGTACGTAAATTTCGAGGGCAAAATTTCATAAGGAGGGGAGATTGTGAGACCCCGAATTTTATGAAATAAATGTATTTAATTTTTTTTCTATTTTGGTAAATAGTTAAATTGATAAAAGTTTAAAGTTAAGAGTGATATGTGAAAATTTTACAAAAAAAGCAAGTTGATATAAAATATTCGTTGTGTCGGGGAATATTCGATTAGTCGGGGAATATTCTTTTTATCAGAAAATATTCGTACAACGGCACAATCATTGGTGGACCCCACAACGGAATTTTTATCGGATTGAGAAAAAGACAAAAATATTTTATGAAAATAACGGCGGAAGCTCTACCGTTAACTGTTGAAACACCCAGTGTTAAAAGTACAGTAATACGCGTGGTTGCATAGTAGCACACGATATTGATTATTGATGCTTACGTGAGAAGTCACTCAGTTTTGTTCAATTATTGCTATAGTAATTGATGCATGGTATCTCATGTTATTTGATTCAATTATTGTCGATATTTTATATATTATTAAATCAATAATTGAGATAACAAAATTATTATTATTATTATTATTTGTAATATTAACGATGTCTAGAAGTTCTATCAAGGAGAGGTTTGGTCACCTAATTGCGCGCCAATAGGGAGAAATTCTTATTGAAAAGCTCTCTCTTTCTTGGGACCGACCTGGTCGATTAATATTGTGAATTATAATAAAGGTGATAAGTTTTATTTTATTATTATTATAAATATAATAAAACAGAAAACTTTTTATATAAAACAGAATACTTTTATAAAGTTATTTGTTTTATTAGACTATAAATAGAATATATAATATTCTATTATGCATAGTGTTTGCATAGTGTCTGCATATTGTTTGCATAGTAAAATCTTTTTATATAAAACAGAATATTTTTATAAAGTTATTTATTTTATTAGACTATAAATAGAATATATAATATTCTATTATGCATAGTATTTGCATAGTGTCTGCATTGTATTTGCATAGTAAAATCTTTTTATATAAAGCAGAATACTTTTATAAATTTATTCGTTTTATTAGATTATAAATAGAATACATTATATTTTATTTAAAAGATTTTGTTTTATTAGTATATTTTATTAATACTGCATAGTAAATCAATATGGACCGTCCGTTTAAAAGTAAATCAATCTGGACCGTTCATGAATTAGTTACTATTCAGTCCATTCTCCTATAAATAGAAGTTCATTCCTTCATTATTTCTTACGAATTCACTGAAACTATAGAGAGAGAAACTATAGAGAGAAAGAAGAAAGTATTCTGCTACTTCACTACTCCTATATCCAGTTTCTTCTAAGGTAAGGGGTATTATTTCTTTCGTCTTCATGAAGAGAACTTCTGTTATTTCATTCTTTATCATTATGTTAGAATAACCTGTCTATGCGAAGTACCGCATACATGGGGAAATTTTTATGTTATTTCGTTATTTATTATTCTGTTAGAACATCCTGTCAATGCGTTTACGCATGACCTGGTTCTGTTCTTTATTATTCTGTTTGGAACATCCTGTCTGTGTGGTTTATGCATGACCTGGTTCCGTTCTTTATTATTCTGTTGGAACATCCTGTCTGTGCGGATTACGCATGACCTGGTTCCATTCTTTATTATTCTGTTGGAATAACCTGTCTGTGCGGTCTATCGCATGCATGGTGATTTCTTCTGTTATTCCATTATTTATTATTCTATTAGAATAACCTATCTATGTGGATTACCACATGTATGATGAGTGATCCTTTGTAGTCATTCCTTATTAAATTGTGAAAATGATATGTTTGCGTGGATTACTGCATGGCGGGCGAAAATTCATTTGCAGTTTTGAAATTTTTTTAACCCTCAAAAATTTTTGAAAAATTTGAAATGATAATTTGATGAGTTTTCTATATTGTGTCCAAAAATGGCGATTTTTGGATGTATAAATTAAGAGTTATGTATTTTATGGAAAAATACTAGTTTAAAAGTAAACCATTATAACTCCTTGTGGTTAACTCCAAAATTGGTGAAACTTTTATTGGGAGTACATAAATATAACAGGAGTATATCCTGTAAATTTCGGAATTTTTGGACAAAAGTATATTTTATGATAAATAACTAAATATTCGACAGTTTTAGCCATATGAAAAATAGTAAATGAATTTTAAAAATTCTGAAAAAAAAATATATGTTCAATATGGGGCTATATTCTGCTAAATCCCAGAAAAAAAATATTTTTGGGACTGATTTGATATTTTTTATAAAAATAAACTAGTTATGAGTAAATGAATTAAATATGTTATGTGAAGTAATAAAATTGAAAAATAGGATTTTATGGCTTGAGAATCCTATATAGGGTATATGCAGATTTTTGATGAGAGATTTGATCATTGATGATGAAATCTTAGGACTATGGCATTTTTGAATGATTAAATGCATTATTTGATAAAGTGTAAACAATTTAAATAAATTATTTATAAGTTCAAGAAATGATTAAAATATTGTTATAATATTAATGATATTAGATTATGAGATTATTAAGTGATTGATAACATTTGGTTATTATTGAACGCTGGATAAATTGTATTATAAATATTTAATATTTATCATTTATCTCATTTGATTGATTTTTTATATCATTGTTATTATCATCATGATTATATTATGATGAAAGTCATCTGTGGCCTGTAGTGCATAAATGGACTTGGTATGATTATGACCAGGGATTATTCGGTATAATCATGACCGTAATGTTACAAATGATGTGGTAAAAGTCCTCATTGGCCCGTAGTGCATTGATGGACATTTTTTTTGTATGATTATGGCTATGGATTCTCTTCGTCCAGGGTGCAAAGATGAATTATTTTATCGCATGATCGGGACCGTTGATGAAAACACGATTATCTTTGGCCCGTAGTGGATAGATAATTATTGGTCGTGATATTAACGAATATCCTTGGCCTATAATGCAGGGATGATTCGATGATGTAGATTAATTATTGAGCTGAGTCTCAGCAATTAAGTATTAATTCATGGATGTGATAATAATGAATACCCTTGGCCCGTAGTGCATGAATAATTCGTGGATGTGATATTAATGAATATCATTGGCTTGTAGTGCAGGGGTGGTTCGATGATGTGGATTATTTATTAAGCTGAGTCTCGGCGATAAAATATTGATAATAAATTTTTAATTCGTAAAAGATAGTAGATATCATGCTCTACTTGACTCTCTTCTAAAATACAGTTGTGTGTCTTTGGCCTGTAGTGCAAAGATGAATTGTTAATGAATATCTTTGGTCGTAGTGCAACGATGAATTTATTAGTATGATTATGAGCAGAAATTATAATTTGGTATAACCATGATTTTTGATGTTTCAGGTGAAGATAGGTGATGAAAATTATCTTCGTCCTGAGTGCGAAGAGGAATTTAGAATCATAATTATGATTATGAGTTATTCATATGATTGTGGACATGAATTATTGATTGATGTTACAGTGATAAAATATTATCGGTGGACTTTTAACATAGAGAAGGTAATAGATCTGATAGTCTATTTGACTCTTCTAATGGATTGCTTGTTCAGCTGTAACTATGGTTGAAAAGTTTTATCATCTACCATATGTTCTAAATCTCTAATTTATTACTAATGAAGGCTATTGATGATGTAAATTATCTTTAGTCATGATATTCTTTACTGGGCTAGTTGTGCTCACCCTTTTTCCTTCACAATTCCTTTCAGGCAATAAGAGTGTGGCTGGGTCGAGCGGGGATAACAAGAGAATAGAAAGGTAGTCTATAGCTGTTGAGGTTCTCCCTAAATAGTTGAGGTGAACCCAACTTTGGAAGGGTATTTTGCCAATATCATACAAAATATCTAATGACATACAACCTCGTGTTATCATAAGACAGGGTTGGGCACATCCACTTGCTGAGTATATCTGCGAGCACTACCTATACGATCTTGGAGTTTATTTGAAATATAATTTTTATGTGAAGACAGTGGAGATAGTTATATGTCAAGAGAAGACTCACCATTGGAAAGAAGATGATAATAATCTTCTAATTTTTCTTTGGGGTCTATTGGGTCAACCAAGGATAATTCTTTGGACATATGATATATATCATAACCTAGACGCATGGCCTCCCATGTACGAAGGTTTCCTTGAGCACTTTTCAAATATTTTAATTTCTAAAATAGTTTTTGACTATAATTTTATGTAAAGTATCATTGTAAGGATGTGGTCGAGGCACTATGAGAGTTACATACATTTGTATTAAAACTCACAGTTAATTGTGGTCGTATTCTATACGACAGTTCAACAGTTGTATAAATGAAGTTTATATTTGATTTTTATAGTGTGATATCTGGCGACTGAGAATGGGTCGTGTGGACCTATTTTGGGGGCGTCACATTCAATAAATCAGATAAAATATAATGGACAATAAGTTTTAAATCAATATTCGCAGCGGAAATAACAATTCATTAGAAGAGTTAAGTAGAGAATGAAATCTACTATCTTCTATGATTTAAAAGTCCATTATCAATATTTTATCCCTGTAACATCAGTCAATATACATCTTGAATCAAATATTTATCTTTGCACTATGGGCCAAAGATATTCATTTGTATTACCAGTTGGTCATGTTCATCTCAACACTTGTCCATCTTTGCAGTACGTGCCAAAGATATTCATCTAGTAATCATTCATCTTTGCACTACAGGCCAAAGATATTCAGTTATATCACCAGTTAGGACTGAGGATGATGAAAAATATCTTAAAGAAAACGAATTCAGTGAGATAAAAGGACAAAGATTAGGGATTCGTATTTTGGTTTATTCAAGTTCAAAAATACTTCATAACAATCAATTGTGGAGCAAAATTCAAAAATGAAGATCAAAACATAGATACAATCAAATATAGTAACCATAATAGACAACTTAGACAAAGAAAAGAAAATTTAATTTTTCTGTGAATAGTGCTATATTCATGAATAGTGTCGTATACGTGAATAGTAATCCCGACACGAAAAGGTAACAATTTCACAATAAAAATCATACTTCATGAATAGTACTCGTGAATAGTACCGTATTTGTGAATAGTATCGTATACGTGAATAGTGTCGTATACGTGAATAGTAACCTTGATATAAAAAGGTAAAAATTTTATAATAAAATTCATACCAATATTTTGGTATAATGATATTACAAGAAATAATATCATTTACGAAGAAAATAACATTCTTTACCTTAAAAGAATAGTACTTCTGGCTAAAATATCGGATATAATGCTGAACAAAACTTGCACTGCTTATCAACTCTTAAAGTATCTAAATACTCACAAAAATAAGCTCGATATTATAGATAGAGAAAACTTCTGATTCTGGTGTGATCTTCAATTCTAATTAAGCACCCTTATTTATAGGAAAATGCTAGAACGTCAAAGCAGACTAACCTGCTACCGGTGGCTCTACCCTCTACCATTCACGCACACCACAATTGAAACTTCAGCATTTTTCCACCTAAAAAAATAAAAGTGGGGCCCACCCATGTTTTTAATAAAAACACATTTATTTCCAAAACTTCAATAATTCATAATAAATAACCCTTTTTATCAGAAAAAATACGAATTTTATGTCCATTCTATATAAAATTTAATTCTCTACAACTTTGTAGAAAAAAGTTTTTCTAAATTCCAAACAGAAAATGATCGAAATCCACATACGGATGATTTTTAATACCTCCATTTCGACAAAAATATTGATAAAATATCTCAGCATTAATTCCTTTATTTATATTCACATAAAATAAATATTTTCTTATCATATAAATCAATAATTAATTATTCACAAATAATATTACAGAATCACAATAATGACAGCCAAGTCGTTCCTAGGAAAGAGAGGGTTTTTCGATAAGGATTTCTCCTTACTGGTGCGTAATTAGGTGACCAAACCCTTTTTCTAGACAGGACTTCCTTAAACATTGCCAATAATACTATCTAATAATATTATTTAAATAATATGAATTATTGATCTGATAATAGGAAATATTGTGCACTGACAATTATTGAAACAATAATAATATAAAATATCAACGTAGCAATTATTGAATCAATAAAATAAAATATTGAACAGTAATTATTGTAACAATTATTGAGTAGTGCCTTCTTACGTAAGAATCAATAAACCAAAAAAATATTGTGTAATACCGTGTGCTACTGTGCAACCACGCGTATTACTGTACTTTAATCACTAAGTATTTCAACAGTGCTAACGGTAACAACTACGTCGTTATTTATAAAAAAAACTCATACTTGTCGTTTTCTTCATCCGAAAGTTTTTCTTTATGGGGACCACAAATGGCTGCGCCATCGTACGAATATTCCCCGACAGCAAGAATATTCGACGACTAAACGAATATTTCCCAACAATAATGAATATTTTATAACCACTTGCTTATTTAAAATATTTACGCATTTTACCCATAACTAACCACATTAATCAAATCCACCCTTTACTATTTCAAAATAATGAATAGAGAAAATTCAATTTTATTTATAAAAAGTTGGGGTCTTACACTCACAATGGAGACTTGACACAAGATCACTTTTAGATAATGATTTTACTCAAAATAGTAGAGAAAGTGAGATATGTGGAGCTGCTTGAAAAGTTGCAGGAAAGATATGTGGAGTGGCCTCATGTGCGAAGACAAGTTGTTCAAAAGAAAATTTATGGATTGGTGGATGGACATGATTCATTCTAACATGAGCCTCGTATACAACCCCACAAAGGTCGTCTTATGGGGTCAAAGAATAAGAAGATTACATCTACAAGACGTGATCCTTCTACTTTTGAGTTTATAGAAAAGACATGGAAGTGTAGTATGTGTAAAGATTCAAGCCACAACAAAAGATATTATCCATTTAAAGATGACCCAAACACTTCACTTCGTACTCAATTTAGATTTTAATTTTACAAACTTCATAAACATGATTGATTAAGTAATACTAATATAAGTTTACATACAGTAGTATAACTATAATATTAGTGAAGTAGTACTAATATTATTTAGTTTTCTTTAACTCATTTTGATCTTTCAGTACTGACCAAGGTGATGGACTATCCGATGTATCCTTACTGTAGCTCATTGAAAAAGAAGAAGGTGATGTGCTTCAAATGAAATTTGTTTATATATAATTTGAATGTCTTAAAAATAAACATATTTTAAATTCTTTTATTTTCCTATTGCATGTGTTCATCTATTTCTACAGTTTTGGTGTCAAATTTGGATTGATGATGCACATGTAGTAAGTTACATGATACCAGTTTGGACTTTTGAAGAAAGGGAATTTGATGATCCAACAGTGATAGAATTTAAATTTTATTAGAACATGTTATGTTCACTATAATATGTTCTGTTAAGTCTCAATAGAACATTGATGATGGCTTATCTTATATTTTTTTTGTTATTTATCAAATTGATGGATGTTACTAAGTCCTTGTGATTATTGTGTATTTTTAATTTTATTAATCTTACAGAATGATCATTTTCTAGTTGTAGGGGCTATTTGCGTAGGTTTGTTTATTATATATCTTCCAAGTTTTACATTTATGGTTTCCAACCTTTTCTTTGTTATACTAGTACTAGTATATCCGGGTGAGATAATGAATTGCCAAGTGCATATTGAAAAAGAAGTGAAATAATATGTTAGCAATTAATTTGTGTGAAAACCATATATAGATTGCTTGACCCAAAATTCATGCCCAAGTTTTATTCCTCATTTTCCCCATATTTCTTGGTGCGACTCTTTAGCTGTTAATCGTTATTGCTCTCTGTTATATCGAAAAAAATTTCTTTTGGTATAAAATATCGAAAAAGTTTTCTTTTGGTATAAAATAACCTTGTCTAAAACACATGAATAATAAATCTGCCCTTCTGGTAGTTTAATGTTGTCCTCTCAAACTAATTACTTCCAGTTTGCTAAAACATTTCATTTCTTGAATATCTGATTTAGTAATTAGTAAGACTTTGCCTGTAAGATGAGCTAGTCTTTCATTTTTCTGAAGATGCATCAAATACTCACTGGTTTGTTAACAGTCTCGTAGTGGTTGGTTTTCTGAATTTTTCTTTTAGATTGTTTAAATGTATTTTAGTTAGATTACCACAAATTTGTCTAACCAATACTTATCATACACTCCTTCCGTTCCAAATATAGTGCTTTTAAAATCAAATATAATTTCATTTCATTTAAATTTAGTCAATACAATTATGAACGAAATGTATAAAATATCTTTAAAATACTAAAATTTTATTATTTTTAAAAATCAAATCAAACCTATCAAAATTTAAAAAAAATAATATTAATTATATGTTTTAGAACAAATACTACAACAAAAACGTTTATTTCCGACGGAATATTCCGTCGGAATTAAGCATAATCCGTCGAGATTATGCTTAATTCTGACGGAATATTCGGTTGGAAATGCAGTCGGATATAAGCACGTCGAAATTAAGTCGGTCGATATTTCAGTCGAAGATATCTATCCTCGACCGAACTAACCTCGACGGAATATTCGGTCGAGATTAATATATGGTCGACTGAATTCCATCCGTCGAGAATAGTCAGTCGATACTAAACATGACACGTGGCATCTCATAAAAAATTAGATGGGGCTTAATCTCGACGGAATTCCGTCAAGGATAGTGTTATTCCGTCGATTTTAGTCCCTTTTTTAAAAATATTTTTTCTGTTTTGGCAATATCCAGGGTAATAATATCCACATTTTTTGTACCTATAAACCTATTTTTTTTCCCCAACAGCACATAACAAACAAATATAATCCAATGCCAACAATGGCCAACATGAATATTAATTACCAAGACCAACTTGAATATGACATTAAACTAAAGTTCTAATCAACTTAAGTATACCAAATATGCATTTAAACTAACGTAAATATGTGAAACTAAAGTAATGATAAATAAAAGCTACAATACGGCAAAAATCAGCTAAACTATTAAAATTTACATCACATTAAGCTAAAAACTAAGTAAATATATACAAATCATATACAAAACTACAAAACTATGTCACGAGCCGTCGTCGTCCAACCGCTCAGCATCGTCAGCCCTATCGTTACCATGTTGAGACAATATAATGTAACTCATTAGTGTAACGAACCCAAAATAGGTCCATTCCATCCAACCTATTCTGAGTCGCCAAATACATGGTACAGAAAATAACTGTAACTTTATTACAACAATTGTCGTGTAAAATACAACAACACATATGCTGTGAGTTTGGATACAAATATATACCAAATGTGACTCATGTTCCAACCGTGGACATCATCTCACAATGACACCTTACATAAAGGTATAGTCAAAAACTGTTTTAGAAATTAGAATCTTTGAGAAGTGCTCAAGGAAACCTTCGTACATGGGAGGTCATGCGTCTAGGTTATGATAGATATCATATGGCCACAGAATTATTCTTGGTTGACCCAATAGACCCCAAAGAAAAACGAGAAGATTACTATCATATTCTTCCCAATGATGAGTCTTCTCTTGACATATCATTATCTCTACTGTCTCTAATTGAGAATTATACTTCAAACAAACACCAAGATTATATAGGTAGTGCTCGTATATATACTCAGCAAGTGGATGAGCACATCCCTATCTTATGATGACACGAGGTTGTATGTCGTTAGACACTTGTATGATAGTGGCAAACCACCCTTCCAACGTTGGGTACACCTTACCCTATTGGATTCACCAAATAAAACTACTAAATGAACTTTTCTATACTGCTTCGGGAGAACATCCACAGCTAGAGACCACCGTTCTATTTCTCCGTTACCCTCGCTCGACCCAGCTACACTCTTATTACCTGAAAGGAATTGTGAAGCAAAAGGGTGAGCACAACTAGCTCAGTAAAGAATATCATGACTAAAGATAATTAAATTATCAATAGCCTTCATCAATAATAAATCAGAGATTTAGAACATATGGTAAATGATAAAAATTTCAACCATAGTTGCAGCGGAACGAGCAATCCATTAGAAGAGTCAAATAGACCATAAAGTCTATTATATTCTCCATGTTAAAAATCCACCAACAATGTTTTATCCCTGTAACATCAATCAACAATTCTGGTCCACAATCATATGAATAACTCATAATCATAACTGTAGTTCTAAATTCCTCTTCTCATCCAAGACGAAGATAATTTTCATCACCTATCTTTACCTGAAACATCAAAGATCATGGTTACACCAAATCACATTTCCTGTTCATAATCTTACTAATAACTTCATCTTTGCACTACGGCCAAATATATTCATTTGTATCACCAGTTGGTCATGTTCATCTCAACATCTGTTCATCTTTTGCATTACTGGCCAAAGATATTCAACAACATGCCATCTTTGCACTACGGGCCAAAGATATTCATCAATAATTCATCTTTGCACTACAGGCCAAAGATATTCCTCAACAGTTCATATTTGCACTACAGGCCAAATATATTAATATCTCAAAGAAATATATAATCATTTCAGAATTTATATAAACAATAATTATAACCATATTAATCAATTCACATTTGCACTTAAGCTAAAGATATTCACTTATAAATTCAATGGTCATGATCATACCAATCAACAATTCAACTTTACACTACTGGCCAAAGAGAACTCATAGTCATGATCATACCAAAAATCTACCCATCTTTACACTCAAGTCAAAGAGAAATATCATTATTAGGGTTATAAAAATATTATATATAATAATAAAAATAATATGATCAACATATAGTTTTAATCTGAAGAGTAATATGCGTAAATCAACTATAATTTGGTTAGAAAAAGAAATCAATTTTTTTGTGAATAGTAACTCGTGAATAGTAACTCATGAATAGTAACTCGACACAAAAAGGTAGAAATTCTACAATAAAATACATACCAATATTTCGGTATAATGACATTGAAAGAATAATATTTCTTAAGCTTATAAACAATTTATTTTAATTGTTTACACTTTACTAAATAATACATTTAATCATCCTAAAATGTCAAACTCATAAGATTTTATCACCAATAACCAAAAACTCTGATCAAAAATCTGTATATACCTCATATAGGATTCTCAAGCCACAAAATCCTATTTTCTATTTTTTTTTTACTTCACAAAACATATTTAATTCATTTACTCATAACTAGACTATTTTCATGAAAAATACTAAATCAGTTCTAAAAATATTTTATTTCTGGAATTTAGCAGAATATAGTCCCATATCGAACATATATTTTTCTCAAAATTTTTAAAACTCATTTACTATTTTTCACATGGCCAAAACAGCCAAATATTTAGACATTTATCAAAAATTGTACTTTTGTCCAAAAATTCTGAAATTTACAGAGTATACTCCTATCATATACATGTACTCCCAATAAAAATTTCATCAATTTTGGAGTTAACCACAAGGAGTTATAAGTGGTTACTTTTAAAATAATCTTTTCTCATAAAATTCATAACTCTTAATCTAAACATCCAAAAATCACCATTTTTGGACACAATCAAGAAAACTCATCAAAATATCATTTCAAATTTTTCCAGAATTTTTGAAGGTCAGAAAAATTACGAAACTGAAAAACATAACAACCCTTAAAATCCCTTACTATCCCTTACCTCAAAAGAGCAGTACTTCTGATCGGTATGCAAAGCCGAAAAAAACTTGCACTGAATAGCAACTCTCAAAGTATCTAAATACTCACAAAATATGCTTTATAATATAGAGAGAGAAAGAGAGAAAACTTGTTTCTGGTGTGATTTTCAATTCTAACTTAGCCCTCTATTTATAGGAAAAATTTAGTAGGCTTGATCTGCAACCTGATGGCTTTACCTGCTACTATTCCCACCCACCACATTTGAAATATAATTCAGCACATTTCTTCACCAACCACAAGTGGGGCCCACCAATTCAAGAATTTTCCATCAAAATGATAAACTCCGAAAATTCAACAATTTCTGAATCAGTCATCTTGTAAAATTCATAATAAATCATACGTTCATTTTTAACGGTTCAAAATTTGTGGGCATATACTCAACTTATATATGTATAACATATCCAAAAATTACCACGATCCAACGGTCGGATTAAAAATTATAACCCCCGCAAAATATTTCAAAAACCCTGATTTTTAATACCTCTATTCCGACAAAAAATAGGGATAAAAACCTCAACATTAACTCCTTCATTTTTAATCACAAAAATATATCCCTTGTTTATATCCACATAAAATAAATATTTCCTTATCATATGAATCAATAATTAATTATTCACAAATAATATTACAGAATCACATTTATGACAACCAGGCCGTTCCCAGGAAAGAGGGAGCTTTCCAATAAGAATTTTTCCTTACTGGCGCGCAATTAGGTGACCAAACTTCTCCTTAGACAGAACTTTCTAGACATTGCCAATAATGTTATCTAATAATATTATTCAAATAATATGAATTATTGATCTGATAATGGGAAATACTGTGCAGTGACAATTATTGAACAACAATAATATAAAATTTCAACGTAGCAATTATTGAATCAATAAAATAAAATATTGAACAGTAATTACTGTAACAATTATTGAGTAGTGCCTTCTTACGTAAGAATCAATAATTTCAAAAATACTATGCAATACCGTGTGCTACTGTGCAATAACGCGTATTACTGTATTTTAACCACCGGGTATTCCAATAGTGTTAACAGTAACAACTACGCCGTTATTTGTAAAAACTCAAATTTGTCGTTTTCTTCACCCGACAGTTATTCGTTATGGGGCCCACAAATAGCTGCGCCGTCGTACGAATATTCCCCGACAGAAAGAATATTCCACGACCAAACGAATATTCCCCGACAACAATGATTATTTTATAACCACTTGCTTATATTGAAAAAAATTCATATTTCACCCATAACTTTAAACTTTTATCAATTTAACCATTTACTGAATAGTAATTATAAGAAAAACTGAATACTTTTATTTCATAAAATTCGGGGTCTTACAATTAGTACATATATATAATACAGTTAAAGATAACTAATTAAATAAAAATTACATAACATGTAGAATATATACTTGAATTATATTATGAATAGTATATCTGGGTAGTCGAGGGCTGACTCAGCAATGGCCCAAACGCGTCCAGTAGTAAGGTAACCACCATCCTAACAATCTCGTCGCGTAGAGCGGCGAACTGATCCGGAGGGATACCCGTACTCTCGACGGTGGCACCAGCTGCAATGTCTTGCGCAGGCTGATGGAGGCGAGAACGACTGAATAGGTCCTGCAACGGAATAGCGGATCCGTCTCAAACCACTCCGAGCAGGCAGCCACAACCCGCTGGAACAAAGCATCGTTTAAGCCAGCGCCCGTATGTGATGGTCCCACGGGGCTCTCGGACGTAGAAGCTGGCTAGAGCCTACAAAAATAAATATAACATGAATAATATTATAATTAAGTTTACTTTAATTTTTCATAAACAAGAAATAAACTAAAATATTATACCTCCAAACAGTGTATAAGCTGGTATCCTCGGTAACTCCAACACTCGATACCGCCCGGTAGTGCTAGTAGGAGTATCCTGAGACGCTACCCAAAGAGCCGTCTCCTCATCCTAAGAAAAACTAATCTCGGGCGGACGGACGGTGGGATCAGCCGTCTCAACATCGCCCCTAGCAGCCTGTAACTCTACTATACGCTGGTTGTGGAGCTTCTCAAATCGGTCCTGTAATTTAATATATATACATGTGAGGTAACTTTGTATCATCCTATAAATTACGTAATATAATCCTAAATTACAGAGATTATAGTAAATGTATTACCCGTATAGCTAGTGCTGCTGGAGATATCGTCAACCCTGAAGTAGAATCCTTCGGCGTATGGACTCTATCCCAGAACTCCATCATAGTAGGAGGTAGGCCCAAGCTACTCCGTATGGCCTAAATCATGTACATTACTCAATATTACCAAAATTTACTATAGTTGTAGTTTAATATTAAATTAAACTAAATATAAATACATACCGACTTAACCTCCTAAAACGACTGCGAGCCAAAAGTATGTACAACCCGTAGATGGCCACGATTCTTCTTCATCAACTCAGACTTGGTCTTGAAGACAGAATCATCCCAATATGTACACATGGCAGCCCATGCTGCATCTGATACTGTCGGCGGCTGATGCTGGCGTATAGTAGTCCCGGGCTATTCTTCTAGTGCCCGGACTGCCCTCATACGCATCTTGTACAGCCAGCTGGAATAGTTCTTCGAGATGTGCGCAATAATAACGGTGTCACCATCTGCCTCAGTGATGCTGGGATCGTATCTATAATACCTCTATCAAATGGACATAACGTACATGTAATTAATTATTTGAACAATATGTAAATAACTTGAACCTTGAATTTGTATATGTAATTCGACTTACGTGAAACTCCCGCAGCACTGTCACCATAAAGCTAGCATCATAACGCGAGTACTGGCTAAATCGCATGCAGCTAGTCGGGAAATGTGCTAGGCATATGGCGTGTACAGTCTGCTTAGCGATCGAATCCATAATACTAGAAAACAAATTTTGTATGGAATATTTTAATTTATTAATCACATAATAATATCATTCTAATTGAACATAAGTGATATATTAAAGTTGAAACCTACCATGATGACCCGACATCAACGGGGCAGATGTTAAGAACCGTTGGCGGACGACCTAATAAACTGAGGTTAGGCCCTCGTTGACGCCAACGTCTATCATCTGTATGTTTAATATAGTTATGACATTGATATAGTTTCTGTAAATGAATGTTTAATATAGTTATGGAAAAAAGTGTTAACTCACTAGCTGACGAAGACGACCTGCTCTGGGAGCCGTCACCTGATTCATCGCGGCCCCCACCACGGCCGCCTCCACCGCTATGTCTAGGCATAGTTGTACAACTGAAATAACAGACATAAATTTGCATTAGTGAAATTTCATTACAATTATTCTAATAATTTGTTTTAGTGGTATAATATTTACAAAACACCAAGTTCTGAAGAAGTAGTACGTCGTCAAACCCGTCAGAATCAAAATCATTTTCATCCTCTGATTCTGTCTCTTCCTCTTCTGTATCAATTTCTTCCTCAATATCATTTTCTACCATCACATACGGACTGACAACCACATCTTCCACTTCGTCAACATTGGGTACGTCAACAACATCATCTACCAACACGTTGCCATCATATTGCAATACGTGGTTGGGATTGCTAACTTCTTCTTACAACGGGTCATCCGTTCCAGACAGATTAGTACCATCAAATGATCGAATCTTTGTTGTCACAGCTGTATACCAGGGGCTTCTATAATTTAAGACGTTAGGGGCGTAGTACACTTGAGTTGCTTGGCTGGCTAACACAAATACGTCATCAAACTGTAACTTGGATTTTATATTTACTATGACGACTCTATTATGATCAACTTTAACACCCTTTGTAGTATCAAACCAGCGACACTTAAATGTAACGACCGTTTTGGCCCCTGGATAATTGAGCACAATAACTTCCTCTAATCTTCTATAGTAATTGGACCCAGAATCTCCATAACTTCCCAACACGACAACACCAGAGTTGACTAATGTCAATTCATTTACGTCATCAACCTTGAATCTATACCCATTCACGATGCAGCATGAAAATGAACTAATAAGTTTGTACGGGCCTAAAATGACATCTCTAAAACGCTCATATGCGTTCTCTTCTTCGACCCTTCTCTTAAACCACTGGTGAAAATTTGTATTAATGAATGCTTCCATCTGTGATGCAGTCAACCCCGGGTTAAAAGCATGCACTTCCAATTCGAATGAACTGTGTACAATAATATGACAATTGTTTAATTATTAATTAAGGTTAGATAAATCATTTTCAACTTGTAATAATACATACTTGATGTACGACGATACTTCAGGCATATTTAGAAGCAAGTATGTAGAGACAATCTTTAAATCTTTATCGGTTAGGTAAGTCTTCGTCTCATGTCTAAATGGTTTAGCTGGATAAGTGAATACAACCAACTCATCATCAGCACGACCAGACGGATCGGCGACCTCATTCCGACTTAGACGGTTGTGCTTCATTGCGACTACATCGTCAAAGTACAACTAGCAGAAGTTGACAAGCACTTCCTCCGTATAGCATTCAGCAATAGAACTGTGAGACCCCAAATTTTATGAATAAAGATTTAAATTTCTTAAAATATTTTTTAATATTATGGTGTGAATTTGATATAATATTATAATTGTGGGTAATATTTATAAATTATTCAAAGTAAGCAAGTGGTCATAAAATATTCGATTGGTCGAGGAATATTCTTTTTATCGGGAAATATTCGTACGACGGCATAATCATTGGTGGACCCCACAACGGAAGTATTTCGTAGTAAGAAAACAACATAATTATCTTTTTATAAAAATAACGGCGAAAATGTTACCATTAAAACTGTTGAACTACTCGATAGTAAAAGTACAGTAATACGCATGGTTGCATAGTAGCACACGGTATTGATTATTGATGCTTACGTAATAAGTCACTCAGTTATACTCAATTATTGCTACAGTAATTGCTGCATCATATCTCTCATATTATTGATTCAATTATTGTCACAGTATCATCTGTATAATATGTTATATTATTAAATCAATAATTGAGACGATAAAGTTATTCAAACTATTATTTGCAATATTGATAATGTCTAGAAATTCTGTCAAGGAGAGGTTAGATAATCTAATTGCGTGCCAATAAGGAGAAATCCTTATCGGAAAGCCCCCTCTTTCCTGGGAACAACCTGGTTGTTAAATATTGTGAATTATAATATTAATGATGAATAAGTTCGTGTTGATTAAAGATGAAATTGATAGTTCCATTGTGTTGAAATTATTAGTGTTAGTGAAAATCGACATTTATTTCGATAATAATTGATGTCTGAAAGTTATCGGGTAATTAACCGAATAAATGAGTAATTAATTGCTATTGATTCACATGATTATAACTATTTGTTCACATGTGTGTACTATTGATTCACATTCATTTACTATTAGGAGAGTTGGCGCAAGATTGATCATACTTGCATGACTAAGTTAAAGCTGAAGGTATAAATAGAGGTACTATACTGTAATTAGTTTTTTCACATGATTATACTATTGAGTCACATGATTTTACTATTTATTCACATGATTTACTATTAGGGGAGGTGATGCAAGTTTGATAATACTTGCAGGACTAAATTAAAATTGAAGAAAAAGAGGAAGGTATTATACTATAATATTTTGAGCCCCAAAATGTGCAATTATCGAAACTATATTTTCCTATAAATAGAAGCTCATTTTTCCTTCATTTCTCACCAATTCACTAAAGCTATAGACCAATTATTATAGAGAAATTATAGAGAGAAAGAAGAAAAGAAGGCTGCTACCTCACTATTTCAGTATCCAGTTTTCTTTTAAGGTAAGGGGTATTATTTCTTCGTATTCATAGAGTTATTTTCTTTCAATACTCGTAAGGGTTTTTATTCCATTTTTTATTATTTTCTTGGAATAACCTGTCTATGCGAAGTGCCGCATACATGGTGAAATTCTTCTGTTATTCCATTCTTTATTATTTTGTTGGAATAACCTGTCTGTGCGGTCTATCGCATGCCTGATGAATTCTGTTGTTATTCCGTTCTTTATTATTTTGTTGGAATATTCTGTCTGTGTGGATTACGCATGACCTGATTTCCTTATTTATTATTCTGTTGGAATATCCTGTCTGTGCGAATTATGCATGACCTGGTTCCATTCTTTATTATTCTGTTGGAATAACCTGTCTTTGCGGTCTATCGCATGCATGGTGAATTCTTCTGTTATTTCATTCTTTATTATTCTGTTGGAATAACCTGTCTATGTGGATTATCACATGCATGGTGAATGATCTTTCGTATTCATTCTTTATTAAATTGTGGAAATGATCTGTCTACGTGGATTACCGCATAGCGGGTGAAAATTTATTTACAATTTTGTATATTCTATTATACTCGTATGAGATATCATTTTTTTTGGACTCGTCATGGAATATCATTTTCTTTGGTATTTTTCTTTTATGAGTTACTATTCATGGGTTACTATTCACTCTAGTATTATTCACTCGGGTATTTGGGATATTTTTTGTGCCGAAGTACTCTTCCCAAGTTACTATTTGTGGGTTACTATTCACCCGATTACTATTCACTCTAGTATCATTCACTCGGGTATTCGGAACACTTTTCGTGACGGGGTACTATTCACAGGGTACTATTCTCGAAGTACTATTCACGGGGTACTATTCGCCCGAAAAATATATTTCTTTCTTGTCCAAATTATTTTTGGTACATTAATATTATTCTTGAATTTTACTCCACAAAGCAGTATCATGTTGACAATTTGGACGTTATTGATTTCTAGATAAATTAAATTATAAATCTTTAAAATTTATCCTTGAACTTGTTTTACTGAATTATTATGTCATTGTCATCATCCTCATGCTTATATTGTGATGAAAGTCATCTTTGGCTTACGTGCATAGATGGACTTGGTATGATTATGACCAAGAATTATTTGGTATAATCATTACCGTAATGTGACGAATGATGTGGTGAAAGTCCTCATTGGCCTGTAGTTCATTGATGGACAGTTGTTGGTATGATTATGACCAGGGATTATTCGGTATAATCATGACCATTAATGATTACATGAATATCCTTGGTCGTGATGCTGGGATGATTCGATTTTATTTATTAAGCTGAGTCTCAGCGATAAAGTTGATGAAAAACTTTTTAAATCATAGAAGATAGTAGATTTTATGCTCTACTTGACTCTTCTAATGGATTGCTTATTCCACTGCAATTGTTGACCTAAAACTTGTTATCTATTACATTCTATCAGTTGTTATACTCTTGAAGGCTAAGGATAATTTATTCTGCATTATCTTAGTCATAATATTTCTTACTGGGCTAGTTGAGCTCACCCTTTCTTTCACTGTTCTCTTCAGAAAATGAGAATATAGCTGGGACGAGTCGGGGAACGGATTAACAGTCCAGATGATTGCTTTAGTAGTCCTCACTATTCTATAAAATAATGTGACAATAAATGTAATGAGAACTCCATTGACAGTGTATATTGTCTAGATGACAATATTCTTATTAAAACTCTTAGATTATGTTTTGTCGTATTTTACACGACTGTTGTATAATTAAGTTGTATTTGAATTTTGTACCATGTAAGTGGTGACCCAAGATGGGTGATGTATACCTGTTTTGGGGGCGTCACAATTGGTATCAAAACTTAGGAATATGATCTCTGGCTGAGATGTGAGACAAGAACTAAGAGGAGAGAGACGGGAAATTTCTTCGCTAGTATGACCTACCTAAGTTTATTTGGTATTTATTTGGTCGATCAGAGTATAGGGATAATATGTGATATGTCAGTTAACTCTTATTTTGTGACAGTATTTGAAAATGGTATCTGAAAATGTTGAGATAAACAATGAAGCACATGAGATCGTTGAGTCACCAACGATCGATACCTAGGATAATGTGCAACAGGAAGACAATAATCCTCAGGTAAATAACAACACGATAATAATCATACCGGTGGCAACGGCCATCGGAACAATGATAACCATCGTGGGGGAAATTATCATGCCAAGAATGGTAACCACTTCGGTGGTAATCATGGCCAAGATAATAGGAGTGGAAATTTTAAGAAGAGAATGTTCAACAACGATGGAAAGACAGCAGCACCAAAACCTGTTTTCAAGGAAGGAGAACGACCACCAATTGTATGCTTCAAATGCGGAGGGGAGGGACATATCAGTTCAAACTACACGATGCAGTCCAAAGCATGTTACAATTGTAGAAAAGATGGTCACCTAGCCCGATTTTGTCGTGCACCAAAGTCCAGTCCAGCTAGGACGGTGGCACCAAAGGCGGATACGGACAAAACAAAGTTGGTGGTTTCAGGAAGAGCAATTTTTGTGACTTCTCAAAAAGCGAGTAACCCAAACGAAGTTAGCACGGGTTAGTTAATTATAAATTCTTGCGAAGTCTATACCTTATTAGATACCGGTTCTACCCATTGTTTTATCTCTCTTGCTTGCGCTCAACATTTAAAATTGACTCCGAAGAAATTAGATTTTGACTTATCGGTTGAAACTCTGTTAGGAGAAACCTTCATTACATGTGATATCCAAGTCTTAGATGAGAGTCAAAGTTTTGAATGATATTTCTATTGTTAATAAATTTCCTGACGTATTCTTGAAGACTTCCTAGCCTACCCCTAGAGCGTGAAATCAAATTTTGTATTGACCCCAGTACAAAATCCATTTCTAAAACCCTCAAGTATTTCTTCAGCCAAAACGAACGTATAATGTGCCAAAGATGTTGGCTTGGGCTGTTAAATATTACGATCGTACCATTCAATACCATCGTGGGAAAGCGAACGTGGTAGCTGACGCGTTGAGTAGAAGATCGTATGCGTTTACGAGTGCGATGTTGTTAATACATAAACCCATTTCGTATAACTTACAAATGATGAAGATAGAGTTAAAGACTCTAGGGACCCACGTGAAGATAACGAATATACAAGTAAAATCGACTTTAATAGATAAAGTTAAAGCCGCTCAAGCTACACACCCGAATCTGATGAATGTGAAGAAGAAGGTTCAAGAAGGCGTTATTCTAGAAGCAAGAATCGACGAAGAGAGAAAATCTCAACCCTCAATTTAATTGGCCCATTTGAAATCCTCGATCGAGTAGAAAATGTGGCCTATAAACTCGCTTTATCGCCAAGTATGTCGCGTGTTCATAACGTTTTTTTTCACGTATCGATGTTACGTAAATACGTGGACGACCCGAACCACATTATTGAATTAGAACTAGATGAGATAGTAGAAGATTTAACGTATGAGGAGATACGTGTTAAAATCTTGGATAAGAAGGATCATATTCGACACTCAAAGGTTATGCCTCAAGAGTTAGAATCTGAAATAAAGTTAAGGTATTCTCACATCTTCGGCATACCAGGTACGTACGTAAATTTTGAGGGCAAAATTTCATAAGGAGGGGAGATTGTGAGACCCTAAATTTTATGAATAAAGATTTAAATTTCTCAAAATATTTTTTAATATTACGGTGTGAATTTGATATAATGTTATAATTATGGATAATATTTATAAATTTTACAAAGTAAGCAAGTGGTCATAAAATATTCGATTGGTCGGAGAATATTCTTTTTTTCGGGAAATATTCGTACAACGACACAATTATTGGTGGACCCCACAACGGAAGTATTGTCGTAGTAAGAAAATGACAGAATTATCTTTTTATAAAAATAACGACGAAAGTGTTACCGTTAAAACTGTTGAACTACTCGGTAGTAAAAGTATAGTAATACGCGTGGTTGCATTGTAGCACACGGTATTGATTATTGATGCTTACGTAAGAAGTCACTCAGTTATACTCAATTACTGCTACAGTAATTGCTGCATCATATCTATCATATTATTGATTCAATTATTGTCACAGTATCATCTGTATAATATGTTATATTATTAAATCAATAATTGAGACGACAAAATTATTCATATTATTATTTGCAATATTGACAATGTCTAGAAGTTCTGTCAAGGAGAGGCTAGATAATCTAATTGTGCACCAATAAGGAGAAATCCTTATCGAAAAGCCCCATCTTTCCTGAGAACAACCTGGTTGTTAAATATTATGAATTATAATATTAATGATGAATAAGTTCGTGTTGATTAAAGATAAAATTGATAGTTCTATTGTGTTGAAATTATTAGTGTTAGTAAAAATCGACATTTATTTCGATAATAATTAATGTCTGGAAGTTATCGGGTAATTAACCGGATAAATGAGAAATTAATTGCTATTGATTCATATGATTATAACTATTTGTTCACATCTGTGTACTATTGATTCACATTCATTTACTATTAGGGGAGTTGGTGCAAGATTGATAATACTTGCATGACTAAGTTAAAACTGGAGGTATAGATGGAGGTACTATACTGTAATTAGTTTTTTTACATGATTATACTATTGAGTCACATGATTTTACTATTGATTCACATGATTTACTATTAGGGGAGGTGGTGCAAGTTTGATAATACTTGCAGGACTAAATTAAAAATGAAGAAAAAGAGGAAGGTATTATACTGTAATATTTCGAGTCACAAAATGTGTAATTATCGAAACTATATTTTCCTATAAATAGAAGCTCATTCTTCCTTCATTTCTCACCAATTCACTAAAGCTATAGAGCAATTATTATAGAAAAATTATAGAGAGAAAGAAGAAGAGAAGTCTGCTACCTCACTATTCCAGTATTCAGTTTTCTTCTAAGGTAAGGGGTATTATTCCTTCGTATTCATAAAGAGAGTTATTTTCATTCAATACTCGTAAAGGTTTTTATTCCTTTCTTTATTATTTTGTTAGAATAACCTGTCTATGCGAAGTATTGCATACATGGTAAAATTCTTCTGTTATTCCATTCTTTATTATTCTGTTGGAATAACCTGTCTGTGCGGTCTATCGCATGCCTGGTGAATTTTGTTGTTATTCCGTTCTTTATTATTCTGTTAGAATATCATGTCTGTTCGGATTACGCATGACTTGGTTCCCTTCTTTATTATTCTGTTGGAATTTCATGTCTGTGCGGATTACGCATGACCTGGTTCCATTCTTTATTATTCTGTTGGAATAACCTGTCCGTGCGGTCTATCGCATGCATGGTAAATTCTTCTGTTATTCCATTCTTTATTATTCTGTTGGAATAACCTGTCTATGTGAATTACCACATGCATGGTGAATGATCCTTCGTATTCATTCTTTATTAAATTATGGAAATGATCTGTCTACGTGGATTACCGCATGGCGGGTGAAAATTTATTTGCAGTTTTGTATATTCTATTATACTCGTATTAGATATCATTTCTTTTGTACTCGTCATAAAATATCATTTTCTTTGATATTTTTCTTTTACGAGTTACTATTCATGGATTACTATTCACCTAGTTACTATTCACTCTAGTATTATTCACTCGGGTATTCGGGGCACGTTTTGTGCTAAATTACTATTCACGAGTTACTATTCATGGGTTACTATTCACACGATTACTTTTCACTCTAGTATCATTCACTCAGGTATTCGGAACACTTTTTGTGTCGGGATACTATTCACGGGGTACTATTCCCGAAATACTATTCACGGGATACTATTCACCCGAAAAATATATTTCTTTTCTGTCCAAATTATTTTTGGTACATGAATATTATTCTTGAATTTTACTCCACAAAGCGGTATCATGTTGACAATTTGGACGTTATTGATTTCTGGATAAATTAAATTATAAATCTTTAAAATTTATCCTTGAACTTGTTTTATTGAATTATTATGTCATTGTCATCACCCTCATTCTTATATTGTGATGAAAGTCGTCTTTGGCTTACGTGCATAGATGGACTTGGTATGATTATGACCAGGGATTATTCGATATAATCATGACCGTAATGTGACGAATGATGTGGTGAAAGTCCTCATTGGCCTGTAGTTCATTGATGGACAGTTGTTGGTATGATTATGACCAAGGATTATTCGGTATAGTCATGACCATTGATGATTACATGAATATCCTTGGCCGTGATGCAGGGATGATTCAATTTTATTTATTAAGCTGAGTCTCAGCGATAAAGTTGATGAAAAACTTTTTAAAACATAAAAGATAGTAGATTTTATGCTCTACTTGACTCTTCTAATGGATTGCTTATTCCGCTGCAGTTGTTGATCTAAAACTTGTTGTCTATTATATTCTATCAGTTGTTATACTATTGAAGGCTATGGATAATTTATTCTGCATTATCTTAGTCATAATATTTCTTACTGGGCTAATTGAGCTCACCCTTTCTTTCACTGTTCTCTTCAGGAAATGAGAATATAGCTAGGACGAGTCGGGGAACGGATTGACAGTCCAGATGATTATTTTAGTAGTCCTCACTATTCTATAAAGTAGTGTGACAATAAATGTAATGAGGACTCCATTGAGTGTGGATATTGTCTAGATGACAATATTCTTATTAAAACTCTTAGATTATGTTTTGTCGTATTTTACTCGACTGTTGTATAATTAAGTTATATTTGAATTTTGTACCATGTATTTGGCAACTCAAGATGGGTGATGTATACATGTTTTGGGGGCGTCACAAGAACCCTCTACACGAGCTTTGTTTTTAACTTTCTGCTTTAATCGACGCATATACCTAAAATATGAAAGTATGTGATATTACCTGATAAGTTAATTATAAAGATGACGAATATTGCACAATGTATGTGATATTACCTCTCAAATGAATACATCCATCGATATTGCACCGGTCCTCCAAGCTTAAGTTCATATTACAGATGAATAGGCAAATGCTCCATGCTATCAAAGAACCTCGATGGTAAGATCATTTCGAGCTTGCACATTGTCAACACTATGTTTTTCTCCATCTTCTCCACATCACTATACCTTATAACAGTTGAGCAAATATCCCAAAAAAATTTAAAAGTGCGGTAAAAGTATCATTAATATTCCTGGGTAACACCTCACGAAATGCAATTGGCATCAACTTCTGCATAAATACATGACAGTCGTGACTTTTGAACCCAATAATTTTCAACTTCTCAACCTTAGTACAATGAGATATGTTAGAAGCATATCCATCTGGGAGCTTCAATACGCTAAGCCACTTGCAAATGTTTTCAACCTGCTGCTTGGTAAGACAAAATGGAGCTTTTGGTTTTATGTTGTTAGGTCGGAGCTACAATTCCCGCCTAATATTCATTTCCTCCAAGTCTTTACATGCTTTATCATTGTCTTTAGTTTTACCACTCGTATCTAGTACGGTGTAAAACAAGTTCTCGAATACATTCTTCTCTGTATGCATAACATCTATACAATGACGAAGTGCTAGTATGACCCAGTATGGAAACTAAAACCAAATCGGCGAGTGTGTCCAGTTATGACATTTTCAATATCCTATAGCTCTCAACTTACCATGCTCCTTCCCAAGCGGTAGAAATGTTAGATCATTTAGTCAGCCCACTAGGTCGCTGCCCGACAAGCAACCAACAACCCCCTTCTTCTCTGCCTTTCTATTGAACTGTGTAGACATCTTTCTATAACTGTGCTCAGTAGGCAAGAATCTACGAGCAGCTCTAAAGAAACTAGTTTTTCGGCCATGACGTAGTTGAGTGCCTTGCACATCCCCCATACAGACTGGACATGACAACTTACCATAGTCGACCAACCACTAATCATCCCTAGTGTCGGAAAGTTAATAATAGTCCACAACAAGACTGCCTTCATCACAAAATTCTGCACGACAGATTTATCAAAAGTTTGAACTCCTGTTTCCCACAACAGCTTAAGTTTATTGACTAACGGCCTAAGGTACACGTTAATGTCTTTCGTAGTACTCTTATCCCCCGGTATAAGTAAGGTCAAGGAAAGATACAGATCCCTCATGCACATTGTAAGACCCTGAATTTTATGAAATGAAAGTATTCAATTTTCTTATAATTATTATTTTTTTCGTAAATGGTTAAATTGATAAAAGGTTAAAGTTAATGGTGATATGTGAAAATTTTGCAAAGTATGCAAGTTGTTATAAAATATTTGTTTGGTCGGAAAATATTCTTTTTGTCAGGGAATATTCGTACGACGGCAAAATCATTGGTGGACCCCACAACGGAAGAATTGTCGTAGTTAGAAAATGACAGAATTATCTTTTTATAAAAATAACGGCGAAAGTGTTACTGTTAAAACTGTTGAACTACCCGGTAGTAAAAGTACAGTAATATGCGTGGTTGCATAGTAGCACACGGTATTGATTATTGATGCTTACGTAAGAAGTCACTCAGTTATACTCAATTATTGCTACAGTAATTGCTGCATCATATCTCTCATATTATTGATTCAATTAGTCACAGTATTATCTGTATAATATGTTATATTATTAAATCAATAATTGAGACGACAAAGTTATTCATATTATTATTTGTAATATTGACAATGTCTAGAAGTTCTGTCAAAGAGAGGTTAGATAATCTAATTACGCGCCAATAGGGAGAAATCCTTATCGGAAAGCCCCCTCTTTCCTGGGAACGACCTGATTGTTAAATATTGTGAATTATAATATTAATGATGAATAAGTTCGTGTTGATTAAAGATAAAATTGATAGTTCCATTGTGTTAGAATTATTAGTGTTTGTGAAAATCGACATTTATTTCGATAATAATTGATGTCTTGAGGTTATATTGACCAATCGGGTAATTAACCGAATAAATGAGCAATTAATTGGTATTAATTCGCATGCTTATAACTATGTATTCACATGTGGGTACTATTGATTCACATGATTTACTATTAGGGGAGTTGGTGCAAGATTGATAATACTTGCATGATTAAATTAAAAATATAGGTATAGATGAAGGTACTATACTGTAATTAGTTTTTTCACATGATTAAACTATTGAGTCACATGAATAAACTATTAATTCACATGATTTACTATTAGGGGAGGTGGTGCAAGTTTGATAATACTTGCAGGACTAAATTAAAAATGAAGAAAAAGAGGAAGGTATTATACTGTAATATTTCGAGGCCCAAAATGTACAATTATAGAAACTATATTTTCCTATAAATAGAAGCTCATTCTTCTCTCATTCTCACCAATTCACTAAGTCTCATAAGAACAATTATTATAGAGATAAAATATAGAGCGAAAGAAGAAGAGAAATCTACTACCTCACTATTCCAGTATCCAACTTCTTCTAAGGTAAGGGATATTATTTCTTTCGTATTCATGAAGAGAGTTATTTCTTTCGATACTCTAAAGGGTTGTTATTTCATTCTTTATTATTCTATTGCAATAACCTGTCTACGCGGACTACCGCAAGAATGGTGAATTCTTCTGTTATTCTATTCTTTATTATTCTGTTAGAATAACATGTCTGTGCGGTCTATCGCATGCCTAGTGAATTATTCTGTTATTCCATTATTTATTATTCTGTTAGAATAACCTGTCTGTGCGATCTATCGCATGCCTGGTGAATTCTTCTGTTATTCCATTCTTTATTTTTCTGTTGGAATAACCTGTCTACGCGGACTACCGCATGCATGGTGAATTCTTTTGTTATTCTATTCTTTATTATTCTGTTGGAATAACCTATCTATGTGGATTACCGCATGCATGGTGAATGATCCTTCGTATTCATTCTTTATTAAATTGTGAAAATGAACTGTCTACGTGGATTACCGCATGGCGGGTGAAAATCCATTTGCAGTTTTGTATATTCTATTATATTCGTATGAGATATCATTTCTTTTGTACTCGTCATGGAATATCATTTTCTTTGATATTTTTCTTTTACGAGTTACTATTTATAGATTACTATTCACCCAGTTACTATTCCCTCTAGTATTATTCACTCGAGTATTCAGAGCACTTTTCGTGCCGGAGTACTATTCACGAAGTACTATTCACGGGGTACTATTCACCAGAAAAATATATTTTTTTTCTGTCCAAATTATTTTTGGTACATGAATATTATTCTTAAATTTACTCTACGAAGCAGTATCATGTTGACAATTTGGACGTTATTGATTTCTAGATAAATTAAATTATAAATCTTTAAAATTTATCCTTGAACTTGTTTTATTGAATTATTATGTCATTGTCATCATCCTCATGCTTATATTGTGATGAAAGTCATCTTTGGCTTACGTGCATAGATGGACTTGGTATAATTATGACCAGGGATTATTTGGTATAATCATGACCGTAATATGACGAATGATGTGGTGAAAGTCCTCATTGGCCTGTAGTCCATTGATGGACAGTTGTTGGTATGATTATGACCAGGGATTATTCGGTATAATCATGACCATTGATGATTACATGAATATCCTTGGTCGTGGTGCAGGGATGATTTGATTTTATTTATTAAGTTGAGTCTCAGCAATAAAGTTGATGAAAAACTTTTTAAATCATAGAAGATAGTAGATTTTATGCTCTACTTGACTCTTCTAATGGATTGCTTATTCCGTTGCAGTTGTTGATCTAAAACTTGTTGTCTATTACATTCTATCAGTTGTTATACTGTTGAAGGCTAAGGATAATTTATTCTGCATTATCTTAGTCATAATATTTCTTACTGGGCTAGTTGAGCTCACCCTTTCTTTCACTGTTCTCTTCAGGTAATGAGAATATAGCTGGGACGAGTCGGGGAACGGATTGACGGTCTAGATGGTTGTTTTAGTAGTCCTCACTATTCTATAAAATAGTGTGACAATAAATGTAATGAGGACTCCATTTGAGTTTGAATACTGTCTAGAAGACAATATTCGTATTAAAACTCTCAGTTTATGTTTTGTCGTATTTTACACGACTGTTGTAAAATTAAGTTGTATTTGAGTTAGGTACCATGTATCTGACGACCCAAGATGGGTGATGTATACCTGTTTTGGGGGCGTCACAGTTGGTATCAAAGCTTAGGGATATGATCCCTGGCTTAGATGTGAGACAAGAACTAGGAGGGGAGAGACGGGGAATTCCTTCAATAGTATGACCTACCTAAGTTTATTTGGCATTTAATTGGTCGGTCAGAGTATAGGGATAATATGTGACATGTCAATTAACCTTTGTTTTGTGGAAGTATTTGAAAATGGCATCCGAAAATGTTGAGATAAGCAATGAAGCACATGAGACCGTTGAGTCACCAACGATCAATACCCAGGATAATGTGCAACAGGAAGACAATAATCCTCAGGTAAATAACATCACCGATCAGATGATGAACGATGGGATGTTTAGAGGCTTTATACAATTCATGCAACATCAGACGAGAAAGACTCCTGTTCAAAATGCAGGTGGAAACACTGGCAACTCTCGGATGGTCACTGCTAAGCAGTTCAAGGAGCTGGGACTGACAGAGTTTTTGGGAAATCCAGAACCATTTTAGGCAGAGACGTGGCTAAAGCAGATCACCAAGATATTTGATATCTTGGGATGCTCCGAGGAGCAAAAGGTTCCCTTAGCCACCTTTATGTTGCGTGAAGAGGCAGATTACTGGTGGGAATCTGTAAAACGTACCCAGCCTAACGCACTCAAGATGTTTTGGGAGAAGTTACAAGAGCTGTTCAATGAAAAGTACTTTCCTGAAAGAATTCGTCACATGAAGGAGGTGGAGTTTATCAAGTTGGAGCAAAATAATATGACCGTGTCGCAATACGAGGCTAAATTTGCGGAGTTATCTCGGTTTACATCCCATTTGGTCGATAATGAGGAGCAAATGACGCGAATGTTTCTAAGAGGTTTGAAACTTGATATACGTCAATACCTCATTTCTCATAAACTTTGTTTATATTCAGATGTTATGAATAGGGCTCAGTTATTGGAGCGCGATAATGAGTCAGCACAACCAAAAGGTAACGAGCAACAACACGATAATAATCATACCGGTGGCAACGGCCATTGGAACAATGATAACCATCGTTGGGGAAATTATCATGCCAAGAATGGTAATCACTTCGGTGGTAATCATGGCCAAGATAATAGAAGTGGAAAATTCAAGAAGAGAAGATTTAACGATAATGGGAAGACGTTGGCAGCAACACTAACACCAGCAACAAATTCTAGGGAAAGAGAACGACCGTCAGTTAGATGCTACAGATGCGGAGAGGAGGGACACATAAGTCTAAACTATTCACAGCCTTCCAAGGTATGTTATCGTTGCGGAAAAGACGGTCACATAGCTCGATTTTGTCGTGTAGCGAAATCAAGTCCAGCTGGGACGGTGGCACCAATGGCGGATACGGACAAAATAAAGTCGGTGGTTTCAAGAAGAGCATTTTTCGTGACTTCTCAAAAAGCGAGTAACCCGAACGAAGTTAGCACAGGTTAGTTAATTATAAATTCTTGCGAAGTCTATACCTTATTAGATATTGGTTCTACCCATTCTTTTATCTCTCTTGCTTGCGCTCAACGTTTAAATTTGACTCCGGATAAATTAAACTTTGACTTATCGGTTGAAACTCCGTTAGGAGAAACCTTCATTACATGTGATATCCAAGTCTTGGATGAGAGTCACAGTTTTGAATGATATTTCTATAGTTAATAAATTTCCTGACGTATTCTTGAAGACTTCCTAGCCTACCCTAGAGCGTGAAATCAAATTTTATATTAACCCCAGTACAAAACCCATTTCTCAAACCCTCAAATATTTCTTCACCTAGAATGAACATAACATGTGCCAAGGACATTGGCTCGAGCTATTGAAGATTATGACTATACCATTCAATATCATTGTGGAAGAGCGAACGTGGTAGCTGACGCGTTGAGTAGAAGATCATATGCATTTACGAGTGCGATGTTGTTAACATAAAAACCCATTTCGTATAACTTACAAATGATGAAAATAGAGTTAAAGACTCTAGGGACCCACGTGAAGAAAACGAATATACAAGTAGAATTGAATTTAATCGATAAAGTTAAAAGCCGTTCAAGCTACAGACCCGGAGCTGATGAATACGAAGAAGAAGGTTCAAGAAGGCATTATTCTAGAAAAAAGACTCGATGAAGAGAGGAAATCTCAACCCTTGATTTTATTAGTCTATTTGAAATCCTCGATCAAGTAGGAACTGTGCCTATAGACTCGTTTTATCGCCGAGTATGTCGCATGTTCATAACGTTTTTCACATATCGATGTTATGTAAATATGTGTAAAACCCGAACCACATTATTGAATTAGAACCAGACGAGATAGCAGAAGATTTAACGTATGAGGAGATACGTGTTAAAATCTTGGATAAGAAGGATCACATTCGACACTCAAAGGTTATACCTCAAGAGTTAGAATTTGAAATGAAGTCAAGGTATCCTTACCTATTCGGCATACCAGGTACGTACGTAAATTTTGAGGGCAAAATTTTATAAGGAGGGGAGATTGTAAGACCCCGAATTTTATGAAATGAAAGTATTCAATTTTCTTATAATTATTATTTTTTTTCGTAAATGGTTAAATTGATAAAAGGTTAAAGTTAATGGTGATATGTGAAAATTTTGCAAAGTATGCAAGTTGTTATAAAATATTCGTTTGGTCGGGGAATATTCTTTTTGTCATGGAATATTCGTACGACGGCAAAATCATTGGCGGACCCCACAACGAAAGAATTGTCGTAGTTAGAAAACGACAGAATTATCATTTTATAAAAATAACGGCGAAAGTGTTACCGTTAAAACTGTTGAACTACCCAGTAGTAAAAGTACAGTAATACGTGTGGTTGCATAGTAGCACACGGTATTGATTATTGATGCTTATGTAAGAAGTCACTCAGTTATACTCATTTATTGCTACAGTAATTGCTGCATCATATCTCTCATATTATTGATTCAATTATTATCACAGTATCATCTGTATAATATGTTATATTATTAAATTAATAATTGAGACGACAAACTTATTCATATTATTATTTGCAATATTGACAATGTCTAGAAGTTCTGTCAAGGAGAGATTAAATAATCTAATTGCACGCCAATAGGGAGAAATCCTTATCGGAAAGCCCCCTCTTTCCTGGAAATGACCTAGTTATTAAATATTATGAATTATAATATTAATGATGAATAAGTTCGTGTTGATTAAAGATAAAAATTGATAGTTTCATTGTGTTGAAATTATTAGTATTTGTGAAAATCGACATTTATTTCGATAATAATTGATGTCTGGAGGTTATATTGACCAATCGGGTAATTAACCGGATAAATGAGTAATTTATTGCTATTAATTCACATGTTTATAACTATGTGTTCATATGTGGGTACTATTGATTCACATGATTTACTATTAGGGGAGTTGGTGCAAGATTGATAATACTTGCATGACTAAATTAAAAATAGAGGTATAGATGAAGGTAATATACTGTAATTAGTTTTTTCACATGATTATACTATTGAGTCACATGAATGAACTATTAATTCACATGATTTACTATTAGAGGAGGTGGTGCAAATTTGATAATACTTGCAGGACTAAATTAAAAATGAAGAAAAAGAGGAAGGTATTATACTGTAATATTTCGAGCCCCAAAATGTGTAATTATCGAAATTATATTTTTCTATAAATAGAAGCTCATTCTTCTTTCATTCTCACCAATTCACTAAGTCTCACAAGAGCAATTATTATAGAGAGAAATTATAGAGCGAAAGAAGAAGAGAAGTCTGTTACCTCACTATTCCAGTATCCAGTTTCTTCTAAGGTAAGGGGTATTATTTCTTTCGTATTCATGAAGAGAGTTATTTCTTTCAATACTCTAAAGGGTTGTTATTCCATTCTTTATTATTCTGTTGGAATAACATGTGTACGCGGACTACCGCATTCATGGTGAATTCTTCTATTATTCCATTCTTTATTATTCTATTAGAATAACCTGTCTGTGTGGTCTATCGCATGCATAGTGAATTCTTCTGTTATTCCATTTTTTATTATTCTGTTGGAATAACCTGTCTGTGCGGTCTATCGCATGCCAGGTGAATTCTTCTGTTATTCAATTCTTTATTATTCTGTTGGAATAACCTGTCTACGCTGACTACCGCATGCATGGTGAATTCTTCTGTTATTCCATTCTTTATTATTCTGTTAGAATAACCTGTCTATTTGGATTACCGCATGCATGGTGAATGATCCTTCGTATTCATTCTTTATTAAATTGTAGAAATGATCTGTCTACGTGGATTACCGCATGGCGGGTGAAAATCCATTTGCAGTTTCGTATATTCTGTTATACTCTTATGAGATATCATTTCTTTTGTACTAGTACTTCTCCTTGGGGTGCTCTTGTGCTATTCGTGAAGAAGAAAGATAGAAGTATGCGACTTTGTATTGATTATCGGGAGTTGAATCATGTCACCATCAAAAACAGGTACCCATTGCCACGTATTGATGACCTGTTTGACCAGTTACAAGGAGCACAATTCTTTTTAAAGATTGATCTTCGTTCTGGATATTATCAGCTGAAGGTTAGAACCGAGGATATTCCCAAGACGGCTTTCAGAACTCGGTACGGGCATTATGAATTCCTAGTCATGTCCTTTGGATTGACTAATGCTCCTGCTGCCTTCATGAATATGATGAACCGGGTATTCAAGGAATATTTGGATCACTTTGTGGTCGTCTTTATTGATGACATCCTTATTTATTCCAAAAGCCGTGAAGATCATGAGCAACACTCGAGGCTGGTACTCCAAAAGCTTCGTGAATACAAGCTTTATGCCAAGTTGAAGAAATGCGAGTTCTGGTTGGAGGAGGCAGCATTCCTTGGGCATGTAGTATCAAGTCGTGGAATATCGGTTGACCCGGCAAAGATTGAAGCTATTCAAAGCTGGGAGCAACCTAAATCAGTGACCAAAGAACGTAGCTTTCTTGGTTTAGCTGGTTATTATCGGAGATTCGTGGAAGGATTTTCTCGAATCGCTACTCCATTAACTCAGCTGACTCGGAAAGATACAAAGTTCGGTTGGAGCAAAGAATGTGAGAAGAGTTTTCAAGAACTCAAGAGGAGACTCATTTCAGCACCTGTTTTAACAATACCATCTGGCTCGGAGGGATTTGTCATCTACAGTGATGCTTCGAGCAAAGGGTTGGGATGCGTTCTCATGCAACATGGAAAAGTTATAGCCTATGCATCAAGATAACTCAAGGAATATGAGAGGAATTATCCTACTCATGATCTAGAGTTGGCAGCTGTTGGCTTTGCACTTAAAATTTGGAGGCATTACTTGTATGGGGAGAAGGTGGAGATCTTTACGGATCATAAAAGCCTCAAATATTTCTTCACTCAAAAGGAACTCAACATGCGACAACGATGTTGGCTTGAACTGTTAAAAGATTATGATCATACCATTCAATACCATCCTGGAAAAGCGAACGTGGTAGCTGACGCATTGAGTAGAAGATCATATGCAAGTACGAGTGCGATATTGTCAATACAAAGGCCCATTTTGTGTGACTTGCAAAGGATGGAGATAGAGTTAAAGACTCCAGGGACCCATGTGATGATGACGAATATACGAGTAGAACCAACTTTAATCGATAAAGTTAAAGATGCTCAAGCTACAGACCTGGAGCTGATGCGTATGAGGAAGAAAGTGCAAGAAGGTGCTATGCCGGAAGCAAGAATCGATAAAGAAGGAATACTTTGGGTCAACTCCAGACTTTGTGTTCTTAACAACCCTGATTTAAAGTATGAAATCATGATGGAGGCGCACAACACACCGTTTGCAATCCATCCTGGAAGTACCAAAATGTATCATGATCTTTGTCATACATTTTGGTGGAGCAATATGAAGAGAGAGATAGCGCTGTTTATCTCGAGGTGTTTAACTTGTCAACGAGTCAAAGCGGAGCATCAAGTACCAAAAGGTCCATTGCAACCACTTGAAATTCCAAAATGAAAGTGGGAGCATATTACCATAGATTTCGTTACCGGTCTTCCTAGGGTTTCTCAAGGTATTGATGTGATTTGGGTCATTGTTGATAGATTGACCAAGTCTGCTCATTTCTTATCGATACGAGAAACTTATACACTTGAACGTCTTGCTCGCCTGTACATAAACAAGATTGTAAGACTGCATGGTATGCCAGTATCCATAGTTTCTGATCGAGACCCAAGATTCACTTCACGATTTTGGGTTAGTTTACAAAAAGCTATGGGCACAGATTTACGATTTAGTTCGGCATATCATCCTCAAACGGACGGACAATCAGAGAGGACTATTTAAACTCTAGAAGATTTATTAAGACTCTGTGTCCTTGACTTCAAGGGAAGTTGGGACAAGTTCTTACCATTGGTGGAGTTTTCCTACAACAACAATTATCAAGTAAGTATTGGCATGGCTCCATTCGAAGCATTGTATGGAATAAAATGTCGTTCTCCAGTATGCTGGGATGAGGTGGGTGAAGCAACGTTGTTGGGACCGGAGTTGGTACGTATGACTACAGAAAAGATTCAAACGATCTGACAACGTATAAAAACCTCACAACATCGACAAAAGAGTTATGCTGATCTTCATCGAAAGGACGTGAAATTTGATGTAGGAGATCATGTGTTCTTACGCGTTGCTCCATGGAAAGGAGTTACAAGATTTGGAAAGAGAGGAAAGCTCAATCCTCGATTCATCGGTCCATTTTTAATCCTCGATCGAGTAGGAACTGTGGCTTATAGACTCGCTTTACCGCCAAGTATGTCTCGTGTTCATAACGTTTTTCACATATTCATGTTAAGCAAATATGTGGAAGACCCGAACCACATTATTGAGTTAGAACCGGACGAAATAGAGGAGGATTTGACGTATGAAGAAGTTCTTGTTCAAATCTTGGATAAGAAGGAACATATTCTACGCTCCAAGGTTATACCTCAAGTCAAAGTTTTGTGGAGAAATCACGATGTTGAGGAAATGACTTGGGAGTTAGAATCTGAAATGAAATCAAGGTATCCTTACATCTTCGACATACCAGGTACGTACCCTAATTTCGAGGGCGAAATTTTATAAGAAGGGGAGGTTGTAAGACCCCAACTTTTATAAATAAAGATAAATTTTTTATAAATATCATTTTTAAATATTATGGAGTTAATTTGATATAATGTTATAGTTGTGGGTAATATTTATAAATTTTGCAAAGTACGCAAGTTGTTATATAATATTCGATTGGTCGGAGAATATTCGTTTTAACTGGGAATATTCGTACAACGGCACAATCATTGGTGGACCCCACAAAAAAATTATTGTCGGATTGAGAAAATGACAAAAATATTTTATTAAAAATAACGGCGGAAGTTTTACCATTGATACTGTTGAACTACTCGGTAGTAAAAGTACAGTAATACGTGTGGTTGCATAGTAGCACACGGTATTAATTATTAATGCTTATGTGAGAAGTCACTCAGTTTGATTCAATTATTGTCAGTTAATATTATGAATTATTTAGCGATAATGACGTTTTGTTTTATTCGTATTATTAACGTAATAAAATAGAAACATCTTTTTATATAAAACAGAATACTTTATTAAAGTTATTCTATAAATAGAATATATTATATTTTATTTAAAAGATTTTTCTTTAAATATGGACTGTCAGATTAAAGTAATCAATCTAGACCGTTCATGGATTAGTTACTATGCATTCTATTTTTCTATAAATAGCAGCTCACTCCTTTATTATTTCTTACGAATTCACTGAACTCTAGAGAGAGAAACTATAGAGAGAGAGAGAAGAAGAGTATTCTGCTACTTAACTACTTCCTTATTTCAGCTCTTCTTTAAAACGGTAAGGGGTGTTATTCTTTCTTATTCATGAAGAGAACTGTTGTTATTTCATTATTTATTATTCTGTTGGAATAACCTGTATACGCGGTCTACCCTATACTTGGTGACATTCTTCTGTTATTCTATTGGAACATCCTGTCTGTGTGTTTTACATCGGACCTGGTTCCGTTTTTATTATTATTCTGTTGGAACATCCTGTCTGTGTGTTTTACACCGGACCTGGTTCCGTCTTGTTATTATTCTGTTGGAACATCCTGTCTGTGTATTTTACACCGGACCTGGTTCCATTATTTATTATTCTGTCGGAATATCCTGTCTGTGCGTTTACGCCGGACCTGGTTGCATTATTTATTATTCTGTTGGAATAACCTGTCTGTGCGGTCTATCGCATGCCGGGCGATTTCTTTTGTTATTCCATTCTTTACTATACTCAGTTGGTTAAGTTTTAACTTCTATACTCCATGAAATTAGTGGAATATCCTTGATAATTGCGGTTCATCCAGTATCTTTTCATGAAAATATTCTTCTAAGCATTCTTAAATTTTACTCCACAAAGCAGTATCATGTTGACAATTTGGACGTTGTTAATTCTTGGATAAATTAATTCTTGAACTTGTTTTATTGAATTCTTATATCATTGTCATCATCCTCATGTTTATAAAATGTTAAAAGTCATCTGTGGCCTGTAGTGCATAGATGGACTTGGTATGATTATGACCAGGGATTATTCAGTATAATCGTGACTGTAATGTTACAAATGATGTGGTAAAAGTCCTCATTGGCCCGTAGTGCGTTGATGGACAGTTGTTGGCATGATCATGACCATTAATGAATACACGAATATCCTTGGTCGTAGTGCAGGGGTGATTCGATGATGTGGATTATTTTATTAAGCTGAGTCCCAGCGATCACAGTGTTGAAAAACCTTTTAAATCATAAAAGATAGTAGAGTTTATTTTCTACTTGACTCTTTTAATGGATTGCTTGTTCCGCTACAGTTAAACTTGATGTCTATTATATTTTATCAGTTTAACATTGTTGAAGGCTAATGATAATTTATTCTGCATTATCTTAGTCATAATATTTCTTACTGGGCTAGTTGAGCTCACCCTTTCTTTCACTGTTCTCTTCAGGAAATGAGAACGTAGCTGGGGCAAGTCGGGGAACGGAGTGATGGTCCGAATGATAGTATTAGTTAGTAGTCCTCACTATTCTATGTAATAGTGTGTTAATAAATGTAATGAGGACTCCTTTTGAGTATGAATACTCTCTAGAAGATAATATTTGTATTCAAACTCACAGTTTATGTTTTGTCGTATTGTACACGACAGTTGTATTAGTAAGTTATATTTATATTCTGTACTATGTATTTGACGACCCAAGATGGGTGATGTATACCTAATTTTGGGGGCGTCACAGTTCGTATCAGAGCTTAGGGATATGATCCCTGGCTAAGATGTGAGAATAGAACTAGGAGGGGAGAGACGGGGAATTCCTTCGCTAGTATGACCTACCTAAGTTTATTTGCATGGTATTTAATTGGTCGGTCATAATATAAGGATAATATATGACATATCAATTAACTTTTATTTTGTGGCAGTATCTAAAAATGGCATCTGAGAATGTTGAGAATAGCAATGGAGCACAGGCAACTGTTGATTCACCACATATCAATAATCAGGATAATGTGCATCAGGAAGGTGATAATCCTCATGCAAACAACAACACTGACCAGATGATGAATGATGGAATGTTCAGAAACTTTATGCAGTTCATGCAACAGCAGGCGAGAGTGACTCCTTTCCAAAATATAGGTGGAAACACTAAAAACTCTCGGACGGTCACAGCTAAACAGTTCAAGGAGCTGGGACCACCAGAGTTTAAGGGAGAGCCAAAACCACTTATAGCGGAAACATGAATAAAGTAGATTACCAAGATATTTGATGTCTTGGGATGCTCCGAGGAGCAAAAGGTTCCCTTTGCTGCCTTTATGTTGCGAGGAGAGGCAGATTACTGGTGGGAATAGATTAAGCGTACTCAACCTGCCGCACTGAAGATGTCTTGGGAGAAGTTCCAAGAGCTGTTCAATGACAAATACTTTCCCGAAAGTGTTCGTCACATGAAGGAGGTGGAGTTCATCAAATTGGAGCAGAATAATATGACCGTGTCGCAGTATGAGGCTAAATTTGCTGAGTTGTCCCGGTTTGCGTCCCACTTGGTGGATAATGAAGAGCGAATGACGCGAATGTTTTTGCGAGGTTTGAAACCTGAGATACGTCAACATCTTATTTCTCATAAACTGTGTTTGTATTCAGATGTTGTGAATAGGGCTCAGTTAGTAGAGCGCGATAGCGAGTCAACGCAACCAAAAGAGAGCAGTCGGCAAAATGATAATACCAGTGAGAGCAGTCATCGAAGCGGTGACAACAAGGGTGGAGGGAATCAACAGGCCAGAAATGGTAACCACTTCAGTGGTAATCAGGACCAAAACAATAAGAATGGTCATTTCAAGAAGAGGAGATTCAACAATGATGGAAAGACGTCAGCACTAGCACCCGTTGTTAAGGAATGAGAACGACCACCTATCATATGTTTCAAATGCGGAGGGGAGGGGCACATCAGTCCAAACTGCGCGATGCCGTCTAAAGCATGTTATAATTGTGGAAGAGAATGTCATTTAGCTCGATTTTGTCGTTTACCAAAAATAAGTTCAGCCAAGATGGAGACACCAAAGGCCGTCCCAGAAAAGTCAAAACCGGTAGTGCAAGGGAGAGCGTTTGTTGTGACCTCCCAGAAAGCAAGGAACCCGAATGAGGTCATCACGGGTAAGCTTATCCTAAACTCTAACGAAGTCTATACTTTATTTGATACCGGTTCTACACATTCTTTTATTTCTCCTACTTGCGCTCATCGATTAAATTTGACTCCGGAGAAATTAGACTTTGATTTATCTATTGAAACTCCATTGGGAGAAACCTTCATTATATCCACGGTTTATAAGTCTTGTTTGGTTCAAGTTGGTACCCACACATTACCTGCCGATCTGATTTCATTAAAAATACTTGCATTTGACGTGATTCTAGGGATTGATTGGTTAACTACTAATCATGCAAAAATTGATTGTTTTCGTAAGGTTGTTAGCTTTCATATTCCTAATCGACCTATTATGCGAATTCAAGTAACCAAACCATTAAAATCAATCGCTGTCATCTCAAGCCATAAAGCTATTCGTTTATTGAAAAACGGATGTCAAGCTTTCTTAGCTCATGTCACGGATCTATACAAAAATACGCCAATTTTGAATGATATTTCTATTGTTAATAAATTCCCTGACGTATTCCCTAAAGAACTTCCCGGCCTACCCCCAGAGCGTGAAATTGAATTTTGTATCGACCTTGAACCCGGTACAAAACCCATTTCCAAAGCCCCATATCGAATGGCTCCTATTGAACTTCAAGAGTTAAAGATCCAACTGCAGGAATTATTAGACATTGACTTTATTCGTCCTAGTACTTCTCCTTGGGGTGCTCCTGTGCTATTCGTGAAGAAGAAAGATGGAAGTATGCAACTTTGTATTGATTATCGGGAGTTGAATCATGTCACCATCAAAAACAGGTACCCATTGCCACGTATTGATGACCTGTTTGACCAGTTGCAAGGAGCACAATTCTTTTCAAAGATTGATCTTCGTTCTGGATATCATCAGTTGAAGGTTAGAACTGAGGATATTCCCAAGACGGCTTTCAGAACTCGGTACGGGCATTATGAATTCCTAGTCATGTCCTTTGGATTGACTAATGCTCCTTCTGCCTTCATGAATATGATGAACCGGGTATTCAAGGAATATTTGGATCACTTTGTGGTCGTCTTTATTGATGACATCCTTATTTATTCCAAAAGTCGTGAAGATCATGAGCAACACTTGAGGCTGATACTCCAAAAGCTTCGTGAATATAAGCTTTATGCCAAGTTGAAGAAATGCGAGTTCTGGTTGGAGGAGGTAGCATTCCTTGGGCACGTAGTATCAAGTCGTGGAATATCGGTTGACCCGGCAAAGATTGAAGCGATTCAAAGCTGGGAGCAACCTAAATCAGTGACCGAAGTACGTAGCTTTCTTGGTTTAGCTGGTTATTATCGGAGATTCGTGGAAGGATTTTCTCAAATCGCTACTCCATTAACTCAGCTGACTCAGAAAGATACAAAGTTCGGTTAGAGCAAAGAATGTGAGAAGAGTTTTCAAGAACTCAAGAGGAGACTCATTTCAGCACCTGTTCTAACAATACCATCTAGCTCGGAGGGATTTGTCATCTACAGTGATGCTTCGAGCAAAGGGTTGGGATGCGTTCTCATGCAACATGGAAAAGTCATAGCCTATGCATCAAGACAACTCAAGAAATATGAGAGGAATTATCCTACTCATGATCTAGAGTTGGCAGCTGTTGTCTTTGCACTTAAAATTTGGAGGCATTACTTGTATGGGGAGAAGGTGGAGATCTTTACGAATCATAAAAGCCTCAAATATTTCTTCACTCAAAAGGAACTCAACATGCGACAACGACGTTGGCTTGAACTGTTAAAAGATTATGATCATACCATTCAATACCATCCTGGAAAAGCGAACGTGGTAGCTGACGCATTGAGTAGAAGATCATATGCAAGTACGAGTGCGATATTGTCAATACAAAGGCCCATTTTGTGTGACTTGCAAAGGATGGAGATAGAGTTAAAGACTCCAGGGACCCATGTGATGATAACGAATATACGAGTAGAACCAAATTTAATCGATAAAGTTAAAGCTGCTCAAGCTACAGACCTGGAGCTGATGCGTATGAGGAAGAAAGTGCAAGAAGGTGCTATGCCGGAAGCAAGAATCGATAAAGAAGGAATACTTCGAGTCAACTCCAGACTTTGGGTTCTTAACAACCCTGATTTAAAGTATGAAATCATGATGGAGGCGCACAACACACCGTTTGCAGTCCATCCTGGAAGTACCAAAATGTATCATGATCTTCGTCATACATTTTGGTGGAGCAATATGAAGAGAGAGATAGCGCTGTTTATCTCGAGGTGTTTAACTTGTCAACGAGTCAAAGCGGAGCATCAAGTACCAAAAGGTCCATTGCAACCACTTGAAATTCCAAAATGGAAGTGGGAGCACATTACCATGGATTTCGTTACCGGTCTTCCTAGGGTTTCTCAAGGTATTGATGCGATTTGGGTCATTGTTGATAGATTGACCAAGTCTGCTCATTTCTTACCGATACGAGAAACTTATACACTTGAACATTTTACTCGCATGTACATAAACGAGATTGTAAGACTGCATGGTATGCCAGTATCCATAGTTTCTGATCGAGACCCAAGATTCACTTCACGATTTTGGGTTAGTTTACAAAGAGCTATGGGCACAGATTTACAATTTAGTTCGGCATATCATCCTCAGACGGACGGACAATCCGAGAGGATTATTCAAACTCTAGAAGATTTATTAAGACTCTGTGTCCTTGACTTCAAGAGAAGTTGGGACAAGTTCTTACCATTGGTGGAGTTTTCCTACAACAACAATTATCAAGCAAGTATTGACATGGCTCCATTCGAAGCATTGTATGGAAGAAAATGTCGTTCTCCAGTATGCTGGGATAAGGTGGGTGAAGCAACGTTGTTGGGACCGGAGTTGGTACGTATGACTACAGAAAAGATTCAAACGATCCGACAACGTATAAAAACCTCACAAGATCGATAAAAGAGTTATGTTGATCTTCATCGAAAGGACGTGGAATTTGATGTAGGAGATCATGTTTTCTTACGTGTTGCTCTATGGAAAGGAGTTACGAGATTTGGAAAGAGAGGAAAGCTCAATCCTCGATTCATCGATCCATTTTTAATCATCGATCGAGTAGGAACTGTGGCTTATAGACTTGCTTTATCGCCAAGTATGTCTCGTGTTCATAACGTTTTTCACATATCCATGTTACGCAAATATGTGGAAGACCCGAACCACATTATTGAGTTAGAATCGGACGAAATAGCGGAGGATTTGACGTATGAAGAAGTTCCTGTTCAAATCTTGGATAAGAAGGAACATATTCTACGCTCCAAGGTTATACCTCATGTCAAAGTTTTGTGGAGAAACCACGATGTTGAGGAAATGACTTGGGAGTTAGAATCTGAAATGAAATCAAGGTATCCTTACCTCTTCGACATACCAGGTACGTACCCTAATTTCGAGGACGAAATTTCATAAGAAGGGGAGGTTGTAAGACCCCAACTTTTATAAATAAAGATGAATTTTCTATAAATATCATTTTTGAATATTATAGAGTTAATTTGATATAATGTTATAGTTGTGGGTAATATTTATAAATTTTGCAAAGTACGCAAGTTGTTATATAATATTCGATTGGTCGAGGAATATTCGTTTTAACAGGGAATATTCGTACAACGGCACAATCATTGGTGGACTCCACAACGGAATTATTGTCGGATTGAGAAAAAACGACAAAAATATTTTATTAAAAATAACGGCGGAAGTTTTACCATTGATACTGTTGAACTACTCGGTAGTAAAAGTACAGCAATACGTGTGGTTGCATAGTAGCACACGGTATTGATTATTAATGCTTATGTGAGAAGTCACTCAGTTTGATTCAATTATTGTCAGTTAATAATATGAATTATTTAGCGATAATGACGTTTTATTTTATTCGTATTATTTATGTAATAAAACAGAATCATCTTTTTATATAAAACAGAATACTTTATTAAAGTTATTCTATAAATAGAATATATTATATTTTATTTAAAAGATTTTTCTTTAAATATGGACCGTCAGATTAAAGTAATCAATCTGGACCGTTTATGGATTAGTTACTATGCATTCTATTTTTCTATAAATAGCAGCTCATTCCTTCATTATTTCTTACGAATTCACTGAACTCTAGAGAGAGAAACTATAGAGAGAGAGAAGAAGAGTATTATGCAACTTAACTACTTCCTTATTTCAGCTCTTCTTTAAAACGGTAAAGGGTGTTATTCTTTCTTATTCATGAAGAGAACTATTGTTATTTCATTATTTATTATTCTGTTGGAATAACCTATATACGCGGTCTACCCTATACTTGGTGACATTCTTCTGTTATTCTGTTGGAATATCCTGTCTGTGTGTTTTACACCGGACCTGGTTCCGTTTTTATTATTATTCTGTTGGAACATCCTGTCTGTGTGTTTTACACCGGACCTGGTTCCGTCTTGTTATTATTCTGTTGGAACATCCTGTCTGTGTGTTTTACACCGGACCTGGTTCCATTATTTATTATTCTGTCGGAATATCCTGTCTGTGCGTTTACGCCGGACCTGGTTCCATTATTTATTATTCTGTTGGAATAACCTGTCTGTGCGGTCTATCGCATGCCGGGTGATTTCTTTTGTTATTTCATTCTTTACTATACTCAGTTGGTTAAGTTTTAACTTCTATAATCCATGAAATTAGTGGAATATCCTTGATAATTGCGGTTCATCCAGTATCTTTTCATGAAAATATTCTTCTAAGCATTCTTAAATTTTACTCCACAAAGCAGTATCATGTTGACAATTTGGACGTTGTTAATTCTTGGATAAATTAATTTTTAAACGTGTTTTATTGAATTCTTATATCATTGTCATCATCCTCATGCTTATAAAATGTTAAAAGTCATCTGTGGCATGTAGTGCATAGATGGACTTGGTATGATTATGACCAGGGATTATTCGGTATAATCATGACCGTAATGTTACAAATGATGTGGTAAAAGTCCTCATTGGCCCGTAGTTCGTTGATGGACAGTTGTTGGCATGATCATGACCATTAATGAATACACGAATATCCTTGGCCGTAGTGCAGGGGTGATTCGATGATGTGGATTATTTTATTAAGCTGAGTCCCAGCGATCACAGTATTGAAAAACCTTTTAAATCATAAAAGATAGTAGAGTTTATTTTCTACTTGACTCTTTTAATGGATTGCTTGTTCCGCTACAGTTAAACTTGATGTCTATTATATTTTATCAGTTTAACATTGTTGAAGGCTAATGATAATTTATTCTGTATTATCTTAGTCCTAATATTTCTTACTGGGCTAGTTGAGCTCACCCTTTCTTTCACTGTTCTCTTCAGGAAATGAGAACGTAGCTGGGGCAAGTCGGGGAACGGAGTGATGGTCCGAATGATAGTATTAGTTAGTAGTCCTCACTATTCTATGTAATAGTGTGTTAATAAATGTAATGAGGACTCCTTTGGAGTATGAATACTCTCTAGAAGATAATATTTGTATTCAAACTCACAGTTTATGTTTTGTCGTATTGTACACGACAGTTGTATTAGTAAGTTATATTTGTATTCTGTACTATGTATCTGACGACCCAAGATGGGTGATGTATACCTAATTTTGGGGGCGTCACAAAGGCTGACTAAAATTATTAAATGGACAGAAGCCATCTGTAGCCATGCCAAGCCTGACATTCCTAACTTCGTCGGTAAATTATTGAAAATTGGCATCAAAATTCTTCCATTCATCTCCATCTGCTGGGTGAGTCAGCTGAACAGGCACGAAATACCTTGTTTTATGCCAACTCATATGCTGAGCAGTGTGCGCAGACATAAATAGTTGCTGCAACCTCTGCTCAAGAGGAAAGTACCGTAAAATCTTCTTTAGAACATGTTTCTCCCCCCCCCCCCACATTTTGTGATTTTGTACCTTGGCGAGTTGCAGATATCACATTTTACCATATCTTTGTCCTCCCCATAGTATAACATGCAATCCTGCTCATAAGCATCGATCTTCTCATACCCGAGATTCAACCCCTTAACCATCATCTTCATTTCATAGTAATTCGTGGGCAGAGTATTATTCCTAGGTAAGAACTCGCTGAGAATATCAAGCAAATCATTGAATCCTCTCTCACTGCAGTCATGCTCATTCTTGAAATGTAAAATTTTTGTAACTACAGAAAGCCTGGTGTGCTTGTCATTTCCAGGATACAATGGAGCACCCGATTCTGATAGCAACTTGTAGAAAGTAGCTGCTGAATCATTTGGCATTTACTGAGCACTGCTTGACGCATGCTCGCTTTCAGCCCAGTCAATATTGGTAGGGCCATACGCATCAACCAACATCTGCACGACATCATAGTTATTTGATTGCGAATCCCCGTGAACTGATTGGTCTACAATACTATCTGTCCATTCTCTAAACTCAGTCGATTCCCCGTGATGAATCAATACCGAATACCCAACCACAAACCTACGTGAATACAAGTCAAATTTAACTTCATCGGCAGTCTTCCATATCATGTTCTTACACTTGAAACACGGGCATCTCAGCTTTCCGTTCGGATCATCAACATGTTCTATTGCTTTGTTCATAAAATTGGACACCCCATTACGGTACGCATCAACTAATCCCCTCCCATCAATCTTAATCCTACGGTACATCCAACTCCGATCGGCTGACATCTTTAATTGAAGAAAATACCTAATCAGATCAAGAATAATCATGAATTTAGTTTAACTAATATATATCGCCACTCTACAAGGGTTAGGATTCTATCCCGTCCGTGGATGCGTCTCCTCACTAATGTCTTGAGCACATTTCTTCTATTTTAAGAAAATTTCAGTAGCACCTCCCCATGGTCTCCAAATACATGAAATAGACCAAGACAACTTAGTCTAAGTATGCACTCAGAGAACATGTAGAGACACCGGCTGAAAAATCCTCAAAAGTTTAAAAAAATGCACCTTGTGAATTTGCACCGACCTAAGTGAGAGACATAACATCCAGTAACAGCCCTAAACTGGGGACTATTCGACATTCACTCCTAATGAGTGAATGTCAAACAGGTTTCTAAGCTCTTATTAATACTACATGCACATGTAGTGTGTGTGTGTGTGTATATATATATATATATATATATATATATATATATATATATATATATATATATATATATATATATATATATGCAGTTTATTGTTATTGTAGAAAACTAAGCAAATGCTACTTAGTTTATTTTTCTAATGATATAAACTAAGTAAGTGCTACTCAGTTTATGCTATTTAATTTATTTTTCCAATGATAAAAATTAACGAAGTAAGTGCTACTCAGTTTAATTAGTTTATTTATTTATTTATTTTGATTTTATTTAACTAAGTAAGTGCTATTGAATTTAATTATATTTATTTTGTATTATATTATCTTAAATTAACTTAAGCCAATTTTTTATTTTATTTTATTTAAATTAAATTAATTTAAATTATATTATCTTAAATTAAATTAAATCATATTTTTATTTTATTTTATTTTATTTTATTTTATTTTATTTTGTATTATATTATATTATATTATATAATTTAAATTATTTAAATTTTATTATGTTAAATTAATTAAATTTAATTAAGTTCAATTTAATTATATTAAATTAAATCAAATTTTAAATTTTATTTTACTTTATTTTAAATTTAATTTAAGTTTTGATTATATTTATATAATTTAATATTAATTAATTTATTTAAATTTTATTTTCTGAAATTAAATTAAGTCAAAATTTAATTTAATTTAATTTGTATTATATTATATAATTCAATTTATTTAAATTGTATTTTAGTATGGAGAAACTAATAACTATCATTAATATAATAAAGAAGGTGTTGCAATTGCTGAATTTTGACAGAACTCCGTCGAAAATTCTGTCGGATTTAACAAATATGACAATATTAAGACATAAGGCAATTAATCCACATATATCACAGTAAGAATTAATTTCAATACTACTAAAAAAATGGCCATTTGTGATGGCCAAAATCCATCACAAAAAGTAGGAAAACCATCACGAAAGGTTTACGTGATGGCTTTAAGCATCACAATGGTCGTCTTGTATACGCCTATCATGAAAGGTTTTACGTGATGGTTTTGGCAATCACGCAAACGCTTAGTGCTTTTGTGATGATTAATACAATTATATTAACACGTAATATATTGTGATTGTCAAAGTCATCACAAAAAAAATAAGACTTTAGGGATCAAATGTAAGAGCGTGAATCTCTATTTACGTATAATTTATTTCATTGTATTAATTGTATCTATATTAATTGTATCTAGGACTCCCATTTGCAAACTAAATAACGAGTATTATTACTACACCAAAGTCCAGATCATGATTATAATTCTAAAACAAATTATAAAAGGAAACATATGTGAGTTGACTTACTAAACAAAATTACTTCCACATAATATTTGGTGATTGCAATGTCAGTCACAAATACTCTATAATGATGGTAAAATTAGTCATCACTAAGAATCATCATATATTTTAATGATTTTGTGATTGCTTGAAAAAATTCCATCACAAAATACCTTCTTTTTGTAATTGCAAATAAAAGTCATCACAAAATTCTATCTTTTTTAATGATTGTCACGACCATCATAAAATATTGTTTTGATTATTCCTTACATTAAAATATTAGTGATAGCTTAAATACAATCACGAAAAGGGTATATCTATAAGTGATGACTTAGTGTGTCACAAAAAGAAATTTTATTTTGCGTGAAAAAATTGGTGTGATTGACATGGCCATCACAATTACAATACATTGATGGCAAATTAGTCATCACTAAGAGCCATCATATATACAATTATTTTGTGATTGTTTAAAAAGTTCATCACAAATTACTATCTTTTATGATTATTTTTACAAACAGTCACAAAATTCCGTCACGTATTCTTATTTTTCTAGTAGTGACAATCAACCCCAATCAATTAATCGATTATAATGAGATGAACAACCAACAAGTTTACAATACAATTAAACAATTGTATATACTCAAATTTGCAAAATAGGCAGTAATTAACATTATCGAACAAACAATTAAAATATTGAAGCTCCAAATTTAGCAAACTATCACAGAAAATCCCAATTTGAACAACACTGCAAAGGAAATTTAGGGTTCAACAACATTTCAACAGAATATTTCAACACTTTCAACAATATTTCAACACTTTCAACAACATTTAAACAGAAAATTTAGGGTTCTAAGTACTTATACCCAAATTTATGCATAACCATATACATGCCTGAAAATTTAGGGTTCTAAATTTAAAATTAATTGATAAAACTAACCTTAAATTGAGAGAGAAGGAGGAGCAGAGAGGAACGAGAGAGAGAGAGAGCAGCAGCAGAGGCTCGCCGGAGGTGAGGGGAGCCGGAGGCGCAACTGCCGGTGAGGAGAGGGACGGGACGAGTGGGAGGAGAGAAGCAGCAGCACAGCAGCAGAGAGAGAGGGAAAAATTGAATCAGCAGCAGCAGCAGTGAAGCGCGCTGCTGATAGTGATTAGGTTTTAAGGCTTATTTCTGACGAAATTTCGTCGAGGTTAGTTCCATCGACAATAAGGTATCCTCGACACACAATCCGTCGACTTTAATATCAATTCGGTCGAGGTTGTTATTGGCGTTGGAGGGAAACTTTCACGCCACAAGCATGGTATAAGATCGACTGAATTCCGTCAAATTTGTTCTATTCTCGAGGGATTTATGAATGACTGAATATTCCGTCGGGAATATATTAATTCTCAGCGAATCCATTCAGTCGACCTTAATTCCGTAAGAAATAATCCTATTTCTTGTAGTGAAAGGCCATAAATTTTTGTGGAAAAAACAAAGAGAAGTATGAGAAATTGTAATTAAATTTGTTATACTTATAATCCATATTTATTGTTTCTTATAGTACCAATGGCAAGATGATTTTTCTCAAAATCTGAGTCATGTGGATAAGGAAGGACACCAAAGCAAATAGAATAAACTACTGGATGTATTAGTTGGGGTAAAGTTGGAACTCATGCTTTTCATCATGGTTAAGTTATTGCAGTTATTCTACTTTGGTTAAAATTTGGGCCCTACATGTGGAACTATAAAAAAAGCCTGTACAAATATCATTTCTCATTTATCAATTATTTTCTTTATAAAGTAAGAGCATCTTCAACTAAGGGTGTAAACGAATCGAATCGAAACAAACAGAGAGCTCGAATTCAACTTGAAATGATAAATTCGTACTCGAATTCGACTCAAATTCGAATTGTATTTGAAAAATTCTATTGATATTCGACTCGACTAGAATATTTATTTTATTACTCAGATCGAATTATATTCAAACTACTCGCGAGCTTCAAATTCAAGCTCGAATTCGAGTCTTTACATAATAACTAGTTTTATAATAAATATAATTATAAATTGAATTTGTTATTTTACTTAGAAATGAGAAAATATATTTACTATTACACTTTACAAATATAAAATCACAATTAAAATTAAAAATAAAACAAAACAATAATAATTAATTATCTTAATTTGATTTAAATTTGTATATATTATAAGAGAATTAATCGAGCATCTAATCGAATATGTTTCAATCGAGTATGTATCGAATCACAATCAAGAATTCGAGTAATTTGAATCTTAAACTAGTCGAGTATAACCTTGCTCAGATTCTACTCATATTTTTATTTGAACTATTTTTAATGCTCAGATTTGGATCATATTATTAACGAATCCGAGTCTCACTCGTATTTTTTCGAGTTGAGCCCGAATCGAGCTCGAACTGTTTGACTCATTTACAGCCTTATCTACAATAGCCTCTTCAACCACTTTGAGATACTTAAATAGGTGAGCCACATCAGAAAATTTATCTCCAACAGCCTCTTCAAACTTGGTTATCAAATCTGCAACCTCACTTTCTCTCTCTCTCTCTTCAAATACACAATTAAAGGCTAAAAACATTTATTACGCTTGATGGGTTTGATATACAACTCATTAAATTGAAGAGACTGATTATGTATAAAATATAAAAATAACAAATAATAGTATTTAAAATACCATATATTTCAACAAATTGTAATTTAATTTTTTTTTATTACTGTTGAAGATGCTCCGACAAGTTTTGGAATCATAACAACGAGCACGAAAACTCCAAATCTATAAATTACAAAAAATGAAGTACCTAAATGTACAAGTATGTGTTGGCATCCAATTGGCCAGGCATTCGAATGGTCGGACTTTTAGGTTGTTATTAATATTGTATATATTATTAGAAAATATGACTCTCACAATTAAACCTATAGTTTTTCTTAGATTCTAATTCCATGTTCATGCAGACATGCTAAAAATATTTATCGGTTAAGAAAATGAGTTACACTTTCTTTAATAAAATTTATATTTTCACAAATAAATTTAATAGTTATATAAGATCCTCTCTCATATGAGGTGGACTCCATTTACTATTCATATAAATAGAAACTTGTGAAACTATCAAATTTACTTGAGTACTTTAAAACAATTCTTGCAACTCTCCTGCACAAAAATATAACTTATTTTTTATAAATAATAAGTTGGTGTCAATTTCACAAAATTTGGATCGTGAATTACAATTGTCACTATTACGGATTTCACTTAACTTTTTTTAAACACATAGGAGTATTTAGTAATACAAATATTATTTTTAACGGCAATATTTTGCTACACATACAATTATTTATAACAATTATTTTTTTAACTGAAATTTAACATTTGGCAAGAATGAATATCAAGATCCCATACACATAAAATCTTATAAATAGATTTTTTTTTTTATCGTGGAGTCTTGAGAAGCTTGGTTAGAGGAGATGATTTCGCCCGGATCCCATCTTATTTAGCGAGTAGTTGTTTCTTGTGGTAATGTAGTTAAACTATTTTGAGTATTAATTAGACACGTTCCCACCAAACCCTTTACATGATTATGAATTTGATCCATCAATCTCTCTCTCTCTCTCTCTCTCTCTCTCTCTCTCTCTCTCTATATATATATATATATATATATATATATATATATATATATATATATATATCGTGCTGCTAACAACCACTTCCCAACCATAAAATTAACCCCACCACACCACACCCTTTGAATGCTAATATATATATATATATATATATATATATATATATATATATATATATATATATATATATAATTCCCTCCCATTATATATAAAATTCATGCTACCAGCAACTTCTTTACACCATTAGTTGAACAACATGAGTAGTAATAATAGAGTAGTATGTGTTATGGATGCCTCAGGCCGCCTTGGTTCATCTCTCGTCAAGCGCCTTCTCCAACGAGGTTATTCCGTTCACGCCGCCGCCGTCGAAAATATCCATGCAGGTATATATTTTCAAAATGACAATTTTTGTGTAAAATTTATTTTTCTTCAAATCAAACATATATGCATGTTGGCAATAAAGGTTAGAAATGTAATAATTACGACATGATATTATTCAATTTGCCTGTAATATACAAGTAATGACGTATTAAGAACATATATATAACTGAATATTTTTTCTTTCTTTTTTTTGGTATATGTAAATAAAGTTTATTGAAAGAAAAATATGTACAACAAGTTAGTTTTAAATATGATCAATTCTTTGTTTGTATATAGGTATTTGTGATGTGCTATCAATGAATGAAATTTCTTGTGAAAACAACTCCAAGAGATTGAAGATATTCAAGTCCGACCCGTTTGACTACCAGAGCATAGTTGATGCTTTGAGAGGCTGTTCTGCTCTTTTTTACACTTTCGAGCCTCCCCGAGACCAGCCTGCTTATAACGATGTACGTACGTACGTACGTAATTTTATTTATATTCATTCATTATTTCATTTACAAATATTATCCTCCTCTTATTAAAATTAAAAATGTAATTGAAATCAAATTTTAGAATTCATAATTAATATGTATCTCACTTGTTTTGAATATATGGTGGATCCTGACCATATTAATTTCAAGCTTTAGAATTGAAATTGAAGACGGGATAATCATATCGAACTTAAAATCTAATAGTTTTATAATCTTAATTATCGGACTAGTTAAACTATCATTAACTTTCACTCTTAAATTAATTATAAGTCTTTTTACGTTTTTCACTTAAGCCAGAGGGAAAATTTTCTATTAGACATAAATTAATGACCATATCACACAATGATTTTTTTCAATTAGACATAAATTAATTATACGTATCTTTGAAATTGACATAAATTAATTATGAATGTATGTGAAATTAACTTCAAAAAATTAAACTTGTCGTATTTTTAAAAAAGTAATGCTATGAGTCTAAATTTTGTACTTGATTATTATAACAAGTAAAATGTGTTAGGTGCTGTGTGTAATTTAAATCAAATTTTAGAATTCATAATTAATATGTATCTCACTTGTTTTGAATATATGGTGGATCCTGACCATATGAATTTCAAGCTTTAGAATTGAAATTGAAGACGGGATAATCATATCGAACTTAAAATCTAATAGTTTTATAATCTTAATCTTAATTATCGGACTAGCTAAAATATCATTAACTTTCACTCGTAAATTAATTATAAGTGCATGCAATGACTTCTTACGTTTTTCACTTAAGCCAGAGGGAAAATTTTCTATTAGACATAAAATAATGACCATATCACACAATGATTTTTTTTCAATTAGACATAAATTAATTATAAGTATCTTTGAAATTGACATAAATTAATTATAAATGCAAGTGAAATTAACTTCAAAAATTAAACTTGTCATATTTTAAAAAAAAGTAATGCTATGAGTCTAAATTTTGTACTTGATTATTATAACAAGTAAAATGTGTTAGGTGCTGTTTGTAATTTAAATCAAATTTTAGAATTCATAATTAATATGTATCTCACTTGTTTTGAATATATGGTGGATCCTGACCATATGAATTTCAAGCTTTAGAAATGAAATTGAAGACGGGATAATCATATCGAACTTAAAATCTAATAGTTTTATAATCTTAATCTTAATTATCGGACTAGCTAAAATATCATTAACTTTCACTGGTAAATTAATTATAAGTGCATGCAATGACTTCTTACGTTTTTCACTTAAGCCAGAGGGAAAATTTTCTATTAGACATAAAATAATGACCATATCACACAATGATTTTTTTCAATTAGACATAAATTAATTATAAGTATCTTTGAAATTGACATTAATTAATTATAAATGTATGTGAAATTAACTTCAAAAAATTAAACTTGTCATATTTTAAAAAAAAGTAATGCTATGAGTCTTAATTTTGTACTTAATTGATTATTATAACAACTAAAATGAGTTGGTTTCTAGTTTGTTCTTCTCCCATTTAGCTTTTTTGCTTTTCTTATTTCACATCCAAACAATAATAATAAAAAAGAGTCACTCTCTCTTCTTTTCAATAAAATCACTCCAATCAAATGAGTGTCAAATACAGTTGTAGTCATTTAGTAGGCTAAAATATGGTTGTTGATAATGACGACAGAGTAATACTCCCTCCCTTCCATCCCATAATAAAAATCTTTATTACTATTTTGGATAGTCTCATATTAAATATTCAATTTCTTTTAATAATTAAATTTTTACATATATTTTTCTATTATACCCGTAATATTAAATGTCTAATACTTTTCTTATTCTAATTCTCTCTCTATATTTAATGATATTATTATGAATAATTTTATCATTTTATTCATCTTTTTAATATGCATAAATAATTTATCAAGATTTTTATCCTGGAACGGAGGTAGCAAAACTTTAAACTTTTAAAAATACTTACGGTATCCTATCCATTTTTAGTGTATAAAGTATCTCAATTGGGTCACGTTACCATCCATGTACATGTACATGTACATAATTAAAGTTGTGTTAAATAGCTGGAGGCCAGGTTACACTTGTCAGCTCCAACTTGTTGATTGTTGGCATCTTTATCAGTTCAGTCTTACCCCAATAATATTCACTCTTTCACTTAATATATCTAGTTTACAAGTATTAACAAAATAATTAGTATATAATATTAAATATAAAAAAGAGGATGTTGTTAATTTGTTGGGTAAAAATAGTGAGACAATTAAAATTATATAATATTTAATACTTAAACTAATATTAAAAATTAAATAATTAATATTTAATTAAAATTCTTATATAACAAATAATAAGAGACAAAAATATTTCTTTAAAAAGGGACGGAGAGTAATCAATAAAGTCATACATACAGATACGTAAAATCAATGGAAATTACGAACATGATGTGATACTAATATTAATTAACAGTATCACTCACCTAGATTAAGATTATTAATTATTGTACGGCATAATTAATTAATTAATTAACAAAAATGAGAGTTTTGAACACACGTAAATAATAATTTTATACTTGATGCACGTACACTTGCATGTACAGAATAAAAAATAGCACATGCAGCAACCTACGTACAAATAAAATATAACAAACAGAAATAGAAATAATAGGATTGGATTTGTTTTTTATTTTTTAACAAAATGATAAATGAGTGATTATATATGTAATGAGCAGGAATCCATGGGTGAAGTGGAGATAAGAGCAGCACACAATGCATTGGAAGCCTGTGCTCAAGTGAACACCATAGATAAAGTGGTGTTTTCATCCTCAGCTACCGCAGTTATTTGGACAGATGATCGTAAATCATATCTTGACGAGAGACATTGGAGTGACATTAATTTTTGTCGTAAATTCAAGGTAAATTTCATTCTGTTATATATATTTAAGACGCTACCTAATTTTCGCATATATATTTTTATTTTATTTTATTTTTTCTTTTTATAGAATTATATATATATACTAAGTCACAAATTGCATCCTATATGTAGTTTAGCCCTAAATTATGTAAAGCCTCCAAACCCTGGGTCTACCTTTAAGTCTGGGTCTACCTTTAAGTCCGGGTTCGGTGCTTCACGATACTACCCATCTGGCATATTCTTAAGACATGAAGGTAATTAATATATTACATCAAATCACCGCAGGTCCGCAAATTCCAAATTCTAAGACCTTTATATCTTCAAATTATAATATTACTAACTATTACATCATAAAAATATTACAATATTACAATAACTATTACAATACAATATGTAATCTTCTAAGCTTTCTTCTTTAATGAATTCCTTTCTCTTATAATATCACCCGACTAATCAAGTTCATTCGCTTTAACTGCAAAAGTTTTATAGTTTTGCAAGAGTGAGCATTCAATTGCCCAATAAGTTATAACAGTTGAATAAACAATAAAATTAATAATTAATTCAACATTCTTTGAAAACTTGGTCAACGAAACAATAGTTGAGAAGCAGTTGAATAAATAGGAATAACTCAAATCCCTATCATTCTTAAGTATTACAACCTCTAATAACCAGTCCTACCAACTTTCAGTACATATTCTTTTCATAAACCTATGTTTTGACCTCAATTGAGTCTACATTATCATCATAACACAATATATCTCTATTACCATGTACAACTTAACATGTGTCCATCCAAAACAATTAGTATGAACTTAATCATAACGCAATTCATGCATTAACAGAACTGTAACAACTTAAACAGTTCAACAACATAACATTTCTTTCACAAAAGCACATATATATGTGCATATATATATTGGCAATCAGAGCAATTCATAGCTAAATAACTTGTACAAATACAACGAATTTCCACAAAATATGAAACTTGCATCCAATTCAACAACTTGAAAGAAGTTAAGAAACATGCACAAAACAACTATCTTGTACAAGTTAGGGAACTTGCTCAATAAAATTCGAGTAAGTTTAAGAAATTTGTCCTTTACGCGATTTACCGGACGCTCTTCAAACGACCTTAATATATCATTAAGGTCGATTATACCAATTAGTTACATATATAAGTCACGTATGGTCTAATTTAACTCTATTCCATGTTTTATAATGTCCATTTCATAATAATCGGAACACTATTTAAGTTCATTACATTCGACTCGGCATTTCAACGTTCTTACGTCGTACGCCCGATTTTTTTAACCTGAGCGCTTAACCGATATGTCATTGTGTATGATTAACACATCCCATATACCTACCAAACCTTGATTTACCTTTCCCTAGACTATATTTCCAAAGTCCAATGTTTAGATTTGGAAATACTAGGCAAACACAGATAGGCACCATGACGTTCTGAAGAAACGCCACTGTTTACCTCCGAATACACAACAACCTAAAGATGCTCATTTTCAACCTTGATCTCAACCTCAAATCTCAAAACGTAAAGAATTAAAGTTATAGGTCTACTTCTTATCTTTCCGGATCATCTTGAATCATCTCAATCGGAGTTCATATGAAAACGTTATGTCCAATTTACTAAAGGACATTCAAGTTGTCAAACCTACTGCATGACCAGCGCGCCCTACGCTACCCCGACAATGTTTAAGGTGCCCATTTTGTCGATTTCGACGCATCTACTTCGTTCCTTCATAACTTGCTAGCCCGATATCGATATGAGCTCGTTTTTGCGCTTATTTCTTCCTTGTAACAAATTCTTCAAATCCCCCTGAAAAGATTTTTTTTATAATCCTCTAACT